>OX243816.1:15607834-15640334 GCA_945859605.1 Lumbricus rubellus | reverse complement strand
ATATTATCTAAAACATCGATATATCTCTGAGTTGAATTTGCTGTAAAATACTTAAACATCTTCTCTTTTACTGTCCTATTAAATCTTTCCACGATACAAGATTTCTCTTCGTTTTCAGTCGAATACAACTCCATACCTAATGATTTTACCTGTTTATTGTAGAATTCTGTTCCTTTATCGACCCAAAGTTTATCACCCCTTCTTTTGCTCGTATTAAATATTTTAACGAAAGCATCTGCCACAGATTCTCCGCGCTTATCTTTTAACGGCTGAATAAATGCATACTTGGAGAATATATCAATGACGCTTAACAAATATTTCACACCAGAATTAAATTTAGCATAAGCCTGCATGTCAATTAAGTCAGCAGCCCAAACTTTATCCACTCCCTGAACATAAACAACTCGCTTCCTGAACTTCCTGACTATAGGTTTATGCAATTCGTCAGCAAGTTGGTCTGTCCATCTCAGAGCTTTTTTTTCAACCCCATTCCAAAATGGGTCTTCGTCGATAATATTGGTTTTACTATAGATCGTTCAATTCGTTCGCGGAAAGAAGGATTAGGTATATTATTTAATTCATCTATCATAGCTCTGTCAGCGACGTTTCTCCCTGCTGTATCAGTATGTTTAGCATAAGCCAGGTCATGACGATAGGCTGCTGCATCAACCCTATCTACTGGTTTACTCCAATCTTTTGGTGTTCCATCAGGATTCAATCTCAAATCCAATCGAGTACCTGGACCCGTGAAAGAATGTCCTGGAAGATGCATTTCACCCGGGTACTTTGCCCATGGAAGTTTAATATTAGAAGTAGCAGAATTGAGAGCTGAGACCAAATCACCACCTGTAGCGGTGGACATTTTAGTAAACTGAGTTTTCCTAGCGCCACACTCAACACATACACATCTAAGCATAGGTCTGCCATTCTTACTGACAACTCGTTGAATATCTCTACACTCAGTTTGTCGCTTACATTTTACGCAATACGAGCTGTGCTCCATTTTAATCTATATTAATAAAGAGAGGATTCTGTCTGTGTGTCTGTCTGTCTGTGTGTTTGACCGGAATGCATTTCGACAGTTTTTGACCTTTTCACTCCAAACCTTCACTACTCTCTCCGTCTCGGCGTCGGACACCCAGTGGAGGGGTTGGCGATTCTCTATAACCATGGGGGCCAGGGTGGGGGGCGAAACCCCCCAAATTTTTTTCAATAAAACGCAGCTATTGATTTCAAACTTTGCACCTAGACAGAGGGCCATCGGAACCACCCAGTGGAGTTGTTGGCGAATCTCCCCCACCATGGGGGCCACGGTGGGGGCGAAAACCCTTAGTTTATTAAACACCTTTTTAAACGCTTGCATGGTCATTATATAAACGCAGCTGATGTAAATGATCTTCCAATCCGCTTTGCTGTAAAGTCTTACTATAATTATAGTCAACTAGCTGAACCCGGCCACGCGTTGCTGTGGCTGAAAAGAGCATTCAACCATCCCTCCGTACCTCCCCCTCCCCAACCCCCTCACACACCCCTCCTCTTCCCTCTGCCAACCCTCCCCCTTCGCCTGCCCCTCCCCTCTCCTCCCCTCCCTCCCCTCCCCCCTCCGCTCCCTCTCCAACCCCTCCCACAACCCCTCCCAACCCCCTACCCCTCCCCTCCCACGTCCATCGCTCCCCTCCGCTCCCTTCCCACCCTCTTCGTGCCGCTCCCTCCGGTCTTTTCCTCCCTCACACCCGGCCGCTTTGGTTTTTGAATGAAAGAAAATTATTTTGAAACTCGCTTATGACGTCACGGCACTCACTCGACCTCATTCTATGTTTCGTACACAGTCCCTTCCTGACAGCGGCCGGCCGCTTTGGTTTTTGAATGAGGGGAAATTATTTTGCAAGTCGCTTATGACGTCACGCACTCGACCTCATTCTATGGTTCGTCTGCGACGTTTAAAATCGTATGGGTCAAATAGTGGACGAATTTTATCAAATATTGTTGTTAAAGATTGCGTTTTTTTGGGAAAAAACCATTCAAAGAACACTCACGTATTCGAATGGAACGTTTTGGTGAGATTTTGAAAGAAATCGGTGCGTTACTTTGCCAGATCCTATCATTTTCAATTTGCTGCGAACGCCGTTAGATTTTTATTTATATAGATTTACGCGTAGGCCTACCGGTGGAGGTCGGAGTTAGTGGTGGTGTGTTGTCGGGTTGGGGTGGGAGGGGTCGTGGGGGGTGGGAAATTCCCCCCCGAAAACCCAAATTTCACGGGTGGCGCACCGGTGGAGAGGTCGGAGTGTGGTGGGGTGTTGTCGGGTGGGTGAGTTTGGGGTGGGGTGGGGTGGGAGGGAAAATTTTCTCGAAAACCAAAATTTCACCGATGGCGTACCATTGAAGGTCGGAGTGTTGTGGGTTTTGGGGGGCGGGGATGGGGTGGGGTTGGTGTGTTGGTGGAGGGTGCCTGCCCCTCCTCTCTCCTCTCCCTCCCCTCCCCTGCCCATCCCCTCCCTCCGCTCCCTCTCCAACCCCTCCCCAACCCCTCCCAACCCCCTACCCCTCCCCCTCCCCTCCCACGTCCATCGCTCCCCTCCGCTCCCTCCCCACCCTCTTCGTCCCATTAAACCCTAATTTCACGGGTGGCGTACAGGTGGAGAGGTCAGAGTGTGGTGGGGTGTTGTCGGGTGGGTGAGTTTGGGGTGTGTTGGTGGAGGGTGTGGGGTGGGGTGGGAGCTGGCTTGGGCTGGGGGTTCGGGTGGTGGGGTGGAGGGTAGGGGTGAGTGTAGGATGGGTGGAGGTGGTAGGTGGAGGGCGGAAGGGGTGGGATGGGGCGGGTGAACAAGGTGGGGTGGACGGGGTGGGGTGGGGTTCGGGGTGGAGGTGGGAATGTGGTGAGAGTGTGGGGTGGAGGTGGGGTGGAGGAGTGGAGGTGGGGTGAAGGTGAGGGTGTGGTGAGGGTGGGGGTGGGGTGAGGTGGAGGGGTGGAGGTGTGAAGCGGGGCGGGTGGAAAGGTGGGTGGGGTGGGGTGGAAGCTTTGGGGTGGAGGTGGGGGTGTGGTGAGGATGGGGTGGAGGTGGCGTGGAGAAGTGAAGCGGGGGCGGATGGAAGGGGGTGGGGTCTACGGGGTGGGGTGGAGGTGGGGTGGAGGTGTGGTGTGGGTGGGTGAAAAGGGTGGCATGGGGCGGGTGAACGGGGTGTGGTGAGGGTTGGGAGTGGGGTGAGGTGGAGGGGTGGAGGTGTGAAGCGGGGCGGGTGCAGGGTGTGGGTGAGGTGGGGTGCTTTGGGGTGGAGGTGGGGGTGTGGTGAGGATGGGGTGGAGGTGGCGTGGAGGGGTGAAGCGGGGCGGATGGAAGGGGTGGGGTGTACGAGGTGGGGTGGAGGTGTGGTGTGGGTGGGTGAAATGAGTGGCATGGGGCGGGTGAACGGGGTGTGGTGAGGGTGGGGTGGGTGAGGTGGAGGGGTGGAGGTGTGAAGCGGGGGCGGGTGGAGGTGTGGGTGTACGGGGTGGGGTGGGGGTTTTGGGGTGGAGGTGGGGGTGTGGTGAGGATGGGGTGGAGTGGTGAAGCGGGAACGGATGGAAGGGGTGCTGTACGGGGTTGGGTGGAGGTGGGGTGTGGTTTGGTTGTGGCCTGAGCGGGTCTAATCCTAAATTTCCCGGGCAACGCCGGGTACCCCAGCTAGTATAATATAATTAAAATAGAAGTCCAAGACCTATCATGGAATGAAGATACATCTAAACGCTTTAACAGTCCTCTCCTACCAAGAAGCATCAGAGGTTTGATCGTCGGTAAGTCTCAATGCGGCAAAACAATATTACTACTTAATTTATTACTGAGACCTGGTTGGTTAGACTACGATAACCTGCAGATCTTTGGCAAAAGTTTATTTCAATCAGAATATAAGATACTTAAGAAAGCATTCGAAGAGAAATTACCAAAGGAAGCAATTATAAGACTTTTTGATAATCGCGATGAGATAATGAAATTAAATGTATCACCGACAGCCGTAGTCGAGGAGATGTCTAAAAACATGGCCAAAAAATCGGATATAGAATGCAAGTTCTTTGAAACCTCTGAAGATGTTCCAGATCCACGAGACTTAAGTCGAGATAAAAAGAATCTCATGATTTTTGATGATTTACAATTAGAGAGGCAAAATAAATGCGAATCCTATTATATAAGAGGTAGGCATAGTAATGTAGATTGCTTTTACCTAGCACAAAATTATTTCAAGCTGCCCAGACAAACTATCAGGGAGAATGCCAATTTTATATGTCTATTCCCTCAAGACCTCAAAAATATTAATCATATATACAGCGATCATATAGGTGTAGATGATATGACTATAGAAGAATTTCGAAAACTATGCAAAACTGCGTGGGATGAAACGCATGGTTTTGTGGTTATAGACCTTACTAGTAAAACAAATAAGGGCAGGTACAGATCTGGATTAGATACATTTTACATTAAATAAAAGCAATAATAAAATGATAACAAAATTTAAGATTTTATATTCTAGGTTTAAAAATAGCTATCTAAAATGGAAACCCTTCTTGACGAAATTTTATCTAATACTCAAACGATTGCACGCAACACAGAAGCTAAAGAATCCTTTTGCATTTTGTTGAGCGAAAGGAACACACGAATTCGAACGAAATTTAATCCACTAATCGAACTGGACAAAAGTAAAACGTATGAAATGGCTCTTGTCAATCTTGAAACTTACTACAGTTTTCCTAATATAGATGAAACAAATAATAAATTCGTATATTCGTCAGATAACGGTGTAACATGGGAAGATTTAGACATTCCAACCGGTTGCTATGAAATCGAAGACTTAAACGATTACATACAGAGAATTCTAAAAGAAGAAGGTCATGGACAATGTATAAAGTTGCAACCAAATAACAATACTTTGAAGGCTGTTTTGGAAATTGATGAGAACTATAAAGTTGATTTTACAGTAGAAAATTCAATTAGCACCGTTCTAGGATTTCAGCGTCGTGTATACTCCGAAGGATATAACGAATCCGAGCACATAGTCGATATAAACAGCGTGAATAGTTTACGTGTTACCAGTGATATAATAGGATCATCGTATGCCAACGGAACTACGGAGAACATAATTTATTCTTTCTTTCCATCGGTCGGGCCTGGTTATAAGATAATCGAATCTCCTCATAATCTGGTTTATCTTCCAATAACGCTATACTCTATTTCATCGATGGAAACAAAACTAATAGACCAAAATGGAAAACTAATTAATTTAAGAGGTGAGGAATTGTCGATACGATTTCACATAAGAGAGGTTTAATTTAAAGTTTATATTTAATATAAGATGAGCGCTTACGCTAAGGTCAAAGTTAATATTTCTGAAGGGCAAAAAGAGAAGATTAAGCGAGCTGTTCAAGTCGGAACTGGGGTGAGTATAAGACTTTCTCATGAAGATATAACTGGTGAGCATGTATTAGCTCTAAACCAGAGGCAAATTAACAAGTTAACTAAAGCGTATCAGAATGGAACTGGTGTGACAATTAAAATGGGTAAAAAGCAATTAGAAGACAATGCGAGAGTCGAAGGCGGATTTATTGGCGCTATTCTACCGTTCTTAGCAACAGCCGGAAAGTTTCTTCTGTCTAGTGTTCTTCCGAGTTTAGCCACAGGAGCCTTAACAGGATTGGGTTCTGCAGCTGGTTCCAAAATTGTCGATAAAATTAGTGGATCTTCGATCTCACAAATACGTGGATCTTCGATCTCACACCCGGTAAGTGGATCTGGCGTGCTCTACGTTAAGAAAGGAGGAATATGCTGTAAGATAGTGCCTGCTGGGGAAGGTCTTTTTCTATCTCCGTGGAAAAAGGGTAGTTCGATATCGGGTTCTGGTCTGTTTATGAAAAGAGGAACAGGATATGTCAGCGTTGAAGGTCTTATACTTGGTCCCAATTCACCATTTAAAAATATTCCTATTCTTGGAATGTTACTTTAAACAATCTCTTATATAAATGTCTGGATACGGTCACCCAATACACAAATTTATCACCAAACGAAAGCCTCGTGTGAGTACGATAATTTGGTTGCCCAAAGTGGTCACTCACGTTCCTGCAAGACAACGAGCAGGCGACAGATATGAGATTTTTGCTCAGCAAGCGATAACGATTGAACCAAAGACAAATATTACAGTAGAAGTAGGCCTTGGAGTCCGAATGACCAGTGGAATGTGTCTAGTCTCTCTTAGACAGAAGTTGAAACAACTCAGACTGAGCCTTCAAGATGGTACTGTCCTAGAGGACGCAGAGGATATAATAATTACAATTCAAAACAACTCCGATTCAGCAGTTACTATAAACGAAAAAGACTCCATATGTTACGTTAATTACTACGATGCATAAATTGTACGTTTTATGTTTACGTTTTATGTTTACGTTTTACGTTTACGTTTTACGTTACGTTTTAAACATTATAATAAAAAATGTCACTACTGAAAATTAGTGATCCTGCAAAAAGAGATTTTATTATCGAAGAGTTTTTAAAAACGAAAAAAAATATTAAACAAAACTTTCTCTCAGAGAGAATAGATGATCTTGGACTTCAACGAGAATTAACGAAAATCTACAAACCAATAGTCGACTCTCAATCAGCAATTTCGAAAGAACAAAACGCTTTGCTGTCGACAATAAAAGATAATTCTGCAGCAACATCACTAGCTCTAAAAGCACTTCCAGATTCGTTGAAAACCATTCAATTTCCTCAGTATCCGTCTATAGAGGCGTACGATGACGATGACCCAGTAGAAGACATTAGAAGGTTAGAATTAGGAAATATTGCAGTTGAATACCTTAAAAAATATGCTTCTGATAAAAGACTTGTGGATACAACATTCGGATTAAGATCAAGAGATGGAAAATTCTACATCGGTGACAGCGAAGCCTCAATCCAAGGAAATGATATTACAGTTGGAACCACAACTTATCAAGGAACTCCAGGATTATGGGAATTGTTAACGTTAGCTAGTCCAAACAGTTCAATTTATGATAATCGTGATCTCGAAGAATACGCCGAGATTCTAATTAAAACGAATGCCATGAGTCAGCCAAATAAACCAAACAAACCTAAATCGTCTAGAAGTGTAAAATATGCAAAGATAATAAAACCCATATGGGACGATTACATGAAGTTAAGAGGTAAAACAGGAAGCGGAATAATTACCATTCCTTCGGATCCTAACGAATTAGTAAAACAATTAGAGTTGCGAATATATAGCTACAAAGCGGGAAATACGGGTGTAAGAAATGAAATTGTAGGTATGACGGATGAGTTACTGAGACAAGGAGTGATAACCAAAGATGAATATAAAAAATTGATGATCTAATTAAAAATTGATGATCTAATTTAAAAATTGATGATATAGAAATGCTGGTCGTTGCGAGAAGAAGTTATAAAAAAGTACACGTTGTCGGTGGAGCAGGAATATTCGATTCCATTGCAGGATTTCTCAAGAGACTACTAACTTCGAATGCAGCCAAACAAATTGCGAGCACAGCTGTCAAAAAGATTGGGAGTGTTGCTAAGGATAAGGCTATCGACGTTGGAAAACGATTACTCAATAAGATACTCCCACCAACCACCGTTCAACAGCCGATAACTCAAGAAACTAAAGTAATTCTAGCTAGATTACTCGGGTCGAATCCGCAAATGACGGGAGGAGCTAATAGAATTCAAGATCTAGTAAAACGCTTAAACGGAGGTGGTTTGAAAATGGCTTAAGTTTAAATTTATTTTGCTTAAGTTTATTTTCTTATTTAGGTCTAAAAATTTATTTTCTTATTTAGGTCTAAAAATTTATTTTCTTATTTAAAAATATATGTATAATAAAATGCAATCCGATATTCTAAGATTCACAGAGCAACCATTGATCGATGAAGGTATCGAGCGATACGAATGGCATGAGTACGAACCTGTAGCGAGAACTAACCTTAACAGTTCTGGTGAAATAAGAATAAATATTGAATTACAAGACTTATACAGTCACCCAGCAGAGTCATATCTACAATTCGATGGAAGACTAATTAAAGCCGATGACACCGCATACGTTAACGCCGATTTAGTCGCTCTTACGAATAATGGGCTTATGTATCTATTCAGTCAAATATCCTATCAGTTATCTAATCAAGAAATCGAAACGCTATTTCATCCGGGTCAAGCTACAACGATGCTCGGTTTACTTACGTATCCAAACGATTTTCAGTTGACTCAAGGCTTAAATCAGCTGTGGTATAAAGACACTGGGGCGACTGCTGTTATTGCGGACAACCCCGGCTTTGCCACTAGACAACGCTTTCTCATTCAGAAACCAAACACTAAAGGAATGTTCAGCTTTATTGTTCCGTTGAAGCATATTTTCGGGTTTTGCGATGATTACGACAAGATTATTTACGGCTTTAAACAGACGCTGACTTTAGTTCGTAAAGCCGACGATGATGCAATATTCCGAGATAACGCTGCAGCTGCTGGAAAAGTTGCGATAAACAGAATTTCATGGTTTATTCCACACGTTATTCCTTCCGATATGGAACGAATGCAGTTGTATAAGACGATTGAATCAAAATTAACGTTGCCAGTTGCGTATAGAGCTCGTCAATGCGACACAATAACGGTTCCTCAGTCGACAAGTTTCAGTTGGCGTCTTAGCGTAAAAACATCACCTGAGAAACCTAGATATATCATCGTAGGATTTCAGACGGACCGTAGCGGTAATCAGGAAAGTAATCCGTCGCTATTTAATCACTGCGATCTCAAGAACATATATGTGATGATGAATCAAGAAAGATATCCAGCTGTCGATCATAACCTGTCGTTTCCTAATCAACAATTCTCCAGAGCGTACAGAGACGCGTCCTCCTTTAGTCAAAAATTCTATGGTATGGATAAGTTGATTACGCAAGGAAATATAACACCTATAGATTATAAAGAATTATATCCGCTGTTCGTGTTCGATGTAAGCAAACAATCCGAGCGTTTGAAATCTTCAGTCGTCGATATTCAGATTAAGGCTCTTTTCAATGCAGCAGTGCCAGCCGACACCGAAGCGTATGCTGTCGTAATTTCAGATAGGTTGCTGCAGTTCCAATCGGATGGACAGAAAATGAGTGTAGTGTACGGAAAATTGATTTAAAGAATACTTATATATTATGAAGCTACCAGAGCTTAGAATGTTGGCCAAGCATAACAATGTTACAGGCACTTCACATCTCAACAAACCTCAAATGATAGCTGTACTGATTGAAAAGAATATTCTTCCGACGGACTACAAGTCTGTGTCATATCGACATGACACGTTGAGTAGTATCAGGAAACAACCGAGAAGAGTAGATATTATAGATCGAGAGACTGGCGTTGTTACCTCGTATCCATCGATGTATAAAGCTGCTAAGGCCTATGGTCAGAGTGCTGGTATAATAGCTTATCATAACGGAAATGTCTGGAGAGATAGATACGAAATTAAAGTGTTTGAGAGATAGAATGATTTGCAATTAAAGTGTTCGATAAGTGGATCTTCGATCTCACAGCTAATGTTTTAATATTTTTGCGTGGTAAGAATAAAATGTATTTAAAGAAAAGTAGTTTAAGAAACATGAACCATGTTGAACACTTGCTCGACTCATCGGTTCCTGACATTAAGGTTCCTACGCTTACTCCCACACCTGGTAAGTACAAACCAGTAGCGCCTAAGAGAAAATACAAAAATAGGGTTAGGACAAAAATAAATGAATTTGCGGATTGGCTACTTAGTTATGTGCCTGAACGAGACAATAAAGTCGTAAATGAAAAACTAGAATCGTTGAAGTCAACTGTTTCCAGGATATTCGATAAAACTAAAATTCGGGAAACAGCGTCGGCTATTAAAGGATTCACCAAGCAGTATAGAATAGATGGAATTAATGGAATGGATGCCTCGTCGTTTCTTGATTTCGTCAGACCGCAGGTAGTTAATCTGTTGTCGAGTAATCGCCAGACAAAGACTAATTTAGTTCTTACTTGTACTATGGAACGAGTAGATATGAAATCTGGAATAGTGACTTCTGAGGATATACCATTCGTTTCCAGGGCAGAAGTTATTTTAGAAGCAACCGACTTGAATGAAATATACAGCAGAAAAAAAGATAAAATCATGGAGTCTATTGCTAGTTTTCAGATGCAAGGAAGTAATTGGAGATTTAAAGCCGTTGTAAAATTAGATATAAATACGGTAAAATATACACCCTTAAGAGGTAGTTCTTACATTCCTCTACCCAGCTTCTTAGCTAATAAAAAGGCAATCATCAACATGAAAAACCACGACGAAGAATGCTTCAAATGGTGTATCACTAGAGCTTTGAATCCGGTGGATGACCATCCGGAAAAAATAACGAAAGCTTTGAAAGAACAATCGAAAAAACTTAATTGGAGTGGTATTGAGTTTCCGGTAGCGACTGATGCTAATGTGATAGGTAAATTTGAGAGAAATAATAATATTAGTGTTAATATATTTGGTTACGAAAAACATGTCTATCCGCTTTATCTGTCTAACTGTGAAAGCAATATTTGTGTAGATCTATTGCTTATTTCCAACGGAGAACGGAAACATTATTGCTGGATAAAGAATTTTAACCGATTGATGACGTTCCGAACAGCAAATTCGCATTATTCAGCGCACTATTGTAAAAGGTGTATGAATGGTTTCACAACGACAGAAGCGCTTAACAACCATAATGAGTACTGCAAACACCATAACGCACAAAAAATAGAAATGCCAGAAAAAGGAACTATGTTAAGTTTTAAAAATTATAACAATTCTATGAGGGTTCCGTTTATAGTCTACGCAGATTTTGAGTCTTTTGTAAAACCGATCGATACATGCCAACCAAATCCAGAGTTGTCGTACACTAATAAATATCAAAAGCATATTCCTAGCTCCTTTTGTTACCACATAAAATGTTTCGACGATAGTGTATATTCTCAAGATCCTGTGACGTTTACGGCTGAAAGCGAAGATGATGATGTTGGTCAAATATTTGTAGATAAACTAGAAGAGAATATAAAACAAATATATAATCAATTTAAATTCCCTAAGAAGATGATATTTACAGAAGAGGACAAGAAGTGTTTTGATGGAGCTACTATATGCCATATCTGTGAAAAACCGTTGGGCGAAGACCGAGTGAGAGATCACTGTCATCTTAGCGGTAAATTTAGAGGGGCTGCTCATAACATTTGTAATTTAGACTATAAAGTCCCCAAGTTTTTCCCTGTAGTGTTTCATAATCTTTCCGGGTACGATTGTCATCTGTTCATTAAGAAACTGAGAGGTAATAATGGAGAGAAAATTAATTGCATACCTAATAACGAGGAAAAGTATATATCTTTTAGCAGAGAGGTCGTTGTTGATAAGTTTGTAAATAAAGAGGGAAAAGAGATTACCGTCAAGCGACAACTGCGTTTTATCGACAGTTTTAAATTTATGGCTTCTAGTCTTGATGCTTTATCGAGGAACCTAAGCAAAGACCAGTGTAAAAATATTGGGAAACGATATACTGGAAAGAAGCTCGATCTTTTGCTGAGAAAAGGCATATATCCTTATGACTACGTCGATTCATTTACTACCTTTAATGAAACCGAACTACCACCAAAATCCGCATTCTATTCTAAGCTAAATGATTCGAATATTAGCGATGAAGACTACGAGCATGCAAAAACGGTATGGAAGGAATTTGGATGCAAAACATTCAGAGAATATCACGATTTATACAACGTTTCGGATGTTCTGTTACTTGCCGATGTTTTCGAAAACTTTAGAGATGTGTGTATGAAGAACTATACGCTTGACCCTGCATGGTATTTTACATCTCCTGGTTTAGCCTGGGATGCCGCTTTAAAATTGACAGGCGTGAAATTGGAGTTATTGAATGATTATGATATGATTCTGATGCTTAGGCAAGGGATGAGAGGAGGAGTGAGCACAATATCAAATCGTTACGGGAAAGCGAATAATAAATATATGAGCGATTTCAATAGTAACGAAAATTCTACATTTATTACTTACCTGGATGCGAATAATCTATATGGATGGGCTATGATCAAAAATTTACCTACTCACGGGTTCAAATGGATGAACGAAGATGAATTAAATAATTGGAGAAGTATTCCGTGCATATTGGAAGTTGATTTGGAATATCCTAAAGAGTTACACGACCTGCATAACGATTTTCCGTTAGCCCCCGAAAGCATTGAGATTAACAAAGTCAAAAAGTTAATTCCAAACTTAAACGATAAAAAGAAGTATGTGCTGCACTACGATAATCTGAAGCTGTATGAGAGCTTGGGTTTGAAAATAACAAAGGTGCATAGAGGTGTACTATTCGAAGAAAGTGATTGGTTGAAAAAGTATATCGATTTAAATACAGCTCTTAGAACGAAAGCTACTAATGACTTTGAGAAAGACTTTTTCAAGTTAATGAATAACAGTGTCTTTGGAAAAACTTGTGAGAACATTGAAAATCGTGTTGATGTAGAGTTAGTGTGTCAAGAGGAGAGGGCTATTGAACTAGCCGCTAAACCTAATTATGAGAGATGTACTATTTTCGATGAAAGTCTAATAGCCGTTCACATGAAAAAAACTAAATTGTACTATAATAAACCTATATATCTTGGCATGTGTATATTAGACTTGAGCAAAACGTTGATGTATGAATTTCATTACAATTACATCAAGGATAAATACGGAAATAGAGCTAAATTATTATTTACCGATACAGATTCTTTGACATACGAAATTAAAACTGAAGACTTTTACTCAGATATCGCAGGCGATATTAAGACTCGATTCGACACAAGTGAATACCCGAGAGATCATCCATCTGGTATTGAGGTTGGAGTAAATAAAAAAGTTATTGGAATGTTCAAGGATGAAGCTAGTGGGAAACAGATAAAAGAATTTATTGGACTCAGAGCAAAGTTGTATTCTTATAAGATGGCTGCTGGAGATGAGCACAAGAAATGTAAAGGTATTAAGAAGAATGTTGTCCAGAAAACTATTACTCACGAAGATTATAAAGACTGCTTATTTACTAAAAAAGAACAACAACGAACGATGAATGTTATTAGATCTTATCATCACGATATTTATACGGAAGAAATTAATAAAGTTGCATTATCTGCTGATGATGATAAACGGGTAATAATGGATGATGGAATTCATACTTTAGCATATGGTCACTATTTGTTGAAAACTATTTAAAGAAAAAATATATATATAATGGATGACTCTAAAGTGTGTACCAAATGTAAGATGGAAAAAAACTTAATCGAATTTCATAAAGATAAATCAAATAAGAGTGGGTATTATTCTAGTTGCAAAACGTGTAAAAATATCAAAGTGAAGGAACTTAGACAAAAATACTCGAGACTAGAGACTAAGGAAACAAAAGATAAAAAAGTTTGCGGTCGATGTAAGAAAGAAAAGAACATATTCGAATATGTAAACAATAGATGTCGTAAAGATGGGACAGATAATGAATGTAAGGAATGTAAATATAAATATAATCACTCGTATTCTGAAGCTCGAAAGCAATATGATCCTGAGTTTAAACTACTTAAAAATATGAGGAGTAGGCTTAGTGAATCATTAAGAGGTAAATCGAAATCACAAATGACGCGCCAACTTATCGGTGTTGACTTTGAAATATTTACTAAATGGATTGAATTTCAGTTAGAAGAAGGAATGACTATGGAAAATTACGGTTCGGTTTGGCATCTCGATCATGTTTTGCCATTATCGTCGTTCAACTTGCTAGACGAAGAAGAACTTCTCAAAGCTATGAATTGGAAGAATATTCGTCCACTGCTACCGGTTAAAAATATGCAAAAAGCGAACAAAATAGATCGCTGGTTATATGTAATGCAGGAAGTAAAATCGAATTACTTTTTAAAACATTTAGATGAAATATAAAATGAGTTCTGCAACTGTGAAAAACATCGATGTCGAAGGCGTAGTTCTTCCAAATCATCCGTTAACGAATTTTGAATTATTGGATGCCGCGAAGAAGCTGAATATTCCGAATTTTAGAGGCGTTTTCGTGCGAGACGAGCTGCCGAATAAACCTAGACGGATTGAATGTGGGATATTGAATCTAGACGATTCTAAAGGAACCGGTCAGCATTGGTGCTCTTTCTTAAAGAACGGTAGTGAGAAAATATATTTCGATAGTTACGGCCTTCCTCCACCTCTGGAACTGATAAAGTATTTACGCCGTCCAGTGTTATATAACAGCGAGCGAATACAGCCGGATAACGAAGTGTTTTGCGGCCATTTGTGTCTGTATGTCTTAAAGAAGACGATGAACGATGGAATGAATTTCCAAGAAGTTATAAACGGCTTGCATTAAAAATTATTATATATAAATATATATATAAAATGCCTATCGATAAATTTGGTCACACCGCTGCTGGAGGAACATCACGAAGAGTAATCGCTGGAGGTGTTACTCTTAGCCAAGTAAATGCTAATTTTCTTCGATTGGATGGGACAAATCTGCCGACTGGAAATTTAAAAATGAATGGACATGTGATAAAAGGTCTCCCAGTAACGAATACTTCGACAGCCGGAATGGATGAAGCTTTAAGTAGGGGACAAGCCATTGATTTGATAACGAATCACAACGATTCTCCGTCTAACGATAATCATTTGACGAATAAGAAATACGTTGATGAACAAGTTACAAAGTACGTCGACAAATCTCTGAAAAAGTGTCGTGCTGGGTATATTCCTCCCTTGGAAGCTGATGTAAGTGTAACAGGATTCGTTGCTAGCGCCAGTTCTTGTTTTGCCGGAAGCAAAGCCTACCATGCTTTCACTAATCTCACTGACGATGTTAACGCAGCTTGGGTTTCGGGTGAAGATGAAACTGTTTGGTTACAAATTAAATGTCCTGAGCCAGTTAAAATTTGGAGAATTGCGTTGAAAACCGTATCTGTATCTTATTGGAATTTATCCGCTAGCAATGATGGAGCAGTGTTTGCACACTTACATACATCTTCAACTCCTTCAGAGACTATTCCGACATTTTTTAATATTTCTACTACGGATGCGTATCAATATTACAGAGTTAGAGTACTGGCAAAGGATAACGATCTTCCACGAGGGATTCAGGTAATGCAATTATATGTATACGATGACTAATCTGCATTAAAAATTATTATTATATATAAAATGCCTGTCGATAAATTCGGTCACACCGATGTTGGTTCATCACAAAGAGTAATCGCTGGAGGTGTCACTCTTAGTCAAGTAAATGCTAGTTTTCTTCGATTGGATGGAGCAAACATCGCGACTGGAAATCTAAAAATGGGTGGTCACAAAATTAAAGGACTGCCCACAACGAAGCCTTTGACAGCAGGAATGGATGAGGCCTTAAGTTGGGGTCAAGCCATTGATTTGATAACGAATCACGACGATTCTCCGTCCAACGATAATCATTTGACGAATAAGAAATACGTTGATGAACAAGTTACATTGAAGGTGTCTAAAACTGGTGATACCATGACTGGTGATCTAATCTTAAACGTTGGCTCCGATCGTCTGCGTTCAATGGGTTGTAAGGACTTGAGAGGAGAAAATAAAGAATTCACTATTTTCTTAGGTAGTATACGAAATAAACTACAATGTTCGTTAAACAATCCTATTACATTACAATCGATGGATGGATTTCGTTTTAGAATAAACAATGAAATCATGTTAGAGATGGTTAAGTCACTCGATGGCACTCCTCCGTCTAAAATAAATGTGTATAAGTCCATCTTTATGCATGATGCTTACATTACAGGACTACACGAACCCAACAACGCCAGCGATGCAGCTACGAAGCAGTATGTAGATTCTATCTCAATCGGTCCCGCGCTTAGCATTCATTCTTTAACTTGGCAATTCTTAATCGCTAAAACTCACACAAGAGTTACTTTCGATAGTGTAAGATTCAAAACCGATGGTGTCATAAGTGCGGGAATGACCCGTTTCACTCCCGGTAAAGCCGGATACTATTTCGTTTCGACGTACATAGAATTTGGTAACAGTAGTACCGCTCCTGGTAACGTCTACCTGTATAGAAATGGGGCGAATTACATGCAAATTGCGGGCGGAGGGGGAACGGGAGCTGCGTTTAACAATTCAACCGGTAGTTGCATAATTTTCGTAACCAATACCGATTTTCTCGAGATATTCGCTTATTCACACATCGCACTAAATATATTAGCTAGAGACTTTTCGGCGGTATTCTTACGACCTTAATTTCCTTGCTGATCGAAATAATAAAAGGAGCTGGATGAGAAGGGGAGGTATCAGGAAATAATAAAAGACCCTCAAAGGAGAAGAGGAGGAAATAATAAAAGACCTCTTGGTTGACAGTCCAGCGCGCTAACCACTGTACTACCGAGCACCCCCCTCAGGAAATAATAAAAGACCTCTTAGTTGACAGTTCAGCGCGCTAACCACTGTACTACCGAGCACCCCCCTCAGGAAATAATAAAAGACCCTCAAAGGGCACAATTAACTACTACTAAGCCGCGGTCACATCATGCAAGCACATAATACATTTTATATTAAACATGCAATAATTATATCACGTGGATTCCATTTTAGCCTATATATATAGACCTAAATGTATTATTTAGCGTATACATATATATATATATATTATATTCATGTAAATAATAATTATTTATTAAATAGACCATTTATTGTCATGCAAAGACTTTCATTACGACGTCATAGTTAATAGCCTAATTATTTATATAATTTTATAGTTCGATTAGGTATGTCGGTATAGGGCACTATATAGGCTACTAGCTGGGGTATCCGGCGTTGCCCGGGAAATTTAGGATTCGACCCGCTCCGGCAACAACCCAATCACACCACCCCTCCACCCCACCTCCACCTCAAACCCCCACCCCACCCTGTACACCCACCCCTCCATCCGCCACGGCTTCACCCCTCCACCCCTCCAAGCTACCTCCACCCCTCCAAGCTACCTCCACCCCATCCTCACCACACCCCCACCTCCACCTCACCTCCATCCCCAAACCCCCCACCCCCACCCCGTACACCCCACCCCTCCACCCGCCCCAGCTTCACACATCCACCCTCCACCCCACTTCCACCCCCACCATCACCCCACCCCACCTCCACCCCAAAACCTCCACCTCCACCTCCACCCTCAAACCCCCACCCCATCCCGTCTACCCCACCCCGTTCACCCGCCCCATCCCACCCCTCCACCTACCACCTCCACCAAACCCCACCCGACCCTCACCTCTACCCTCCACCCCCACCCGAACCCCCAGCTTAAGCCAGCTCCCATTCCACACCCTCCACCAACACACCAACCCCCACCCCATCCCCGCCTCCAAAAACCCACAACACTCCGACCTTCAATGGTACGCCATCGGTGAAATTTTCGTTTTCGGGAAAATTTTCCCTCCCACCCCACCCCACCCCAAACTCACCCACCCGACAACACCCCACCACACTCCGACTTCTCCACCGGTGCGCCACCCGTGAAATTTGGGTTTTCGGGGGAAAATTTCCCACCTTCCACGACCCCTCCCCACCCCAACCCCACAACACGCCACCACTAACTCCGACCTCCACCGGTATAGGCCTACGCGTAAATCTATATAAATAAAAATCTAACGGCGTTCGCAGCAAATTGAAAATGATAGGATCTGCCAAAGTAACGCACCGATTTCTTTCAAAATCTCACCAAAACGTTCCATTCGAATACGCCAGTGTTCTTTGAATGGTTTTTTCCCAAAAAACGCAATCTTTAACAACAATATTTGATAAAAATTCGTCCACTATTTGACCCATACGATTTTAAACGTCGCAGACGAACCATAGAATGAGGTCGAGTGCGTGACGTCATAAGCGACTTGCAAAATAATTTCCCTTCATTCAAAAACCAAAGCGGCCGGCCGCTGTCAGGAAGGGACTGTGTGAGGGAGGAAAAGACCGGAGGGAGCGGCACGAAGAGGGTGGGGAGGGAGCGGAGGGGAGCGATGGACGTGGGAGGGGAGGGGGAGGGGTAGGTGGTTGGGAGGGGTTGAGGGAGGGGTTGGAGAGGGAGCGGAGGGAGGGGAGGAAGGGGAGGGGAGGGGGAGGGGAGGAGAGGGGAAGGGCAGTCGAAGGGGGAGGGTTGGCTGAGGAAAGGGGAGGGGTGGGTGAGGGGGTTGGGGAGGGGGAGGGATGGTTGAATGCTCTTTTCAGCCACAGCAACGCGTGGCCGGGTTCAGCTAGTTGACTATAATTATAGTAAGACTTTACAGCAAAGCGGATTGGAAGATCATTTACATCAGCTGCGTTTATATAATGACCATGCAAGCGTTTAAAAAGGTGTTTAATAAACTTAGGGTTTTCGCCCCCACCGTGGCCCCCATGGTGGGGGAGATTCGCCAACAACTCCACTGGGTGGTTCCGATGGCCCTCTGTCTAGGTGCAAAGTTTGAAATCAATAGCTGCGTTTTATTGAAAAAAATTTGGGGGGTTTCGCCCCCCACCCTGGCCCCCATGGTTATAGAGAATCGCCAACCCCTCCACTGGGTGTCCGACGCCGAGACGGAGAGAGAAGTGAAGGTTTGGAGTGAAAAGGTCAAAAACTGTCGAAATGCATTCCGGTCAAACACACACACAGACAGACATACAGACAGACAGACAGACAGAATCCTCTCTTTATTAATATAGATATATGCTGTGCTTATTGCTTAAAGTGTAGAAAAAGAAGTGTCCGCAGGACTTTGGATTCCGCAATAGTTTCTTAATTAATTTTCCTTAGATCAGTGCTGTTCAACCTTTTTATCACCATGCATGGTGATAAAAAGGTTTGGCCGCAGAAACGTTATTCTTGAAGCCGCGGGCCGCAGCAGCTGAAATTTACCGGTAGGCCTTTTGATAATAATTATTAACCGATATGACATTTATTATGGAATAATTTTGATGCAAAAATGAACAACAATAAATAATA
The DNA here is from genome assembly GCA_945859605.1 of Lumbricus rubellus. Lineage (NCBI taxonomy): Eukaryota > Metazoa > Annelida > Clitellata > Crassiclitellata > Lumbricidae > Lumbricus > Lumbricus rubellus. The sequence goes on along the minus strand of OX243816.1, from coordinate 15,621,301 downwards.
GCATGATAGCCTACCCTACACGTGCCATGTCTGGCCTGCTTTATAATAGCCTATAGTTATTCAAGTAGATCTTACGAGCGACTTTGTACTTTACTTCATTTTACACAAAGTGCACAAATTCAGGGAACGTCACGTGGGCCACTTGAAATCGCCTCGCGGTTCGCAGGTTGGACAGCACTGCCTTGGATAATGAATCTATTCGGCCTATATTTTCTAAAAATTATGTAGGCCTACACGTCGTTGCCGCATCTCCATATAGTGTATTCATGTAGAATAGTACATTGCCTATGACAGATTCTCGAAAGGCGCTGCATAAATTAATATGGTGTATATACGCACAAATGTGTTAACGACGCCACAGTCCGTTCTGTTGCTATAGGCTAGTGCCAGACCCAAGTCAGGAGAAAAAGGAGGGTGACGCTCGTTACCTTTGTCGTGCATGCATGGCACAGTGTTTTGTTAAAATGATCAACTAACCATGCAGTAACCATGGCAACGAAACCAACCGTCGTAAATATACGATTAAGGACAGCTTGTATATCGCATTTTTAGTATCTCGCATAAGCGCTTTTTTGGATAACTCATAGATCTATAGCCTATTTATAAGTGCGTTATCCAAAAAAGCGTTTATGCGAGATATTAAAAATGCGCCATATAAGCTGCATGTCCATGATGGTATATATCATAGGCCTAAGCTTATGTAATGTATACATCATTTTCAGTAACTTTCACCGACAGACGACAGTAATGCGAATTGACAGCGCTAAAAGTATTTGCCTGCATGTATATAGGCCTACTTCCATTTTAGCATTCTATGTATCAATTTTTGCATGTATATTACGTGTATAAGGTCAGCAATCTGATTTGTTACTAGCGACCTGCAGTAAGTCTTATACACGCACGCATTCGTTTTGCTCAAAGTCATTGTTAAGTAAGTAAGTAAGTATGAGTGAAGCATAAAACATCGTGATATACATGGAAGTAATGCATTGGTAATAAAAAAGATGCAAATTGAATAAGAAGCTTAGCTAAAATGTCAGAAATATTAAAAGTAAAGAAATATCAATGTCAAACAAGTTATCTACAGGACTACACTGTATCCTGGTAATATATAATCCCTTTGCAATTTACGAATCGCATGTAGCGTGGTATAGAGCTATGCGCCGACTTAAGAGTGTCGGCGGCGGCGCGCAGGTCATTTTTGGTCGGCGGCGGCGGCGCGCCGACCAAAAAAAATCGGCGGCGGCGGCGCCCTAGAAATGTCGGCGTCGGCGGCGCGGCGCGGCGTCGTGGGATTAGTGTTCAAGCGTCGCATACTTATTTTAAAAGTTGTTACACAAGAACCTATAATAAACATTTTTGCGTATTCAACCATTATTTTGGCAGTTATCTGGTTTTTAATCAAAATCCGTGAGAAAACAATTATTCTCAGAACAGACGTTCATAGAGAAAATTATACAAAGACTCAAATAAAAACAACATGACAACGTTTTCAAATTCGGGTCTCCAGCTTACATAACCTAGTAATAGAAGTTAAAGAACTGTTTGAGCAGTGGCGGTGCTACCTGCCTATTCTACTCTTGGCCTCAATGGCCTGCCTAATGATCCTAAATAAACACTTTATGATTTTTAATATCGTCTTTACTCTTAATTTCTTTGATCTGCCGAATGAGGCCCATTTTCTTTACGCGATCTGCTGAAATTGTATAGTTGCGCGCATGCAGATTGATTGATGCAAACGAGTACGTAATAATATGCATGCATGCATGCATATTATACATACATGCAAACATACATACATACGTACATACATACATACATACATGCGTATATACATACATACATACACACACACATACATACATACATACATACATACATACATACATACATACATACATACATACATACATACATACATACATACATACATACATACATACATACATACATACATACATACATACATACATGCATACATACATACATACATACATATATACATACATACATACATACATACATACATACATACATACATACATACATACATACATACATACATACATACAGCTCTTTTTACCATTGTTGCTGCGGCAAGTCAAATCAAATCACAAGTCGAAAAAAGTTTAAACGTTAAGCGCATTGGTCCAAACGTGAAAACGAGGAGGTGACATCATAGGTTTCATAGCTTCGACTCAAAATCGCCAGGAAAAATCGAAGTACACAAGAAAAAGAATCTACTTCGCACTGACGCTACAATGTTTTTAGCGAAATCATGCAAGAGTTGAAAAATTCAACAAAAAGAAATGGACGAATCAATGTGGCATCGGCGGCGCGCCGACTAATTTTCGGCGGCGGCAAAGCCGGCGCGCCGACCCAAAAATTTGGCGGCGGCGGCGCCCATAAATTGGCGGCGGCGGCGGCGCGGCGCGGCCGGCGCAGAGCTCTGGCGTGGTATCTCTGAGTCTATAGACTCAATTACTCATCCATGGTCGCCAGCATATTATAGTCTATAACTCTATATTTTTGCAGAAGGGACAAACGCAATGGTGACGGATAAATCTTTAGCGTGAGCTTGTATAAATGCAGAGCTGAAGACTAAAAATATGAATATTTTTTCACAGAGGTTTTTAAATATAAATATCTTATGAGTATAGGCCTATCATTAAGCCAAGGGCGAATCCAGGGGGGCTTATCCGGCCATGGCCCCCATTTAGAATTCTCATGTATCGTGGCCCCCCATTTGGATTGAACATGCTGTGGAACAATGTATATATTGTACAATTTGCCCCCCTCCCTATTAAGAAATAGTAATGCATTGCGGCTCCCCCCCCCCATTTGGAAATGGCATGTTTTTCTAGAAGTCAGTCCCGGAAATTTGTCCGGATGACTAAAAAAAAAAAGGTCATCAACTTTTTTGGCGGACAAACTGGTATTATTTTTCCGAAAATTTGGCCGGATACCCCCCCCGTCCAAAGTTTCTGTATCCGCCCTTGCATTAAGCTTAGTGCAAAGAAACTTGCTGAAAAATAAAAGTAGTAGGCCTAGTTAAAAAAAATAGGAGTAAATTTTCTACAATTAATTAATTATCTGTTGGGTTTTATTCATCAAATCATTTTAGTTTTGAAGAAGTGGATATGTTTAAAATGAAATGTGTAAATAGCCTGTATACCTGTTGGCGAAGAGGAAGTAGTCGCGATGCTGGTCGATGCAAGTGCCTTTAGTCGTGACGAGACCATCGCGAATGATGACGTTGCCAAGACCACTCTGGAAGTAACGACCTTTCCAATCCGATGGAAATTTACACCGAGCCCCTACAAACAAACAGACCGACGGACATACAGACACGTACAGAGAGAGAGAGAGAGAGAGAGAGAGAGAGAGAGAGAGAGACAGACAGACAGACAGACAGACAGACAGACAGACAGACGGAGACAGAGCATGTCTCTATCTCTGTCTGTCTCTGTCTGTGGTGGTCATGGTAGTGATGGTGGTGATCATGGTGGTGGTGGCTGTGGTGGTGGTAGTGGTGGTGGTGGCTGTGGTAGCGGTGGTGGCAGTGGTTGTGGTTGTGGTGCAGTGTTATTTCAGTTATGGTTTTTCAGTTACAGTTTCAGTTACAGTTATCTATTTTATTTTTTTCCAGTTACAGTTTCAGTTACAGTTAACTACGATGAGATTTTTCAGTTTCAGTTACAGTTATTTCTTATTTTCCAGTTACAGTTTCAGTTACAGTTAGTATTTTCAAACGTTACAACTACCAAAGTTGAATAGGAGATCAATCTGATTTTACATTGTGGGGCGCGGTGGTCTAGTGGTGGCGTCGTTGCCTTTGAGCCGGAAGGTCCGAGGTTCGAATCCACCTCCCCGCGTAAGGACCTTGGGCAAGTCCTTCACTTACAATTGCTCAGCGCTTCGGCGTGAAACTCCAATGCAGTGTCCGCTCTGCATCGGGAGCGCCTCTGAGTAGAGAGAGAGAGAGAGATTGAAGGGGCGCTATAACAAGTGCACATACAAACAAACAAAAAAACATATTGCCGGTTGACTTTAAGGAACACACGACGCTCCAGCTTTACACTTAATCTGTTTCGCTTTCTCGCACACCAGTCCCCACAAACTGAGAAGACGCGCTCAACGTATGCTTGAGAAGCAGGCACGGATACGAAGTCTTCTGCAATCAGGGCCAGAGATGGATATGATCTCTGTCGATCCACCCAGAAGGACAGTCCATTATCTAGATTCTAGGTCACCGTTGAAGATGGTTGCTTCCGTCAAGTACCGATCAAGCTCCCCATCGATACCGGACGTCCTTAATGCTGAACTGAAGGAACTTCTGGTCCGGTTATCCTACGATAGGAGCTTGAAGCGCTTCAATGGCGGTGTCTGGTCTTCTCTCGACGGTCGCTAAAACGATAGATCATCCATAATTCACTATACCGTGACTTTGAGCTTCGATTGATTGCTTTTGACTTTGTCAGTAGGTTCTTTCTTTTGTTTTTCCTTGACCTGCAGCATCGCATACACATCTTTATGCCTGCTCTTTAGATGATTGCGAAGATTTGTCGCATTTTTCCCGTTAAGTAGCGTACCACACTCGCGGATTTCCGCGTCATTTGTATCACCAGTCCAAACGCAACAGCGACTTTTGTCTATTGCCGCTTCAAAAACAAAATGTTCCTAAACGCCGCTTTCTAATTTTCTACCGCTACTTGGCTTAAACATGGTTCTAGTCGAGGATTGTTTAACAGTTTACCGCCGAAGCCTGAGCAGGAAAGGAACCGGAAGTGAGATGAACATAGAGAACTTAACGTGTAGTAGAGTAGAATTTCCGTTCAATAAGTAAGTAAGAAAAAAGCTGTTGTGTTATTTTCAAGTTAACTCCTTTTGATTCTTCAGTTATACAGTTATTGTTTTTCAGTTTCTATTACAGTTTCAGTTTTTAAACATTTTTCAGTTTCAGTTTCAGTTGGAGTTAACTCACAACGATTTTTCAGTTATTCTGCTATTTCAGTTACAGTTTCAGTTAATATAAATAACACTGTTGTGGTGGTGGTGGTGGTCATAGTAGTAGTGGTGGTGGTGTTGGTGGTGGTCATAGTTTGGGGGGGGGGGTGGTCATGGTGGTTGTAGCGGTGGTGGTTGTGGTGGCGGTGGTGGTGGTCATAGTAGTAGCGGTGGTGGTTGTGGTGGCGGTGGTGGTGGTCATAGTAGTAGCGGTGGTGGTGGTGGTGGTGGTGGTGGTGGCAGTAGTAGTTTTTTAGTTTAACGGCGATGTGTGACAACAAGGGTCATTATAGTCACCCTCCTCCTTTATCCAACCGTGGGACTGTAATCTTGTAATATAATGTAATGTAATGCATCTGCAAAAATAACTGCAGACAGTGGAAAATTTGTAAACGCAAGTTGTCAGTATAATCAACTTTCCATTCGTTCCATCACATTAATGGTCGCGATAATAATTCCCCATAATAATGATTCCCCTTCACAAATTATTGCAATAATTTCTTGCTCTTGTAATAAATCTTTCCAGGTACATGCACATGGAACTCGTGGCAATGACAGTCAGTCAATGACATGGCTGTCTGCAGACGGCAAGAAAGGAAGAGGAAGAGGGAGGAAGATGGAGGGAGAGGGTGGGACAGGGGTGGGGGTGGGTCATACAGAAGACGATGATTGGTTGTCTTACCCTCACCCTTAACCGGTCGGAGCATTCATTTGGCGCCATCTGTCTCGATAAAAAGAATAATGTATGTCCAAAAGATATATATATATATATATAATTTATACATATATGTATAAATTTATACATATATATATATTTTATACATATATATATAATTTATACATAATATATATAATTTATACATATACATATACATACATAATTTATACATATATATAATTTATACATATATATAATTTTATACATACATATAATTTATACATATATGTATATAATTTATACATATATATAATTTATACATATAAATAATTTTATACATATTTATATAATTTATACATATATATAATTTTATACATATATATAATTTATACATATATATATATATAATTTATACATATATATATAATTTATACATATATATAATTTATATATATATACATAATATTCATCATCAGATTTTATAGGACCGTCTATCTATATAAATAAAAATGGAACTTTCCAATAGTTCGTTATGAGTGTTCTCGAAAACTAACGGAAAGATTGTTTCGAAAATTTGACAAAACCTTCCATTCCAATAGAACCGTGTTGTATTATGGTTTAAAAAAAAACGCAATCTTTCCCACAAAAAGTGAACTTTGAATTCCGTTCGACCGCCATTTGCAAATTCAATAACATCGCTGCATTGACCCAAAACACACTGACCAAACAGACGAAGCATGCATGAGGTCGCTTGCCGTGACGTCATAAGCGAGTCAAAAAATTTCCGGCCTTCACCATTCTTGGGCCGGACGGTCTGAGGGAGGAAAGGAGTGGAGGGAGCGGGACGAAGAGGGTGGGGAGGGGAGGGGTAGGGGTAGAGGGAGGGGAGGGTGAGGGGAGGTGGACGGGGAGGGTGAGTGGGAGGGTGAGTGGGAGTGGAAGGGGAGGGGGAGGGGGAGGGTCTTTTTTGCCACAGCAACGCGTGGCCGGGTACAGTTAGTATATTTATAATATTATGGTAATATGCATGTGCATTGTGCATGTGTTTTGTGTAATAATGTGTGGGTGTGTGGGTGTGCGCGCGCGCAAATGTGAGCGTGTGTAATTTATGTGTGTGAGTGTATTCGCGCGTGCGCGTGTACGTGGACAAGACTGAGACAGATATATGGATAGACAGACAGACAGACGCACACAGACAGACAGACGCACACAGACAGACAGACGCACACAGACAGACAGAACGTATGCGATGTTCATTGTACAGTATCCAGACCAGATGCGTGCGTGCGTGCACACGAATATTATATATGGATGGTGTGTCATGTATGAATATATATATATACATATATATAAATGGATGACTGGATGTATATGTATATATATAAATGTATTTATAAGGCAGTGATGCGTGCGAATGAACTAAATACAGATGCCTATAATATATTAGCGAATAAAGACCGCTAGAGATTAATGCTTTCCTCTGATGACGATTGCAGTCGACTGATGCCCCATCCTCCCCCATATAACCCATCTACCCCATCGACCCCCATCCACCCCCATTCACCCCATCTACCCCATCCACCTTCCCCATGCATATTCCTCGCCCAGACTCTCCTCGTCTTGCTCAGCCTCTGGCGCTGGGGACAGATAAATCTCCAGTCATTTTGAGGCCCCCCCCCATTCTACAGCAGACAACTCGTCTGCCTGGCACTGACGGCATTTCGCATCCATCTTGGTCGCCAGAGGGCCGAACAATTAAGCGCCCTCTGTTGATCTACTTCGTGCAGAGGGTGGCGCGGAAATTACATCCGTATTGGCGCTATATAAAGCTATCATCCTCCCAACCCTCCCCAATTCTATCACGTGATGACCTGATGGACAGATGAAGCAGGGTGGGGCGTGGGGGTGGGGTGGGGCGTGTTTTCTGAACCGTGTAAAAAGACCCCAGGGGCGACGTTAGTAGTCCGCTTGGCTCTTTCATCCCATTTCCCTCCCTCCCCCTCCAGACACACTCGGACAGATGCGCGCCAACACGCCAATATAGCACAGATGGGTCGATGATGGTGGGTGGGCTGGAGGCCATCCGAGTAGATTTCTCATTTCCTTATGCGATTGTTGTGTGAAATTCATTTCCAAGACGTTCCCTCTCTGCAGTGTGACGCTTATGTTAAGTTGAAGTGATCGACTATTTTGCTACCACATGTGTGACATGGTCTATGTGATGTCGATGTTGATCTGTGTCACATGACAAAGGCACCACATGATATATACACTGTGTCCACGATAAAGTAGAACACACAATAAAGTGTCATAACTCGGTCAAAATATTTAGGATTTGCCTGAAATTTTACACACAACAACAGTGGCCATATTTACACGAGATACTAAAGCCGATTAGAAATATTCGCGAGTTTGCCAAATTTATAAGCGTTTGAGATGCAGCACCGAAAAATGGACCTTTCCAACATGCAAAAGCGGAAAGGAAGTGAAATTCAGCTATAAATGGTGTTCAAAATGTCATTTTTGTTTACGAACACACGACCATAGACGTAGACGCTACTGTTTGATGGTCCGGTCGATGATCATCTGGTCAAACAGATGCCACTCTTCAATCAGACGCGCCCTACGGTTATCGATGTCATGAATACGGGAACGAAAAACGCGCTACTGCGGTACATGTACCCGGATCGAGGTCTGGACTGCTAGGCGGCCACAGCTGCGGATATGAAGCCGAGTGTCTTCCGGGACAGCTAATACACTACTACGTCTACGGTCGTGTGCTCGTGAACAAAAATGACATTTTGAGCACTATTTCTAGCTGAATTGTGCTTCCTTTCAGCTTTTGCATGTTGGAAAGGTCCATTTTTCGGTGCTGCATCTCAAATGCTCATAAATTTGGCAAACTCACGAATATTTCTGATCGGCTTTAGGATCTCGTGTAAATATGGCCACTGTTGCTGTGTGTAAAATTTCAGACAAATACTAAACGTTTTGACCGAGTTATGACACTTTACTGTTTATTTTTTGCTCTACTTTATCGTGGACACAGTGTATTTACCACACGACGAAGGGTGCCACATGATATATTTATGACGAAGGGCACCACGTGATATATATCTACCACATGACGAAGGGCACCACATGATATATTTGCCACATGACGAAGGGCACCACATGATATATTTACCACATGACGAAGGCACCACATGATATATTTACCACATGACGAAGGACACCATATGATTTATTTACCACATGACGAAAGACACCACATGATATATATTTACCACAGGACGAAGGTCACCACATGATATATTTGCTACATGACGAAGGGCACCACATGATATATTTACCACATGACGAAGGGCACCACATGATATATTTACCACATGACGAAGGGCACCACATGATATATTTACCACATGACAAAAAGGCGATTTTCGACCCCATACCCAGTGTGAGGATTGTTTGAAAAAACAAAGGGGGTGGACTATGATCCACTTGGAATTGGGTGTGAAAACATACTTTGCTTTGTGGCTCTAAGAAAGACTGGGGAAGATACTTTGCTTTGTGGCTCTAAGAAAGACTGGGGAAGCTGAAACTCCCAACCCCGGCCATTCTCACTCTGCCTATAATCCATCGAACTACTAAGAAGACAGGCAAGAGTATACATGTAGTTGCATCGGGTGATATCTTTTCTGGCATTGCACTGCAGTCTATCTGAACCGGTGTAGAGAGGTTGGTTGATGATGAGACCATGCACATTGCAACTAGTGTCATTGGTCTTTGTGCCCCATATATTATATGGCCAATGCCCCATCGGCGCAATGGTCAGAACAGATGGCTAGCCCTGGGCCTCGCATGTCGCACGGGATATACATGTATCTGGTCGGACAACACGGCACAACTTTATAAATGATATCATTTGGCGTCGCATCCACATGTACCGCGCGGCCGATTTTTCTCCGACAAAGGAGCCAGTCGGTCTCGTCGTGTCCGAAAGGAGATGCGTCCTGATGTCATTACTCCTTCTCCCCTGGGAGACTGGAAAGTGTCTGGCCAGGGACGCCACTGTCATTGACACATTGACTGCTGAGCCCTATCGTCCCAGACCTGCTGCCGAGATGCAGCGGGTGCTACCACTGTAGCAACTGAAATAGTGGCGGAAAGAAGTACGCGCACTATGTATGCTATTCCAACGACATGCTGCTGCATTGTGTTCTTGGCCTGAGAAACTCTCAAGTTGGCCTGTCTTTCTGCAGCATCCTTAATTAGCCATCATCGTCTGACTAAATTAATTGGAGGCAAGAGGTTCATTCATTCATTCATTCATTCATTCATTCATTCCGAAAACTTATATAGCGCCTCTTAAAGAAGTCTACTCAGAGGCGCTCCCAGCCCAGCCATAGGTTGCTATACACTTCTTTACCGACACTTATGCATTGCCATCCAATGCTTCAATGCAATCGTTTTCAACGGTTAATTGTTTAATCACATGACAAGACATCACCAAGCACTATTCACTGTATTCGGCTATAAAAGATGTTGCCCTCTATTATGAAACCATGCACGGGGATCAAATAATATTATAACAACGGTATTATTTAGATCTAACTACAAAAAATACCATTATCATCTGCATGCATTTTCGGTCATCATTATCATCTTTATCACCCTCTTCATAATGGCGAATCACGATTCTGTTCGTCACGATCATGATCATGATCATGATCATTATATTCGTCATCATCATCATCATCGTCGTCGTCATCGTCATCATTATCATCAAGATCGTCGTCGTCGTCATCATCATCTTCATCGTCATAATTATCATCCTCACCATCGTCGTCGTCGTCTTCGTTATCAAGAGAGCAGCAGGCTTAGCAGAAGTGAAGATGGTCATTTATTTACCGGAGTCTTAAGAGCGTCCACACACGCCCCCCCCATCTCTTCCACGGCAACATCATCATCAGTCCCTTCCTTCAACCACCCCTCCCCCAACTCCCACTCTCCCCCACTCCCACCACCCATTGAATGAGGAGTGGCGAATGGACGACGCCTCTGACACGCACACGCAATCGAAACGCTAACGACATCTGACGTTGAGTTATATATAGCGCTATATAATAAGGCATTAAGCGAATGACGACACACAACAGCCGGCCACTCCAACACTCGCCATCACCCCCTCCGTCCATCTGTCTTTCCGTCTGTTCCTTCTTCTGGAATCAACCCCTCCCTGGCTCCCTCCCTCTATCTATCAGTCCATCCCATGCGCATGCGTCGTCGTCGTCGTCTGTGCATTGAGTACCTGTTGCCTTGCCATGCACGCAGTCAATTGAGTCCATCCACTCACGCGTATACGACGTGTAAACATCTTATATCGTTAGAGCATGTACTCTTGTATATTGTACATTTACATATAAATATAATATGTTGTTTTTACATGCATAATATGCATAATTATATAAGCTTATGTACAATTGTACATGCGAGAAAACAACTAATAAATTGATTTAACGTATACATATAATTTTATAATTATATAGTATTTCATCTTCATCATCGTCATGACGTCATCATCATCATCGTCATGACGTCATCATCATCATCGTCATGACGTCATCATCATCATCGTCATCGTCGTCATGGTCGTCATCTATTCCTGACGCCATGCATTTGGCGGCGATGGGTACAAATAAATGACTTCTATAATTGCCTTCTGTCATTCGTCAAGTCCATTGCTCCATGCACTCAGTGTCCGTCCAGATGATATTATGTCCTCATTATAATCTTATGTCCTCATTATAATTTCATGTCCTCATTATAATTGTATGTCCTCATTATAATTTTATGTCCTCATTATAATTTTATGTCCTCATTATAATTGTATGTCCTCATTATAATTTTATGTCCTCATTATGATCGTCTCTATCTGTAGTGCAGTCTTGGTCTGCAACTGCTTCTCTTTCTTATCTCTTTGCAAATGTGAAAACAGTCTTTTCGAGAACAAATTTGCACGCTCTAAGTGTGTTTGTGCGTGTGTATGTATGAGTGTGTGCGTGTGCGTGTGTGGGTGTGTGTGTATGTGTGTGTTTGTGTGGGTAGGTGCGTTTGTGGGTGTGGGTGTATGTGTGTACGAATGTGTGTGCGTGCGTGCGTGTGTGTGTGTGCCACCGACCACAGTGTACACACCCACGCACACACACAGGCGCATATAGACAGTTTATACATCATTCATTCGCACGCGCGTATACGCCTTTGTATACGTATGTATTGCATACGTGTGACTGTGTATACTTTATATTTTATAAGATGCATGTTCCGTTGACGGACAAATAGTCTTGAGAATCGAATTGATGTAATCAAATGGACATCATAATGAAATCTGTCCAATACTCTTTGCCCAGATCGATCAGCCGCATTCCCCCCTTCTTTTCATCCCACCTCCTCCTCCTACTCTTCTTTCTCTTCTTTCTTCTCCTCCTCCTCTTCCTCCTCCTCTTCCTCCTCCTCTTCCTCCTCCTCTTCCTCCTCCTCGTCCTCATCCTTCTCTTCCACCTCTTTTGCTTCTTCTTTCAAAACTCCATGCTGCATGGAATTCCATCTCTATGTCAGGTTTGAGGAACGAATGCTGTTGGGGAGTAAGAGGAGCAAGAGAGGAAGAGGAGGATCGGGAAATTGTGTTGTGCGAGAGGAGAAGGATCAGAATGGGAGCAAAGGGAAGAGATCATCAGTAACTTGACTATATTGTACTATCATCATCATCAATATCCTTAGGCTCAATGCCCGTAGGAGTCCGATGCCACTCTCTGTCTGAGTCTGTCTCGTGCCATGTTGCCCAGCTTCAACCGGTCGGGTCAGCAGGTCTGCTCCATACCATTAACATCTTGGAGCATCTAAACCTTGTCTGATTGAAGAGAATCGTGAAAAAGAAGCACGAAGGACAACGTGGGTCAATGCCCGTTGTGTCCCACGCTCTCTCCCCCGACCCTCTCCATCGGTCTGTTCTGACCGACCTGAGCATGTCTGCTTCACATCATGACACCTTGAAGCATCTGGGTAGCTATGTCACTTGTGTCGTGGTTTTGGCGGATTACAATCGTCTTGGTCTTTCACTGCCAGCGTATCGCCACCCATCTGGCAAACCTTCCTCATTTTGTCCGGGCTTAGGACCGGCACAGGGACGTTGTTGGTTACCTGTGGCAGAGGATGGATGCAGTTTAACGTCATGCCCAGGGAAGAGATGAAAGAGAATAATTGATGGGTAACAGAGGCAGGAGCAAGAGCACGATGAGGAGGAGGAGGAGGAGGAGGAGCAGGAGCATGAGGAAGAGAAGGAGCAGGAGCAGGAGCATGAGCATGAGGAGGAGCAGGAGCAGGAAGAGATGAAGGAAAATGAGCCAACGTATTATACAGAGTCAAATGTGAGGACAGGGATGATAAGAAGGAAAGGAGGATGAAACAAGAACAGGCAAAGAAGATGGAGAAGGTGGAGAAGGCGAGTAAGGAGGAGGAGGTGATGGGCAAGAAGGCTGAGCAGGACCAGAAGGACGAGGAAGAGGAGAGGGAGGAGAAGGTCATGGACGAGGAGGAGAACGAGGAGGATAAAAAGGAGGAGGAGGAAAAGAAGGAGAAGGTGGTGATGGAGGAGAAGGAGGAGGAGGAGAAGGAGCTCGGATAGGGAGAAGGTGGTGGAGGAGGACGACGACGAGGAGGATAAAGAGGAGGAAGAGGAGGAGGAAAAGAAGGAGAAGGTGATGGAGGAGGAGGAGGAGGAGGAGGAGGAGGAGGAGGAGGAG
>OX243816.1:15606058-15607634 GCA_945859605.1 Lumbricus rubellus | reverse complement strand
GGATGGATGGTTGATGGAAATTGGAATAAGATGGAGTTGAGGAGAGATGAGATATAATCAATCTCGAAGTCATTGTCATTGTCACGAGATTAACACTGAGTGATGTGTCGAACATTGATGGAACATGCTAACATGAGAGAGAGAGACAGACAGACAGAGGTAGCGACCGAGAGACACAGACAGAGACAGACGCAGAGACAGACGCAGAGACAGAGACAGAGACAGAGAGAGAGAGAGAGACAGAGACAGAGAGAGAGATAAAGAGAGAGAGACAGAGAGACAGAGAGACAGAGAGACAGAGAGACAGAGAGAGACAGAAAGACAGAAAGACAGAAAGACAGAAAGACAGAAAGACAGAAAGACAGAAAGAGAGAGAGAGAGATCCGAAATCTAGATAGAGCAGTTGAAGGAGTTTAGTCACCAAGAACAACATCTTCCATGCAGTGTTGAGTATAATTATGACCAAAGAAAAGGTCATACTTATTCAGATGACAACATTGAATCAGAATTTCGTTGATTTGTCCCGGGAATAAGGACTGAATACAAGTTTTATGGCTGGCGACAATTCAATATATATATATATATATATATATATATATATATATATAGCCTAATGATCCCAAATTAGAAACAAATGCAAAGATATTGGCACAGAGGTCATAATATTGTTTATTTCTGCTCATAGGTCTTTAGCTCTAAAAGCTCCATAATTTATCCGACGAGCTCAGAACACTTCAACCTACATGTACATGATGGATTAACTTATGATAAATTTACGATATCAACAAGAAGCAAGTTATTAAAAAAAGCATGGCGATTGGAAGGTGGAGGCCACCAGTACTTTGTCCAAGATATTCCTGACAGAATGCATGGCACATTGCGAAAATGCTGCATGGATCACAGCCATTTATATGTACACGATGAAACAGAGAGATCCAGAGAGATCCAGAGAGATCCAGAGGGATCCAGAGAGATCCAAAGAGATCCAGATGGATCCATTACAAATGAGATTAGACCTGATAATTAGGAAGCACTGAAACTAAGATATATATAGGAAATATGAACGTAAGGAATTTATTAGATAGAATTGGAAGCTGGATAAACAGCAGGACAACAAATATGCAGAAGAATGATTATAATATTATAAGAGAAGGTAGGGAATGTGGCTGAGCGTCTTATGAACGCCATGACAAATTATATACGAAGGACACAGGAATGACAAGCGAAGGAGGGTGAACGAGAGGGAAAGTCAGCGATGAGAAAGAGAGAGAGACAGAAAGAGAGAGAGACAGAGAGACACACGGAGAGAGACAGAGAGAGAGACAGAGAGAGACAGAGAGAGAGAGAGAGACAGAGACAGAGACAGAAACAGAGAGACAGAGAGAGACAGAGAGAAAGAGAGACAGACAGAGGCGGGTAACTGGATGAAGATGCATGGAGAAGAGCATATGGAAGGGTACATTTATTCATGCCTTCATTAAGATATTCAGTCAGTCTGTCAGGCTCTATCAGAGAGTGAGTGAATGAGTGAGTGAGTCAGTCAGTCAGTCAATCAGTCAGTCAGTCAGTCAGTCAA
>OX243816.1:15586058-15601058 GCA_945859605.1 Lumbricus rubellus | reverse complement strand
AGTGTTATGACGTCTGAAACTTAAATGGTGCCGTATACTGGAAACTCAAATCAACGTAATAAACAGAATCGAAATGTCGAATGCGCGTGCGCAGTGGGTTTGGATCTCACTAAAGGTCGATTCTACCAAAAATAATTGTAAACAGGCTACTCGCCAGCAGTCTCAAGTTTGCGAAGTTTTGACAGCATGCAGTCACAATCAATCAATGAAATTAGGAATTTTAATTTCTTGGTACCACTAATTAATATTCGCCATGTTAAATGCAACCAACAACTGCACTTTCGATAGACACGTCACCTATGCAGGTCAAAAGGTCATTGAGATGTCGAACCCGCTTATAAATTTATAACAGCGCTAAATGACAATGTCAGTCAGTACCAGCGTGACAGGGAGGGACTAATGGAGAAATCATAAATGCATGCTAACAGTGATCGATTATAATTATGTATGTATGTATGTGCACTTGCTATAGCGCCCTTCAAGTTTTCCACTCAGAAGCGCTCCCGACAGTAGATGTAAAATTAATTCTTTGGGAATTTTTTCATTGAAGAAACAATTAGCTAATAAATGAGTTTAAATGGTGCTAAAGGATTTTCTGGGATTTTTTTCATTGAAGAAAAAAGCCAGTTAAAATAGGGTTTAAACCAGTTAAATTCTTAGTCTTTTTAATTTTCTGGATGTCTTTTATTATTTCCTGAGGGGGGTGCTCGGTAGTACGGTGGATAGCGCGCTGGGCTGTCGACCAAGAGGTCGGGGGTTCAATTCCCCGCCGGGGCAGAAATTTGTTACGAGATTTCTGTTCCACAAGCCGACTCAGCTATGATGAGTACACGGTCAGTGGATGATGAGACGGCGAGGGAGAGGATTGGTCACCGCCCTTTGGAAGTCTTTTATTATTTCGATCACCAAGGAAATTAAGGTCGTAAGAATACTGCCGAAAAGTCTCTAGCGAATATATTTAGTGCGATGTGTGAATAAACGAATATCTCGAGAAAATCGGTGTTGGTTACAAAAACTATGCTACAACCGGTTGAATTGTTATGCGCAGCTCCCGTACCCGCTCCGCCCGCAATTTGCATGTAATTCGCTCCATTTTTATACAGGTAGACGTTACCATGAGCGGTATTAGTGTCACAAAATTCTATATACGTCGAAACCAAATAGTATCCGGCTTTTCCGGGAGTGACACGAGTCAGTCTCGTACTTATACCAGCATCGGTTTGGAATCTTACACTATCGAAAGAAACTCTTGTGTGAGTTTTAGCGTCTATGGCTTGACGAGTTAAAGAATGAATGCTAAGCGCGGGACCGATTGTGATAGAATCTACATACTGCTTCGTAGCTGCATCGCTGGCGCTGTTGGGATTGTGTAGACCTGTAATGTAACCATCATGCATAAAGATGGTTGTATGCACATTTATTTGAGATGAAATATTGTATTGCGTCGACTTAACCATCTCTAACATGATTTCATTGTTTATTCTAAAACGAAATCCATCCATCGATTGTAATGTAATAGGATTGTTTAACGAACATTGTAGTTTATTTCGTATACTACCTAAGAAAATAGTGAATTCTTTATTATCTCCTCTCAAGTCCTTACAACCCATTGAACGCAGACGATCGAAGCCAACGTTTAAGAATAGATCACCAGTCATTGTATCACCAGTCTTAGACACCTTCAATGTAACTTGTTCATTAACGTATTTCTTATTCGTCAAATGATTATCGTTGGACGGTGAATCGTCGTGATTCGTTATCAAATCAATAGCTTGACCTCGACTTAAGGCTTCATCCATTCCTGCTGTCGAAGTGTTTGTTGTAGGTAGTCCTTTAATTTTGTGACCACCCATTTTTAAATTTCCAGTCACTGGATTTGCTCCATCCAATCGAAGAAAACTCTCATTTATTTGACTAAGAGTAACACCTCCAGCGATTACTCTTTGTGATGAACTAACATCGGTGTGACCGAATTTATCGACGGGCATTTTATATATAATAATAATTTTTAATGCAGATTAGTCATCGTATACATATAATTGCATTACCTGAATCTGACGATTAGCTTCCACTCCCCTTGCTATAGATATAACTCTGTAATATTGATACGCATCCGTAGTATTAATATTAAAAAATGTCAGACCAACCCCTGAAAACGATGATTTAGTAAGACCAAACCCGTTAGACGATGAAGAAAAACGTAAGTCTACAAACACTACTCCATCATTGCTAGCGAATAAATCGAAAATAGATAAATTATCGGTGTTCAACGCAATTCTCCAAATTTTAACTGGCTCAGGACATTTAATTTGTAACCAAGCAGCTGTATCATCACCCGAAATCCAAGCTGCGTTAAAATCATTAGTAAAAGCATGGTAGGCTTTGCTTTGGAAATAACAATCACTGGCACTAGCAACGAATCCTGTCACACTTTCATCAGCTTCCAAGGGAGGAATATACCCAACACGACACTTTTTCAGAGATTTATCGACGTAATTCTTTGTAGCAGCATCTTGTTCATCAACGTATTTCTTATTCGTCAAATGATTATCGTTGGACGGAGAATCGTTGTGATTCGTTATCAAATCAATGGCTTGTCCCCTACTTAAAGCTTCATCCATTCCGGCTGTCGAAGTATTCGTTACTGGGAGACCTTTTATCACACATCCATTCATATTTAGATTTCCAGTCAGCAGATTTGTCCCATCCAATCGAAGAAAATTAGCATTTACTTGGCTAAGAGTAACACCTCCAGCGATTACTCTTCGTGATGTTCCTCCAGCAGCGGTGTGACCAAATTTATCGATAGGCATTATATATATATATTTATATATAATAATTTTTAATGCAAGCCATTTATAACTTCTTGGAAATTCATTCCATCACCCACCATCTTCAATACATACAAACATAAATGACCACAAAACACTTCGTTATCGGGTTGTATTCGCTCGCTGTTATATAACACTGGACGGCGTAAATACTTTATCAGTTCCAGAGGGGGAGGAAGGCCGTAACTATCGAAATATATTTTCTCATTACCGCTCTTTAAGAAAGAGCACCAATGCTGACCGGTTCCTTTAGAATCGTCTAGATTCAATATCCCACATTCAATCCGTCTAGGTTTATTCGGCAGCTCGTCTCGCACGAAAACGCCTCTAAAATTCGGAATATTCAGCTTCTTCGCGGCATCCAATAATTCAAAATTCGATAAAGCAATATTCGGTAGCACTACTCCACAAACATCGATTTGTTTGACGCTCATTTATTTAATATAAACATTAATTAAAAATTTTCAACGAGTAGTGACCATATGCCAAAGTATGAATTCCATCCTCCATTATTACCCGTTTATCGTCATCTGCAGATAATGCAACTTTATTAATTTCTTCTGTATAAATATCGTGATGATAAGATCTAATAACATTCATCGTTCGTTGTTGTTCTTTTTTAGTAAATAAACAGTCTTTATAATCTTCGTGAGTAATAGTTTTCTGGACAACATTCTTCTTAATACCTTTACATTTCTTGTGCTCATCTCCAGCAGCCATCTTATAAGAATACAACTTTGCTCTGAGTCCAATAAATTCTTTTATCTGTTTCCCACTAGCTTCATCCTTGAACATTCCAATAACTTTTTTATTTACTCCAACCTCAATACCAGATGGATGATCTCTCGGGTATTCACTCGTGTCGAATCGAGTCTTAATATCGCCTGCGATATCTGAGTAAAAGTCTTCAGTTTTAATTTCGTATGTCAAAGAATCTGTATCGGTAAATAATAATTTAGCTCTATTTCCGTATTTATCCTTGATGTAATTGTAATGAAATTCATACATCAGCGTTTTGCTCAAGTCTAATATACACATGCCAAGATATATAGGTTTATTATAGTACAATTTAGTTTTTTTCATGTGAACGGCTATTAGATTTTCATCGAAAATAGTACATCTCTCATAATTAGGTTTAGCGGCTAGTTCAATAGCCCTCTCCTCTTGACACACTAACTCTACATCAACACGATTTTCAATGTTCTCACAAGTTTTTCCAAAGACACTGTTATTCATTAATTTGAAAAAGTCTTTTTCAAAGTCATTAGTAGCTTTCGTTCTAAGAGCTGTATTTAAATCGATATACTTTTTCAACCAATCACTTTCTTCGAATAGTACACCTCTATGCACCTTTGTTATTTTCAAACCCAAGCTCTCATACAGCTTCAGATTATCGTAGTGCAGCACATACTTCTTTTTATCGTTTAAGTTTGGAATTAACTTTTTGACTTTGTTAATCTCAATGCTTTCGGGGGCTAACGGAAAGTCGTTATGCAGGTCGTGTAACTCTTTAGGGTATTCCAAATCAACTTCCAATATGCATGGAATACTTCTCCAATTTTTTAATTCATCTTCATTCATCCATTTGAACCCGTGAGTAGGTAAATTTTTGATCATAGCCCATCCATATAGATTATTCGCATCCAGGTAAGTAATAAATGTAGAATTTTCGTTACTATTGAAATCGCTCATATATTTATTATTCGCTTTCCCGTAACGATTTGATATTGTGCTCACTCCTCCTCTCATCCCTTGCCTAAGCATCAGAATCATATCATAATCACTCAATAACTCCAATTTCACGCCTGTCAATTTTAAAGCGGCATCCCAGGCTAAACCAGGAGATGTAAAATACCATGCAGGGTCAAGCGTATAGTTCTTCATACACACATCTCTAAAGTTTTCGAAAACATCGGCAAGTAACAGAACATCCGAAACGTTGTATAAATCGTGATATTCTCTGAATGTTTTGCATCCAAATTCCTTCCATACCGTTTTTGCATGCTCGTAGTCTTCATCGCTAATATTCGAATCATTTAGCTTAGAATAGAATGCGGATTTTGGTGGTAGTTCGGTTTCATTAAAGGTAGTAAATGAATCGACGTAGTCATAAGGATATATGCCTTTTCTCAGCAAAAGATCGAGCTTCTTTCCAGTATATCGTTTCCCAATATTTTTACACTGGTCTTTGCTTAGGTTCCTCGATAAAGCATCAAGACTAGAAGCCATAAATTTAAAACTGTCGATAAAGCGCAGTTGTCGCTTGACGGTAATCTCTTTTCCCTCTTTATTTACAAACTTATCAACAACGACCTCTCTGCTAAAAGATATATACTTTTCCTCGTTATTAGGTATGCAATTAATTTTCTCTCCATTATTACCTCTCAGTTTCTTAATGAACAGATGACAA
Source organism: Lumbricus rubellus (assembly GCA_945859605.1). Taxonomy (NCBI): domain Eukaryota; kingdom Metazoa; phylum Annelida; class Clitellata; order Crassiclitellata; family Lumbricidae; genus Lumbricus; species Lumbricus rubellus. The sequence continues at coordinate 15,595,817 of OX243816.1, read as the reverse complement.
TCGTACCCGGAAAGATTATGAAACACTACAGGGAAAAACTTGGGGACTTTATAGTCTAAATTACAAATGTTATGAGCAGCCCCTCGAAATTTACCGCTAAGATGACAGTGATCTCTCACTCGGTCTTCACCCAACGTTTTTTCACAGATATGGCATATAGTAGCTCCATCAAAACACTTCTTGTCCTCTTCTGTAAATATCATCTTCTTAGGGAATTTAAATTGATTATATATTTGTTTTATATTCTCTTCTAGTTTATCTACAAATATTTGACCAACATCATCATCTTCGCTTTCAGCCGTAAACGTCACAGGATCTTGAGAATATACACTATCGTCGAAACATTTTATGTGGTAACAAAAGGAGCTAGGAATATGCTTTTGATATTTATTAGTGTACGACAACTCTGGATTTGGTTGGCATGTATCGATCGGTTTTACAAAAGACTCAAAATCTGCGTAGACTATAAACGGAACCCTCATAGAATTGTTATAATTTTTAAAACTTAACATAGTTCCTGGTTCTGGCATTTCTATTTTTTGTGCGTTATGTTGAGAGCAGTACTCATTATGGTTGTTAAGCGCTCCTGGCGTTGTGAAACCATTCATACACCTTTTACAATAATACATCGAATTAGTCCGAAATCTCATCAATCTGTTAAAATTCTTGATCCAGCAATAATGTTTCCTTTCTCCGTTGGAAATAAGCAATAGATCTACACAAATACTACTTTCACACTTAGACAGATAAAGCGGGTAGACATGTTTTTCAAAACCGAATACATTAACATTAATATTGTTATTTCTCTCGAATTTACCTATCACATTAGCATCAGCAGCAACTGGAAACTCAATGCCACTCCAATTAAGTTTTTTCGATTGTTCTGTCAAAGCTTTCGTTATTTTTTCCGGATGGACATCCACCGGATTCAAAGCTCTAGTGATGCACCATTTGAAGCATTCTTCGTCGTGGTTTTTCATGTTGATGATTGCCTTTTTATTAGCTAAAAAGTCGGGAAGTGGAATGTAAGAACTACCTCTCAAGGGTGTATATTTTACCGTATTTATATCTAATTTTACAACAGCTTTAAATCTCCAATTACTTCCTTGCATCTGAAAACTAGCAATAGACTCCATGATTTTATCCTTCTTTCTGCTGTATATTTCATTCAAGTCGGTTGCTTCTAAAATAACTTCTGCCCTGGAAACGAATGGTATATCCTCAGAAGTCACTATTCCAGATTTCATATCTACTCGTTCCATAGTACAAGTAAGAACTAGATTAACCTTTGTTTGGCGATTACTCGATAACAGATTTACTACCTGCGGTCTGACGAAATTAAGAAACGACGAGGCATCCATTCCATTAATTCCATCTATTCTATACTGCTTCGTGAATCCTTTAATAGCCGACGCCGTTTCTCGAATTTTAGTTTTATCGAATATCCTAGAAACAGTTGACTTCAACGATTCGAGTTTTTCGTTAACGACTTTAGTGTCTCGTTCAGGCACATAACTAAGTAACCAATCCGCAAAATCATTTAATTTGGATCTAACCCTATTTTTGTATTTTCTCTTAGGCGCTACTGGTTTGTATTTACCAGGTGTAGGCGTAAGCGTAGGAACCTTAATATCAGGAACCGGCGAGTCGAGCAAGTGTTCAACATGGTTCATGTTTCTTAAACTACTTTTCTTTAAATCCATTTTATCTTACCACGCAAAAATATTAAAACATGTGAGATCGAAGATCCACTTATCTGTGAGATCGAAGATCCACTTATCTATCGCTCATACACTTTAATTTCGTATCTATCTCTCCAGACATTTCCGTTATGATAAGCTATTATACCAGCACTCTGACCATACGCCTTAGCAGCTTTATACATCGATGGATACGAGGTAACAACGCCAGTCTCTCGATCTATAATATCTACTCTTCTCGGTTGTTTCCTGATACTACCCAACGTGTCATGTCGATATGACACAGACTTGTAGTCCGTCGGAAGAATATTCTTTTCAATCAGTACAGCTATCATTTGAGGTTTGTTGAGATGCGAAGTGCCTGTAACATCGTGATGCTTGGCTAACATTCTAAGCTCTGGTAGCTTCATAATATATAAGTATTCTTTAAATCAATTTTCCATACACTACACTCATTTTCTGCCCATCCGATTGGAACTGCAGCAACCTATCTGAAATTACGACAGCATACGCTTCTGTGTCGGCTGGCACTGCTGCATTGAAAAGAGCCTTAATCTGGATATCAACGACTGATGATTTCAAACGCTCGGATTGTTTGCTTACATCGAACACGAACAACGGATATAATTCTTTATAATCTACAGGTGTTATATTGCTTTGGGTAATCAACTTATCCATACCATAGAATTTTTGACTAAAGGAGGACGCGTCTCTGTACGCTCTGGAGAATTGTTGATTAGGAAACGATAGGTTATGATCTACAGCTGGATATCTTTCTTGATTCATCATCACATATATGTTCTTGAGATCGCAGTGATTAAATAGCGACGGATTACTTTCCTGATTACCGCTACGGTCCGTCTGAAATCCTACGATGATATATCTAGGTTTCTCAGGTGATGTTTTTACGCTAAGACGCCAACTGAAACTTGTCGACTGAGGAACCGTTATTGTGTCGCATTGACGAGCTCTATACGCAACTGGCAACGTTAATTTTGATTCAATCGTCTTATACAACTGCATTCGTTCCATGTCGGAAGGAATAACGTGTGGAATAAACCATGAAATTTTGTTTATCGCAACTTTTCCAGCAGCTGCAGCGTTATCTCGGAATATTGCATCATCGTCCGCTTTACGAACTAAAGTCAACGTCTGTTTAAAGCCGTAAATAATCTTGTCGTAATCATCGCAAAACCCGAAAATATGCTTCAACGGAACAATAAAGCTGAACATTCCTTTAGTGTTTGGTTTGCGAATGAGAAAGCTTTGTCTAGTGGCAAATCCGGGGTTGTCCGCAATAACAGCAGTCGCTGCAGTGTCTTTATACCACAGCTGATTTAAGCCTTGAGTCAACTGAAAATCGTTTGGATACGTAAGTAAACCGAGCATCGTTGTAGCTTGACCCGGATGAAATAGCGTTTCGATTTCTTGATTAGATAACTGATAGGATATTTGACTGAATAGATACATAAGCCCATTATTCGTAAGAGCGACTAAATCGGCGTTAACGTATGCGGTGTCATCGGCTTTAATTAGTCTTCCATCGAATTGTAGATATGACTCTGCTGGGTGACTGTATAAGTCTTGTAATTCAATATTTATTCTTATTTCACCAGAACTGTTAAGGTTAGTTCTCGCTACAGGTTCGTACTCATGCCATTCGTATCGCTCGATACCTTCATCGATCAATGGTTGCTCTGTGAATCTTAGAATATCGGATTGCATTTTATTATACATATATTTTTAAATAAGAAAATAAATTTTTACACCTAAATAAGAAAATAAACTTAAGCAAAATAAATTTAAACTGCCATTTTCAAACCACCTCCGTTTAAGCGTTTTACGAGATCTTGAATTCTAATAGCTCCTCCCGTCATTTCTGGATTCGATCCTAGTAATCTAGCTAGAATGACTTTAGTTTCCTGAGTTATCGGCTGCTGAACGGTGGTTGGTGGAAGTATCTTATTGAGTAATCGTTTTCCAACGTCGATCGCCTTATCCTTAGCAACACCTCCAATCTCTTTGACAGCTGTGCTCGCAATTTGTTTGGCTGCATTCGAAGTTAGTAGTCTCTTGAGAAATCCTGCAATGGAATCGAATATTCCTGCTCCACCGACAACGTGTACTTTTTTATAACTTCTTCTCGCAACGACCAGCATTTCTATATCATCAATTTTTAAATTAGATCATCAATTTTTAAATTAGATCGTCAATTTTTTATATTCAACTTTGGTTATCACTCTTTGTCTTAGTAACTCATCCGTCATACCTACAATTTCATTTCTTACACCCGTATTTCCCGCTTTGTAGCTATATATTCGCAACTCTAATTGTTTTACTAATTCATTTGGATCTGAAGGAATGGTAATTATTCCGCTTCCTGTTTTACCTCTTAACTTCATGTAATCGTCCCATATGGGTTTTATTATCTGTTTATATTTTACACTTCTAGACGATTTAGGTTTGTTTGGTTTATTTAGCTGACTCATGGCATTCGTTTTAATTAGAATCGCGGCGTATTCTTCGAGATCATGATTATCATAAATTGAACTGTTTGGACTAGCTAACGTTAACAATTCCCATAATCCTGGAGTTCCTTGATAAGTTGTGGTTCCAACTGTAATATCATTTCCTTGGATTGAGGCTTCGCTGTCACCGATGTAGAATTTTCCATCTCTTGATCTTAATCCGAATGTTGTGTCCACAAGTCTTTTATCAGAAGCATATTTTTTAAGGTATTCAACTGCAATATGTCCTAATTCTAACCTTCTAATGTCTTCTACTGGGTCATCGTCATCGTACGCCTCTATAGACGGATACTGGGGAAATTGAATAGTTTTCAACGAATCTGGAAGTGATTTTAGAGCAAGTGATGTTGCTGCAGAATTATCCTTTATTGTCGACAGCAAAGCGTTTTGTTCTTTCGAAATTGCTGATTGAGAGTCGACTATTGGTTTGTAGATTTTCGTTAATTCTCGTTGAAGTCCAAGATCGTCTATTCTCTCTGAGAGAAAGTTTTGTTTAATATTTTTCTTCGTTTTTAAAAACTCTTCGATAATAAAATCTCTTTTTGCAGGATCGCTAATTTTCAGTAGTGACATTTTTTTTATTATAAGTATAATGTTTAAAACGTAACGTAAAACGTAAACGTAAAACGTAAACATAAAACGTAAACATAAAACGTACAATTTATGCATCGTAGTAATTAACATAACATATGGAGTCTTTTTCGTTTATAGTAACTGGTGAATCTGAGTTGTTTTGAATTGTAATTATTATATCCTCTGCGTCCTCTAGGACAGTACCATCTTGAAGACTCAGTCTGAGTTGTTTCAACTTCTGTCTAAGAGAGACTAGACACATTCCACTGGTCATTCGGACTCCAAGGCCTACTTCTACTGTAATATTTGTCTTTGGTTCAATCGTTATCGCTTGCTGAGCAAAAATCTCATATCTGTCGCCTGCTCGTTGTCTTGCAGGAGCGTGAGTGACCACTTTAGGCATCCAAATTATCGGACTCACACGAGGCTTCCGTTTGGTGTTAAATTTGTGTATTGGGTGACCGTATCCAGACATTTATATAAGTGGTTTTTTAAAGTAACATTCCAAGAATAGGAATATTTTTAAATGGTGAATTGGGTCCCAAGATAAGACCTTCACCGCTGATATATCCTGCTCCTCTTTTCATAAACAAACCAGAACCCGTTATTGAAGTACCCTTTTTCCACGGAGATAGAAAAAGACCTTCCCCAGCAGGTCTTATCTTACAGCATATTCCTCCTTTCTTAACGTAGAGCACTCCAGATCCACTTATCGGGTGTGAGATCGAAGATCCACTTATCGGGTGTGAGATCGAAGATCCACTTATTTTATCGACAATTTTGGAACCAGCTGCAGAACCCAATCCTGTTAAGGCTCCTGTGGCTAAACTCGGAAGAACACTAGACAGAAGAAACTTTCCGGCTGTTGCTAAGAACGGTAGAATAGCGCCAATAAATCCGCCTTCGACTCTCGCATTGTCTTCTAATTGCTTTTTACCCATTTTAATTGTCACACCAGTTCCATTCTGATACGCTTTAGTTAACTTGTTAATTTGCCTCTGGTTTAGAGCTAATACATGCTCACCAGTTATATCTTCATGAGAAAGTCTTATACTCACTCCAGTCCCTACTTGAGCAGCTCGCTTAATCTTCTCTTTTTGCCCTTCAGAAATATTAACTTTGACCTTAGCGTAAGCGCTCATCTTATATTAAATATAAACTTTAAATTAAACCTCTCTTATGTGAAATCGTATCGACAATTCCTCACCTCTTAAATTAATTAGTTTTCCATTTTGGTCTATTAGTTTTGTTTCCATCGATGAAATAGAGTATAGCGTTATTGGAAGATATACGAGATTGTGAGGAGATTCGATTATCTTATAACCAGGCCCGACCGATGGAAAGAAAGAATAAATTATGTTCTCCGTAGTTCCGTTGGCATACGATGATCCTATTATATCACTGGTAATTCGTAAACTATTCACGCTGTTTATATCAACTATGTGCTCGGATTCGTTATATCCTTCGGAGTATACACGACTCTGAAATCCTAGAACCGTACTAATTGAATTTGGTACTGTAAAATCAACTTTATAGTTCTCATCAATTTCCAAAACAGCCTTCAAAGTATTGTTATTTGGTTGCAACTTTATACATTGTCCATGACCTTCTTCTTTTAGAATTCTCTGTATGTATTCGTTTAAGTCATCGATTTCATAGCAACCGGTTGGAATGTCTAAATCTTCCCACGTTACACCGTTATCTGACGAATATACGAATTTATTATTTGTTTCGTCTATATTGGGAAAACTGTAGTAAGTTTCAAGATTAACAAGGGCCATTTCATACTTCTTACTTTTGTCCAGTTCGATTAGTGGATTAAATTTCGTTCGAATTCGTGTGCTCCTTTCGCTCAACAAAATGCAAAAGGATTCTTTAGCCTCTGTGTTGCGTGCAATCGTTTGAGTAGTAGATAAAATTTCGTCAAGAAGGGTTTCCATTTTAGATAGCTATTTTTAAACCTAGAATATAAAATCTTAAATTTTGTTATCATTTTATTATTGCTTTTATTTAATGTAAAATGTATCTAATCCAGATCTGTACCTGCCCTTATTTGTTTTGCTAGTAAGGTCTATAACCACAAAACCATGCGTTTCATCCCACGCAGTTTTGCATAGTTTTCGAAATTCTTCTATAGTCATATCATCTACACCTATATGATCGCTGTATATATGATTAATATTTTTGAGGTCTTGAGGGAATAGACATATAAAATTGGCATTCTCCCTGATAGTTTGTCTGGGCAGCTTGAAATAATTTTGTGCTAGGTAAAAGCAGTCTACATTACTATGCCTACCTCTTATATAATACGATTCGCATTTATTTTGTCGCTCTAACTGTAAATCATCAAAAATCATGAGATTCTTCTTATCTCGACTTAAGTCTCGTGGATCGGGAACATCTTCAGAGGTTTCAAAGAACTTGCAGTCTATATCCGATGTTTCCCCCATGTTTTTAGACATCTCCTCGACTACGGCGGTCGGTGATACATTTAATTTCATTATCTCATCTCTATTATCGAAAAGTCTTATAATTGCTTCCTTTGGTAATTTCTCTTCGAATGCTTTCTTTAGTATCTTGTATTCTGATTGAAATAAACTTTTGCCGAAGATTTGCAAGTTATCATAGTCTAGCCAACCAGGTCTCAGTAATAAATTAAGTAGTAATATTGTTTTGCCGCATTGAGACTTACCGACGATCAAACCTCTGATGCTTCTTGGTAGGAGAGGACTGTTAAAGCGTTTACTTGATTCTTCATTCCACGATAGGTCTTGGACTTCCATTTTAATTATATTATATTAAAATGGAGCACAACTCGTATTGTGTAAAATGTAAGCGACAAACTGAATCTAAAGATGTTCAACGAGTCGTCAGTAAGAATGGTAGACCTATGCTTAGGGGTGTGTGCGTTGAGTGTGGCGCTAGAAAAACTCAGTTTACTAAAATGTCCACCGCTACAGGTGGTGATTTGGTCTCAGCTCTCAATTCTGCTACTTCTAATATTAAACTTCCATGGGCAAAATATCCGGGCGAAATGCATCTTCCAGGACATTCTTTCACGGGTCCAGGAACTCGACTGGATTTGCGTTTAAATCCTGATGGAACACCAAAAGATTGGAGTAAGCCAGTAGATAGAGTTGATGCAGCAGCCTATCGTCATGACCTGGCTTATGCTAAACATACTGATACAGCAGGGAGAAACGTCGCTGACAGAGCTATGATAGATGAATTAAATAATATACCTAATCCTTCTTTCCGCGAACGAATTGAACGATCTATAGTAAAACCAATATTATCGACGAAGACCCATTTTGGAATGGGGTTAAAAAAAAGCTCTGAGATGGACAGACCAACTTGCTGACGAATTGCATAAACCTATAGTCAGGAAGTTCAGGAAGCGAGTTGTTTATGTTCAGGGAGTGGACAAAGTTTGGGCAGCAGACTTGATTGACATGCAGGCTTATGCTAAATTTAATTCTGGGGTGAAATATTTGTTAAGTGTTATTGATATATTTTCCAAGTATGCATTTATTCAGCCGTTAAAAGATAAGCGAGGAGAATCTGTGGCAGATGCTTTCGTTAAAATATTTAATACGAGTAAAAGAAGGGGTGAAAAACTTTGGGTCGATAAGGGAACAGAATTCTATAATAAACAGGTAAAATCATTAGGTATGCAGTTGTACTCAACTGAGAATGAAGAGAAATCTTGTATCGTAGAAAGATTTAATAGAACAGTGAAAGAGAAAATGTTCAAATATTTTACAGCGAATTCAACTCAGAGATATATCGATGTTTTAGATAATATGGTTAGTTTATACAACAACACAAGACATTCTTCCATTAAAATGACTCCTGTTAAAGCGAGTATCAAAGCAAACGAAAAAGCTGTTTGGTTAAATCTGTATGGTGACGCTGTACCTGAAACTGTTAAACCTACATTTTCAGTCGGAGATAAAGTAAGAATTTCCAAGAAGAAGAAGACATTCGAGAAAGGCTACATGCAGAATTGGACTCAAGAGGTTTTTACTATTACACAAATACAATACACGGATCCTATAACCTATAAAATATCTGACTATCATGGAGAACAAATACAAGGGACATTTATGAAGCTGAGTTACAACTGACAACGCAAGATACATTTAAAATAGAGAAGATTATTAGGAAAAGTGGTAATCGGTCTTTGGTTAAATGGTTAGGCTATGATAATTCATTCAATTCATGGGTTAACAATGAAGACTTGATATCATTGTGAATTTACTACTACTATTAGCAAATTGTTTTTACTGCAGCTCTTGTGCAATCATTACTTCTCTATGAACACGCTTTATTAACAAGTTAAACTGTACATTCGCAGCCTGTTCTAAGAAGAAAAAGACATTCGAGAAAACAAAATTCTTGACTTTTTGGAACGGATGACTAAAAAAAAAAAAAACCTAGGGAAAAAAAAAACCTAAAAAAAAAAAAAACCTAGAAAAAAAAAAAACCTAAAAAAAACCTAAAAAAAACCTAGAAAAAAAGTTAGAAAAAACCTAGAAAAAAAGTTAGAAAAAAAAAAAATTAGAAAAAAAACCTAGAAAAAAAGTTAGAAAAAAACCTAGGAAAAAAGTTAGAAAAAAAAAAACCTAGAAAAAAAATCCTAGAAACAAATTTAGAAAAAAAATTTAGAAAAAAAAGTTAGAAAAAAAACCTAGGAAAAAAAAACTGAGAAAAAAAAACCTAGAAAAAAAATCCTAGAAACAAATTTAGAAAAAAATTTAGAAAAAAGTTTATTTGCGTCTTCGTGTCCTGTAAAGTTGTCTATCTGTGCTGCACACGATGCGCTTGAGCGTGCGGCAATCGCCTGCAGCAGTCACATCACTGCAAACTAGACCAAATTAACTCACAGAAATTCTTAAAAATAAATCGTGAGTTACAAAGAATGTGTGAGTTAATTTGACCTAGTTCCAGCCGTCATC
>OX243816.1:15451058-15581058 GCA_945859605.1 Lumbricus rubellus | reverse complement strand
AGGTGATTGTCTGGACAGCACGTGACGTCTAGACGAGCGTACGTCAATTGTACAAGAAGGGAGTGGAAGTGAAGAAGGAGAGTTGCGTGTTGAGAGCCGTTGAGATAGGCTGTAATAGTTGTTGTTGAGTTGCGATAGAGTAGACTGATGAAGGTAGTAGTCGTGTAGTTGTTATGATAACGCAAGTGTAGTCATTGTTGTGTTGTTGCTGATCGTTTTACTTTATATCGGATTTTGGAGTATAATAAGAAGAGTTAAACACGTCGTCGTTGTTGGTTAACAAAACAGTGAAAGACTGTAGATTCTTTAACCTAGCCATTTAGCTAATGAAACAGTTATCTAGGGATAGGCCTACGCTACCACGAACTTATACGAAGAAGCTTCCGAAGAGACTGATAGGAGGTGAAGGTGATATCAAGGAGGTTATCACATTTGGTGTCGTTGCGGTGAGATAACGATCCAAGTTGCAGGAGAACGATCCTAGTTACGAACGGAGGGATTCTATCCAATCAACAGACGTTGCGGAGGAACGGACGCTGTGCATTTATCGAGGAGCCGAGCACACGGGAGAAGCAACGATACATCGAGCATCCGTACGTCAGTGAGAAACGACAACACAACGACTACAAGGTAGAAAAACTTGCTTGTCTATTGAAGTTTGCTTAAAGAATTGAAGTCAGTCAATTGCAAACATTTGAAGAGTAGCCTACTATTTATCGACTAGCATCAGTAAAGTAAAGAAGTAAGATGGAGAAACTTACAGAGCAAAAGCAAGCAACTATTAAAAAGATGGCTTCCGAAAGAATAGTGAAATTATTAATCGAAGCAGGCCTTGACGCAGAAGAAGTCGGACAGATGTCGAGGGAACATTTGATGAGATCTTTGGCGGAGGTTTGGGCGAAAGACGCGGAAGAAGAAGGTGCGGTTGGTGGTGCTGAAGGAAAGCCAATTGAGAAGCCACAGGCACCGATGTCTATGGAGGCGTTGCTGCAATTCATGATGATGAGAGAGGAGCAACGAGCAGAGAAAGAAGAACAACGTAGACACGAGGAAAAGGAGAAAGAAGAGCAGCGCAGACAAGAGGAGAAAGAGCGTAAACAAGAGGAGAAAGAGAAAGAAGAGCAGCGCAGACAAGAGGAGAAAGAGCGTAAACAAGAGGAGAAAGAAAAAGCAGAAAAAGCAGATAGGCTGCGACAACAAGAGATAGACATGCAGAAGCAACAGTTCCAGCTTCAGTTTAGAACAAATGAAAATAGATCGTGACGAAGCAGAACGACGAAGAATGGAGTTAATGATAGAATACGAAAAAGCAAGAAAAAGCGATGAAGAAATACGAAAACAGCAGATCGAAGACAAAAAGGCTCGCGAGGAAGAAAAGGAGAAGATGCGTTTACAAGAATTGGAGAGAGCAGAAGAAATTCGTCAGGAAGAATTGCAAGCTGAAAAAGACAATTTGGAAAAAGCAGAAAGAGAAAGAGAAGAACAGATGCAATTAGAACAAAAGAAACTTGCTATCAAGGAGGCTCAACTTAAAGAAATGGCCATTGAAAAAGAAGAACGCAGAAAGCAGTTAGAACTATTGCAGCAGAAGATTGAACAAGAAGAACTGCGGAGAATCGAAGATCAAGATCGACTGAAGAAGAGAGACGAAGATGATCGTAAGAGCCGAGAAGTGTCAGAACAGATTAGGCTCAAAGAAAGTGAGACAATGGTGTCCAAAATTAAGAAGATAGGTGATGCAATGAAGCATGTGCTACCTACGATGCCGTATGATATGATGGAAGTGCCATTATATTTTGAGACAGTGGAAAATGCATTCAATAGCTTTGCTGTGGAAAAACAATACTGGGTGAAATTGTTGTTGCCATTGATGACCCCGAGAGCGCGAACGGTATTGAATCGATTGTCATTTGAGAATTTAGATAAATACGATGCAGTGAAAGAGCACTTGTTGAAGGAATTCAAGTTAACAGCTCGTGAGTACAGGTCAAGGTTTGCAGATGCCAAGAAGACAGCCGAAGAAACGTATACGATGTTCACGGCTAGGCTGAAGAACCTGTTGAATTATTATGTCCGAAGTAGACGAGTGGACAAAGACTACGAGAAGCTGTTTGATTTGTTAGTGGCGGATAAGCTGAAAGAATGTTTACCACCAGGTCCACTGCAGTTTGTCTTAGCAAAAGAGGGCACAGAATGCTTGGAAGCTAGTAATGTTGCAGACCTCGCAGAGATACATGTAAACAATCGGATTGGTGTGATGTTCCAAGACAAACCGAAATTTGAAGCATGGGGAAATAGCTCAAAGCCATTCAAGTGGAACAAGGATAGCAAAGACACCGGAAGCCAAGCCAAGAGTAATGATGCAAAGAAAGATAATTATTCTGGAAAGCAGTATTGGCAAGACAAGAAAGAGTCAACGTGGGACAGACAAGCCTACAATCGAACTCCGCCGCTGGGACGCCCAACAGAAAGTAATGCATCATACACGCCGTACAACAAATGGGAGAACAATGAGCAAAGAAGTTTTATAAAGAAACGTTGCCACAACTGTCATTCTGACAAACACCTAATAAAACATTGCCAAGCACCAGGAGCGGCAAATCTGAGGAAGAACTTTAGCAGAAGTGCAGAAAATCTTCGAGTAAACCAGATACAAGTGATAAATGCACCTCCTGGTTGGGAAGAACAATGCAACCAAGAAACAGAAGTAAAGTCAGTGATGAAGTGTACGCCGCAGTTCACCATACTGAAAGAAGCGATAAAGACTACTTCCATTGCAGAAAATTGTCGAGAAACAAAAAGTAAAGAGGAGTGTCAACGCATAAAGAAAATATCGTTGCAGCATGTAAATGTGGAGATACGTGGGACTGATGGGCAGCCTGTGCAAGTCGAGGCGTTGATTGACTCGGGGACCGAGATACCAGTAATCAACGAGGAACTACTGAAAGGAACGACAGTAGAAGAAATCGGCAGAGTTCATTTGCAATGTGTAGCTGGAGAGCCGATTCCAGCTAAGTTGGTGAAAATCGAAGTGCGGATGAGCGGTCGTAACGAAGGAACAGCTACAGAGGACAGGACAATAAATATCGCGCCATATTTAACTTTAGTGTGTGCCAGCATTTCAGCAGAACTGTGTAAAGAAAATCCAGAAAAGTTCCTGCTACATCCAGAGATAATTGCAGAACTGAAAGAGGTTCCACCAATCAGTATATTGCAAGGAGAGCTACAAGCGAATGTGACTACAAGAGCACAAAGTCGGAGAGCAGAAGTCGAAGACGGAGAAGATGAAACGATAAACGAAAGTTCGCAAGAAGATGACACGGAAAGCGAAGATGAACTCAGCATCCAAGATGACGAAAGAACAACATCTGAGAACAATGAAACTGAAGAAGAGATGGCTGCATGTGAACGAAATGATAGTGAAGATTCCGGAAGCGACGCTGAACTGGAGACAAGTATGAGGGACTTGTTCACAGAGAATTCGAACGATGAAAGACAGCTGGAAGATGCGAAGAAATTCGAGGAGCAGCAGAGAAATGACGAGTCACTGAAATCGTGGTGGAGGATCGCTGAAGACCAAGGATCAGAGTTTAGCGTGGTGAATGGATTGCTGTATAAGAAGCATCAAATGCTGGATCAGCTTGTGTATCAGTTGGTGTTACCGAAAGAGAGAAGAATTCAAGTAATGGAATTAGCTCACGAGTCAGTATTTGGCGGACACTTGGGAGAAGAGAAGACACGAGAGAGAATCAAGTTGTCCTTTGTCTGGCCAAAGATGCGTCGAGACGTGGTGAAATTTTGTAAGTCCTGTGAGAAGTGTCAGCTGAAGGCACGAAGTTTGGTGATGGATCGAGTGCCGATTACACCAATTCCAAGGGAAGATGTTCCATTCCGACGGATGACTATGGACGTGGTAGGCCCAATAGAACCGAAGTCAGCAGCTGGGCATAAGTATTGCTTGTGCATAGTGGATTCATGTACAAGATGGCCGACAATCTTTTTGCTGAAGTCATTGACTGCTAAGGCTGTGTGCGAAGCTTTGATGAAGCTATTCATTGACGTGGGGGTGCCGTCTGTGACCACCAGCGACAGAGGCACAAATTTTACAGCCAGTCTCACAAGAGAATTTTTGAAATTGATGGGATGCTGTCCACGATTCGATTCACCAGGGCATCCTGAGGCAGCTGGATTAGTTGAGAGATGGAACCAGACGTTCAAGAAGATGGTGCATCATGTCATTGTGGAAAATCCAAGACAGTGGCATAAAATCATTCCGTTTACCGTATGGGCATTGAGAGAAGTTCCTAACGCAACGACAGGAGTGGCACCATATCTGCTGGTGTATGGAAAAATGCCAAGAGGACCATTAACTATCTTAAAGGAAAGCTGGACCAAAGAAATAAATCTACCGCCAAACATTGGAGTACAACCAGCAAAGTACCTGAAGAACTTAAGAGCAGACATGGAGAAAGCTTTGATATTTGCTGAAAATTGTGCAGAGGAAAAGCAAAAAAAATACGCCAGTCAATACAACAAGAGGGCCAAGGATAAAGAATTCGAACCAGGAGAAAACGTCATCGTCCTGTATCCAACGTCAACCAATAAATTGATCTCACGATGGCATGGTCCATGTACAGTGCTACAAAGAAGATCCAAGTATTCGTATCTGGTGGACATGAATGAAAACGGCCGACGAATCGTCCATGCCAACAAAATGAGGAAGTTCATCGCAAGAACATTATCGTGTGGTCTCATCGTGGAAGAGGACGACGAATTCGGATCAGTGGTAGAGCTACCATTGAAAGAAGAACATGCAGAGACGACACAGAAATCGCTGCAATTGGACTATGAACAGATCGGACATCTTACGTGCGAGCAACAGAAACAGCTACTGGATGTACTGAACCGTTATGCAGACAGATTTTCGGACAAACCTGGATTATGTACATTGGTAGAACACGAAGTGGTGCTGAGACCGGACTTTCGAGAGAAAGAGTTCATGGCTTATCGAATACCGTTGATATACCGCGCAGAAGTGGACAAACAAATACAAGAGATGCTGAAAGCAAACATCATTCAACCGTCGTCGAGCAGAATGGCAAGTCCGCTGGTCATCGTCAAGAAGAAGGACGGATCCTTGAGACTCGCGTGCGACTACAGGTACGTGAATTCATATACTGAAAATTGTCGATACCCCATGCCGATCGTCAACGATGTGCTGAGCAAAGTCGGGAAATCCAAGTTTATTTCCGTCTTGGACTGTCGCAGTGCTTACTGGACTTGTCCGGTGAAGAAATCCGACCAATGGAAAACCGCATTCGTTACCCATAATGGACTGTACGAATTTACACGTGTCCCGTTTGGCATGATTAACTCTGGACGGACTTTTGTAAAAGCCATAAACATGATTTTGCAACCGATTAATGCATTTACTGAACCCTATGTTGATGACATTGCAGTCCATTCTGATGATTGGAACATTCATTTGAAACATTTAGAATTGTTTTTGAAACAAATAAGACTGCATAATGTAACTTTGAACTTGAAGAAATGTGTGTTTGGTAAGAGTGAGGTGAAATTCATCGGTCACCTCATTGGTTCAGGGAAGAAGATGATGAATCCAGATAGGATTGACAGTTTGATTAATTTAAAAAACCCTGAAACGAAGAAGCAAGTGAAGCAAATGTTAGGATTCTTTGGTTTCTACAGACAATTTATTTGTAATTTTGCTGAGATTGCTAAACCATTGACAGATTTAACTAGCAAGCAGACACCTGAGAACATTATTTGGACTGAGGACCACCAGAAATCTTTTGATTCTCTTAAAGAAATTGTTTTATCGAATGTTGTTCTGTACATGTTCGAGGTTGGCAAACCATTTAATTTGTACTGTGATAGCAGTGATTTTGCTGTGGGGGCTGTGCTGTCACAAGTGGACGATGAGGGGATAGAACGTCCCGTTTCATTTATCAGCCAGAAGCTGACAGATACCCAGAGGAGATGGGCGACGATTGAGAAGGAAGCCTATGCAATCATATGGGCTTTAAACAAATTGAAAGAAATCATTATTGGTTCCAAGATAAATGTGTTCACTGATCATAATCCTTTAGTTTATTTGACTGAGTCAATGTCGAAGTCTGCTAAGTTAGTCAGATGGTCTTTATCATTGCAAAATTTTGACATTCTGTTGAACTATAAGAAAGGAAAGTTGAATGTAGTAGCAGACTGCTTATCGAGATTGTAGTATAAGGTATTTTGTGATTGCATTTAGTATAAGAATTGTTTGTATTTAGTTTAAGCATTATACGTTCGCTAATTTTTAAGATTAATTAGCTCTCTTCAAAAGAAAGGAAGGAGGTAATGTCAGCTAATTTAATCAGTGCACGCCGATTGTCGTACAGCGACGTAAGTAGGCCAGGTGCAAATTGCCGCGCGGCGTCTACACAGGTGATTGTCTGGACAGCACGTGACGTCTAGACGAGCGTACGTCAATTGTACAAGAAGGGAGTGGAAGTGAAGAAGGAGAGTTGCGTGTTGAGAGCCGTTGAGATAGGCTGTAATAGTTGTTGTTGAGTTGCGATAGAGTAGACTGATGAAGGTAGTAGTCGTGTAGTTGTTATGATAACGCAAGTGTAGTCATTGTTGTGTTGTTGCTGATCGTTTTACTTTATATCGGATTTTGGAGTATAATAAGAAGAGTTAAACACGTCGTCGTTGTTGGTTAACAAAACAGTGAAAGACTGTAGATTCTTTAACCTAGCCATTTAGCTAATGAAACAGTTATCTAGGGATAGGCCTACGCTACCACGAACTTATACGAAGAAGCTTCCGAAGAGACTGATAGGAGGTGAAGGTGATATCAAGGAGGTTATCACAGAATTATTCCACAGAGAGGCACCATCCAAAAGGCCAACAAAATTGTTCTGGTACAAAGCACACGATTTCAATTAGACTATTAATTAATGAATAGCAGCAGCTGAAGCAGCAGCAGCAGCAGCAGCAGCTTCAGCAGCAACTCTGCTGCAACAATGTACCAAAACAAATTGAACCGATACAAGACATGATCAGATTTAGAAAAACAATTAGAATCTGAGTAATACTGACAATTGAACAAGCGATATACATGTAGGCCTGTATAGTAAGGTGACTAAGGTCCATCCAGTTCCATGTGGAACACAGCGAGGCGCTCATCTCCTTTTCAATGGCCTTGAGCCAGCAATGGACTAATCCCAAGGTCCTGGATACGAGGCCAATGTATCGCAGGACTTGCCATTTACCTCCCAGCAGCTTACGGTACTGTTTGGATAATTATCTGATCCGTATAAATATCAATGTGATATTAATCTCTTAAGTGCAGTTTATCATCAGTTGACAGTTGATACAAATATTATTCTTCCTTCTCGCTTATGTCGGGTCTCTTCTTTGCCACCGATGAGGTATACGTTGTATATAAAATGGCGCCATTTCTTTCTGTCTCTTATAGTATAGACCGCTAGAGGGCCGACCTCAATTGTATGACTATCCATCATCTCCTACCAATTATCACCATTCGAATAGTCCTAGACAATAGCTTCATTGATGCATGGCCTGACTAAGTTCTAAGGTTCACCATCATAATAATTATTATATACAACGAACATTTCCTACCACATGTTGCAGGCCCATATAATTATGGGTCACGCTTGGATTGGCTGAAGATCAATAAAACACACCAAAAAACCCAAAGAAAATTACTTTGAAGGTAAAAAGACACTTCTTGAGACCATTGCCCTTGTTAGTTCTTGAGACCATTACCCTTGTTAGTTCTTGAGACCATTGCCCTTGTTAGTTGGTGACCGACTCTTGAAGTCTGCTCAAATCAATGGATGCAAAAGGCATATCACCAATTTTTGACTCCATCAACAAAATTATGTGCCGAATTCATTCCACTTCTATAGCCCTAAAAATTATTGACGCGACTACCCCGAAGAATTATTGGATGACCTAAGAAAACCTGAAAAGAAAACTTTGGTGTATTTGAAGTACATGTGTATACATGCTCAAGATCCTATACGCGGCCGCTAGAGGTGGATTCGAACCTGGAACCCTCCGGCTCCAAAGCATCGAACTTCACCACTACACCATGCATCGCGTTCCGCCCTCTTTCTTAAGGTCTTGTAGGCCTATAGTAACCCTGTCGCGCCATGATGCCTGAAGAATTCTTCTCAGCAATGCATGCATCTGCGATGTGCTGCAGCCTCCAATCTTCTCTTGCTCGGCATCATTATCGGCCACACGTCTCTCTTTCACTAATATACTCAATGGATCCAAAATAACCGACCAGGAATTAATTGCAAATAAGCTTAATTATTATTTCACCGGCATAATTATATCTTCTAAGCATTGGTTTACAAATTCAAAGCACTTCTCATTCGTTCAAGAAATAATGAACCATCGCGTGCAATATTGGATTCCTTTGGACCAAGTGAAACTTAATTCTCCCGAAGAACTTAGCGTATAGGCCTACACATTTTCGGCGATTCTAAGTAAAGTAAGTAAGTAAGTAAGTAAGCCTATATTCTTTAATGTATCGTCTGCAAAAACGCACTCTGGTTTACAAGCGCACAAAAACGACACATAAAAACAAATACAACACAAAACTGGCAGCCATCAACAGCGCCCACTCATATAGCCTATTGATGGTAAAGTCACAAGGACAGAGTCATCCTTAGGCAAAACTCTATTTCTGCAATAGCATACGCCCTACTCGTTTAATGAAAAATCATGTTGACAGACCGCAACATGTTACACATCAAGCAAAAACGTTGCAAAGTAGCCTATACAAAGGTATATCCCATGGTATGAAAATGCAGAGTGAAATTGCAGGGGGTTAGGAGTTACAACCCCAGTCTTTCATGGGCCCATAATAATAGTCTAGTTTCCTTGCACACCCCAACTCCACAAGGTTGACAAGCTACCTTGAAAATCGGGATTCAAATTGTCAGCAGTATTGCCAACGTATACGGTAGCCTTCTCTAGTCTCGACTCTGCGTGCTATAAAATATACGATGTTCCCCTGGTGCCAATCCCAGTTCATTTGCTCTTCCTCATTTGCATAAATGACAAACCGAATGATCCCCTCATTTGATATTTATGTCATTCGCCACCGAAACGTGTTTCGCTGCCATTCGTCCCAAGACACATCAGAATCGTCACGTAACTGCCGAGTAACAATTTGTAGCACAATGGTTCGTAGCTAACAAACCATTTCTTAGTATAAAAAAAATCATTTACGCACTTTTTGAATTCCACAAGAAAGCCCTTATCCAATGCGCCTCGTGAATAAGCTGGTGCCCTGCGATTTTCTTTCGAGTGGAGCTCTAGAAATTGGGAGATCATCCTAGAAAGTCGTAGACGTGAATTTGATCAGCGAGATATTATGGTTAATTATTATGATGATAATTTTCCTTTATTGAACAATTCGTTTGGCGGATCGCAACCGGTTACAGTGCACAGTTCTGCAGTTATCTTAATTAAGATCAGTCTTAACTGTTATAACAGAACAGAAAGCCTGCAATACAAGGGTGCTAATAGCAGTCTATAAAGCATAATTTATCGTGTACGCGTCGGGCACTTCGGGAATCGAACTCAGCTCCACTGATCTTTATGCCAGCGTGTTATCCAATACGCCACCGGTGATGGTGATGCGCAATGTCGTGTAAGAGATATTATAGGTCGTAAGAATCATAATAGTCGTAAACGAGAATTAGCTCGTGCAATTGTAATTGTAATCGTACATTTATATAGCGCCACTTCAAGAGAACTCAGGGTTGTTTTAAAGAAATGTTTAGAACTGCACAACCCCTTCTTCTCCTACCCATCCTCCACGGTAAATTATTTCCAATCGGAGGCCAATGATCATTTTTTGCTAGTTTTAACTGTACAGAAGTGCATTTACAAGTGCACAAATTCATTTAGAACTGCACATTTAGTGTACAACTGCACGTTAAAAAGTCCTGACACAACTCCTCAGAGGCGTTCCCGACATGACGTGAAAATGGTTACTGACTGGTTAATGTTAACGCCAAGAAGAAGAAATGTGTGCTAATCTTACCTTGACTCTGTGTGCAGATAAACTCCAGTAGGACGGCCAGCAACAGTGTTTTTCTTGCACCGCCCATCCTAATCATCATAATCATCGTTTTATCGACCGATTTCAGTGATGAAGATCCCATCAAGTGAGACTTGATCAGTGACAGACAGAGTGATAGTCCAGCTGATATCCTCACCGTAGACAGTTCATGCAGTCTCCCTAACTTCCTTACTTTCTACTTTCGTCGCACTTTCCTTCCTTTCTTTCTTTGTCACTGCTGGACTCTTATTTCTTCCTTCTGCACTGCTCTTTTTGTCTACCCTTCTGATTTCCTTGATCCGTCTGCAGGCCTATGACTTTGCTACCTCGTTCCTTCCTGCCTTGCTTTGTTTCTTCCTTCCTTCCTTCCTTCTTTCCTCTATTCCTTCCTTTCTTTCTTAGTTCCTTCTTTCCTTTTTCCTTCCTTTCTTTCTTAGTTCCTTCTTTCCTTTTTCCTTCCTTTCTGTCTTAGTTCCTTCCTTCCTTTCTTCCTCCCTTTCTTCCTTCTTTCCTTTCTTCCTTTCTTTCTTCCTTCCTTCCTTTCTTTATTCGTTTCTTCCTTCCTTCCTTTCTTAGTTCCTTCCTTTCTTCCCTCTATTCTTCCTTCCTTCCTTCCTTACTTTATTCCTTCCTTCCCTCCTTTCTTAGTTCCGTCCTTCCTTTCTTCCTTCCTTTCTTAGTTTCCTCCTTCCTTCCTTCTCTATCTCCTCCCTTTGCTACTTCCTTCCTGTTCTACTCCTCCTCCGTGCATTCGATTCCTCTCTTCCTCTCTTATGTACATTCGTTCGCTGCTTCATTCCTTCCTTCCTTCTTTTCTTGACTCCTAAGTTCATTACTTACGTATACTATTCCACGTCTTTCCTTCGCTCGCTCTCTCCCTCCTTCCCTTCCCCTCTCTTAGTCTCTGAGTGCCTGTCTGCCCGCCTTACCTCTTTGTTAGTCGAGCTCTTACAGCTTCCCCTCAGGCAATAATCAACAATCCGCGTGTGGCAGCTTCTCGTCGTCTACACTCTCCATTCAGCTCTCGACTCCTTCTTCTTCTTCTCTCTTTCTTTCTCTCTCTGTCTCTGTCTGTCTGTCTGTCTGTCTCTCTCTCTTTCTTTCTCTCTCTCTCTGTCTATGTCTATGTCTCTGTCTCTCTGTCTATGTCTCTGTCTCTCTGTCTCTGTCTCTGTCTCTGTCTCTGTCTCTGTCTCTGTCTCTGTCTCTGTCTCTGTCTCTGTCTCTGTCTCTGTCTCTGTCTCTGTCTCTGTCTCTGTCTCTGTCTCTGTCTCTGTCTTTGTCTGTCTGTCTGTCTGTCTGTCTGTCTGTCTGTCTGTCTGTCTGTCTCTCTCTCTCTCTCTCTCTCTCTCTATTTCTATCTATTTCTCTCTATTTCGCTACATCTTTACAGACGTCGACAAAAAAATCTCGCGGTTTCGATGAAGCACAAGTCACGTGACGCGAATAGCTCGTCGTCCAAGTCAAGAGCGCTGCCTCATCAGCTGCTGCATCAACCCAAGACAATGCTGATGACAACAACAGCAGCAGCACCAGCAGGCAATGTTCCAAGTTGAATATTACTACATGTATAGTAAACCGGTTTCTCTCATTTTTTTCGTCGTCTTGTTTGAGAATTAGTCTACCGACGACTTTAGCTTCTGCATGCGCCGACTGAGAAAAACAGACGTCGTTTGAAAACGAGATCCTTTGTCTACGAACACATTCTCAGAAGAACAGCATCTGCCGCCATTTTTTTGCATTCAACATATCCGGTGACTTCCGGTCCTTCGTCGTGACACACTTCCGGGCAATGTCCAATGCTGCAATCTAAAAGACAAAATAAACCGGTTAAAATGAATTTTAGATGAGGCAAAGAAAAGCAGTAACTCGTGTAAACTATATCGCTCTACAGTCTACATTGTACAGCGATCATAATGCTTTCTTCGTTGAGTGTCGCTGCTGAGCCGAGAGGGTTAAATGTCATTTTGACTGCAATCCGACAACGTTCCATACTTATAACTATATATATACTAGCTGTACCCAGCCACGCGTTGCTGTGGCAGAAAAGACCTCCCCCTCCCCCTCCCCCTCTCCTCCTCTCCCTTCTCCCTCCCCCTCCGTCCCCCTCCCTCACACCGTCCTTTACTGACAGCGGATATAGCCCAAGGCCGCTTTCGTAATATTCGACTCGCTTATGACGTCACGGGACGCAACCTCATTGATGTATCGTCACTGTGTTTTACGGGTGAAGACAATTCTGAAATTTTGCAAGCGCGTGGTTTGGTTGAGTTTGCAAATGGCGGTCGAACGTATTGCAAAGTTCACTTTTTGTGGAAAAGATTGCGTTTTTTCCTGGAAAAGAAATCCTATGACACGGTGCTATTAGAATGGAAGGTTTTGGTAAATTTTCACAACAATCGGTGCGTGAGTTTCGGCGTGATTGCGTGAAGAACTATTGGAAAGTTTCATTTTTATTTATATATATATATATATATACAATACAATACAATTCAATACAATTCACTTTATTGCAACCAGAAAACAAGAAAACAATAAAAGTACAAAACATGCATGCATTGGCTTCAAAGGGGGGCCCAAAAGGGATGGACATCCCGCTGGGAAGGGATGTATATATACACAGAAGGCTCGTATACTACGTAACTACGAGACAGACACCAGTCCTGTCAATCAAAGCGATGCTTGGAGATTTATAAGACGAAAGCAGAATGTCGAAAGCAAACTTCTGGGTAGCAAGCACTTCACGTCAATTCACCCAGACTGTCTTATATATATATATTATGAAACCTATAATATAGTAACAGAATAGCTAAAGAACGTTTCTCAGGAATGATAGCAGTCAGACAGAAAATGCTTCTGTATAACTAGGCTACATAGTGTTTCTTGCCGATAACGAAGACGATGACGACGACAGCGATGAAGATGATGGTGATGATGATGATGACGACGACGACGACTACAACGATGACTACGACGAGACGACGATGACGACGACGACGACGACGATGATGATGATGATGACGGCGACGACAACAGCGACAATGACGGTATAGCGACGATGACTATACGATAAGAATGGCGATTACAATAATTATTAATTAATCCTATATAGCTAGCCCTCTAAATAAATAATATCGTTAATTAACTTCCATTTAATTCGATTCTCCCAGAATAAATAACAATGAGTACATGCAGCAAATACAAATACACTGCAAATAAGAGACGCATAATTGACATGAGCAACGACGTATTTAACATGATTTAACATAGATCGCATTTCTATATTACACATGTCAATGTTTACTTAACATGATTTAACATAGATCGCATTTCTACATTACACATGTCAATGTTTACTTAACATGATTTAACATAGATCGCATTTCTATATTACACATGTCAATGTCTACTGACACATTGTTTACCCATCCACGTGTGCTGCAGTCGTAAGCCATCCGACGCCATTTCTCCTCCTCATCCTTATCCTCCGCCGCATCCTCCTCCTCCTCCTCCTTCTCTGTTTCCCATTCCTTATCCTATTCTTCTCTTCGAAAGCAGTTATTCCTCTTCCCGCGGTTAAGCCTGTGCGTGTATTGAGGCGCAATCCTGTTTAAAGTCGTAGTCCGGTGGTTGCAGCGGCTGACTGACAGAGAGACACTGAGGGAAAGCCGAGCGAGTGATGTGAGGAGGATGAAGCGAGCGACTGTGAGAATGAAGGTAGGGACGGTTGCTGCCGGTGGTGGCGCCGTCGTCGGCTACATCGATGGAGGGGGGGCAGAGGGAGGAGTGTGTGCATGCCCGATAGCCATCCGTTCATGCGCATGCGCCGTCGCCTTATACCGTCGATGCCTCTGATGCCTCATGCCTCTCCACCATTCTTCTCCTCTTCATTCTCATCTTCCTCGTCGTCGTCCTCGTCCTACTCCATCTGCTCCTCTTCTTCCATATATATATATATATACATAATATATATATAAAAATATATATATGGTGGTAGTAGTAGCAGTGACAGTAGTATATAGCAGTAGTAGTAGTAGCAGTAGTAGAAAATAAAAATGGTATTAGTAGCAGCAGCAATAGTAGCGGTAGTAGTTCTGCTGCTGCTACTGCTCTCCTCTTCCTTTTCTTTCTCCTTTCGACCTATATCGTCATACTCTTCTTACACGTCCTCCTCATCTTCCTCCTCCTCCTCCTTCTCATCTTCCTTCTCCTCCTCTTGCTCCTCCTCCTCCTCCTCATCTTCCTCCTCTTCCTCTTCCACCACCTCCTCCTTTTTCTCCTCCTTTTTCTCCTCCTCTTCCTGCTCCTCCTCAACTTCCTCTTCACCATCACCCTCTGCACTTTCCCCTTCTTGATTCCTTTTCTCCCACTCGTCCTCTTAATCATGTTCGTCGACCTTATTTCTTTCCTTCTCTTCCTCCTCCTATCTTTCCTCTATCTCGTCATCATTGGCGTCTTCTTTTCTCTCCTCCTCCTCCTCCTCCTCCTCCTCTCCGTTAATTTATCCCACTCTCTTCCTCGTCCTCCCTTTTCTTATAATCCTCTCCATTCTTCTTTTCTCTTCCGCGTGTGACGTCCTTCCCTTCCTCCACTTTGCCTGCTCCTCTTCTTGCTCCTGTTCTTTATTCTTTAGTCTTCCAGCTACTCTAATCTCTTCATAGTCCTCATCCTCTTCCTCCTTCTGTATATATCTTTTATATATACACGAACAACTTACGGAGGTTGGTTTGAGGAGTTATGTCGAGCAGACGCGAAGTCCAGTTCTTAATCCTCTCTGGTCATTACAGACCTTGACCTGCATGCTTGACCTATCAGCTGGGAATTCTTTTGATCTGACCAAGATCAACGTATGTAAACCTATTTGGTCTAAATACTAGAAAAAGAATCAAAAGCGGTCAATGAAGTTTCAATGACATCGACAATTCGACATAATTATATATAGGCAAAGGCTAAAAATTCATTCGTTCATTTCTTCTGAAATTATAATATGTAGCGCCCCTTCAAGAAACTACTCAGAGGCGCTCGGAATAACTGCAGTCCTATAGACGATTAGACGCATCTGCTTCATTCAAAGAACTCCTCATCGCTGAAGTTCAACCGTTCCCAGAAAGCACCGCCGTTTTTCCAAATTCCAGACCTCCAATTGATGCCACTATAGCATTCTGACAAGTAAGTAATAATATTGAGGTAATCAAAATTAGATTTAAATTAGTTTATTTGCCTATGCGAGGTTCTGGAAAGCCGCTTCACAAGCAGGCAGATATACATACGTACATTCACTCCAATTCTTTGAAACTACAATCCACCTCAAGTCGCCGCGTAGGGATCTTGGGTAAGTCCTTCACTGGCAATTGCTCAGTGCTTAGGCGTGAAACGGTGAAACTCCGATGCAGTGTCCGATCTGTAGTCGGGAGCGCCTCTGAGTGCATAGGGAGCTTGAGGGGCGCTATAACAAGCGCATCTATACAAACCTTCGTATCTCGCTTCGGTGATGGACCGTGTGAGGGTTAACACAGAATCATTCTGCTGACGTGTCATTGAGCTTGAGTGGCAACCAGTTTCACCTGCAGCAGGTCTTTGGATATATATATATATATAGTATACTGTATATAATTATATATATTTCATATATACAATATATTTATGCATGATATAATATGCATGCATGAAGAATCGACTGAAGTCAGCGCGTGCTCCGAATAGGTTGAGCATGGTGTCCAGTCGCATGTAATTGGCGTTCCAGATTACTCGACGCACGTAACACGCGTAATGCATATTCTTTGGTAAAGGGACGTGTGTGCACTGTGCATCACAGTGCATGCTCCGCGTACACCTCGGTGGTTTGCATGTGGATGATGGCAATGGTGGATCATAATATTGGACTCGATGACTAATTACTTGTAGGTACAATGCAGCTCTGTCATGAAGATTAAACACAAGAATCGATGATTGATTCTGCAGGTGAGAAACCGATGTCAAAGTCAGAGTTATTCGCGATGTATTATAGGAAACCAAGGCAGGCCTCCTGCAGGTCGAAATTCGTAGAACCAGAAAAATTCAGAATGGCAAAAAACACAAATATTTCCGCCCGTCCTCTATTTTTCCGATGACCTTTTTCGCTTTTCTCGTTCGTGACCATTCCATTTCATTTACGATGTCTCTCTTCTACTGCTGCTTTTTCTGATGACCTTTTTAGTATACGTGCGTGACTTTTATTCCTCCTATTCCTACCTGAAAATCGTATAATGTCAACAATAATAAAACGGATTACAATGGCCTTTTTGGGTGACAATGATCTTTTTGGGTGACAATGACCTTTTTGGGTGACAATGGCCTTTTTTTACCATTTTCTAACTGCGCAGAAGTGCCTTTATACAACTGCACAAATTCATTTGGAACTGCACACTTTGTCAAGAACTGAATGCACGTTAAAAAGCCCTGCCTAGTAGGCTAACATACTTGGGAAGGACATCAGAGTACATTGGCCACAACAGGAAGATCAAACGAGATAGCAAAAATTCCATTAGGAGTCATAGCCTATAACCCTCAGTATACGAATAATTAATGATGCCGAATAAATCGAGAGATTGAAGTGAAATTGATACACTGCTGTGCTTAAACAACAGCCAAGGTCAAAGTTTATAATTAATCCGGAATTGACTATAGAAATGTCTCATTGTCATATTGAAATAACTTTGATCCTAATTAGAAACTTAACTAAAATTAAGGTATGCAACTATATGCATGCATAATTATATGTAAGTAGCCGATACAGGCATGTATGTGTGTACTTATGTATGTATGCATGTATGTATGTATGTATGTATGTATGTATGTATGTATGCATGTATGTATGTATGTATGTATGTATGTATCTGCGTACATACACACAAACAGATGAACAGATAGACAGACAGACAGACAGACAGACACAGACAGAGAGAGACCCAGAGGCAGCAGCAGCCATAGAGTGCCTCCTCCTCGGATGTGAGCGAGTGGGATGTACAATACATACAAAGGTTGTTCGTCGTCGTTCCTCTTTCATTGACCGCATCACGGTCGCCATCAACTCCACCAGCAGCAGCAGCAGCAGCAGTACCATCAGCATCATCGTCAGCAGCAGCAGCATCCGAAGCAGCATCAACAGCGGCTCTTAATGTCTCTCAAAGGCCCCCGATCGGCATCGTCGTCTGCCTCCTCCACCCCCACCCCACCCCACCCCATCTGCAGCCGTCGCTGCTCCCCATCCTCCTCGCATCCTCCCATCCCAGTGTTTATTCTCAGCATCATTCAGGACCGATGAACTGATGGACGGATGAACGGATGGAACCCTCCTAGTCCAACGAAGTCAGTACCGCGCCTGATTAAGGTACATTTCGTTGACCCTATAAGATGACTTGACCGCCTGATAACTCCCCGGTGGGTCGCCAGGCGGCGGCTGGTCGTCGTGTGTTCAGGCATGCGTGCGTGCGTGCTGGCGCACTATGGGTCGTCGGCTGACTCCGAGTAACTCGGTGATTGTAAATCGAAAAGTCCTCGATCGGCAGCTGCATGGGCTTTAGAATCGCTCTCTCTCCTTATTATACGGCTTTACCATAATGTCCCGAAAATGCATCTATCTATATCAATGCACATATGGACACAAGCGAAGACAGACAGACAGACAGACAGACAGACAGACAGACAGACAGACATACATACATACATACATACATACATACATACATACATACATACATACATACATACATACATACATACATACATACATACATACATACATACATACATACATACATACATACATACATACATACATACATACATACATACATACATACATACATACATACATACATACATACAGACAGACAGACAGATAGGCAGGCAGACAGACAGACAAGCAGACAGGCAGACAGACAGACATGCATTTTTACATACATACATACATACATACATACATACATACATACATACATACATACATACATACATACATACATACATACATACATACATACATACATACATACATACATACATACATACATACATACATACATACATACATACATACATACATACATACATACATACATACATACATACATACATACATACATACATACATACATACATACATACATACATACATACATACATACATACATACATACATACATACATAATTACATACATACATACATACATACATACATAAATACATACATACATACATACATACATACATACATACATACATACATACATACATACATACATACATACATACATACATACATACATACATACATACATACATACATACATACATACATACATACATACATACATACATACATACATACATACATACATACATACATACATACATACATACATACATACATACATACATACATACATACATACATACATACATACATACATACATACATACATACATACATACATACATACATACATACATACATACATACATACATACATACATACATACATACATACAGACAGACAGACAGAGACAGCCATGGAGACAGACTGATTACCGGCTGACAGACACTTAAAGGCAGACATGCAACAAGTCATACAGACTTACGGTCATTTATACAGTACGTGGACGTAGCCTACATACAGACAGACAGACAGACAGACAGACAGACAGACAGACAGGTAGATATTATATAGACGGACAAAAGAGAATGCGAGAGAAACTATGGAACAACATTTACGATGAGACACACACACAAGTCGTGATGCGTATACACTCAGTCGCACAGGCATACATGTAGGCCTAGTACAGTGATGTCAAAGAGCTGGCCCGCGGGCCATTTCTGGCCCGCCGACGATTTTTTTCTGGCCCGCGGAGCCTTTCCTAAAGATTACAAAATTTGAGGATAAAAGTTCAAATTTTGATATTTTACAGTCAGCGCCAAATACATAGAAGTTTTTTCTTAATGACGTCACTTTTGGTCAGACGCACACTCGCACAGCTCTTTGTAGACTGTGTGTAGGGCCTATCTGTCATAATCTGTGGTTTCCGGTTGGTTGACAAAATTATGAAAGTTACGAAACACTTATAATATTTAAAATGTTGTCAAAATTTAATAAGAAACGAAAGTGGACATTAAATCAAGACCTTTTCGCGATATTTGGATAGATATGCAGGCCTAGGCCTATTTCTTTGGTGAATACAACAGTTATCCAGTAGGCCTATGTTTAATTTGTGAGGAAAACGATAGCGTTGTGAAGGGATAGGCCTACAAGACTTAAACTTAAGGTGATAATTTTTTTTATTGCAAGCTTACTGGTAGACTGTGAGCCATTTATTTTATGACAATAACTTGATTTAATTACCTTAGGCTTAGACCAAAAGCTTTACGAGTTCTATGTCATGTCCACGACTGATAATGAAAATCAAAATTAAGATTTTATAATCCTCCCTATTTGGCTGTTTTGTATGCTAAAAATTGCACCATTTGAGATTTACTTATACAAAAATCTTATGGGAATTGGCTGACCAAGCCTGGAGCTCCCTCTCAAATCACTATACCCAATTTTTCTCACGAGTTTTGACACCCTGGCCCGCCACTTGTTGGAAGATGTTCATTCTGGCCCGCCACTCAAAAAGGTTTGACACCCCTGGCCTAGTAGAACGCAACTACATATGCAGAGAGCTATTCAAAGATATAAAGATTGCAATAATATATTATTTCTGGAATTGTTTACACGTGTAATGTAAGGTTGAACCAAAGTTTCCCCAAAAGGCAAAATAATCAAATAGATTCATTTCGGTTGCGCAGATATGAAGAACGATATAATTCGGATGGGGATCTGCTCCAAACCAGCTATACCTCACATCCGAGGTGGCACTCTATATGGCTGCCTCTGGGTATCTCTGTCTGTGTGTGTTTGAGTGTGTCTGTCTGTGTGTATGTCTGTCTGTCTGTTATAGGCCTACCTCGTATTCTGTATACAGTCTCTCTCTATTGGCCTCCTTCTCAGTTTTTATAGGATTAGATTAATCGTTAAATCACGGCATTTCAAAGAAAACTCTCCAATATATAGGAAGTGGTGGTTACAGCATCAGCTGGAATCATAGTCTGCAGCTATCATCGGTGATTCGGTGTTAGCCTATAACAGACTGCAGAATGCCATGGCAGGCTGCAGAGCCTGGAATCTGATGACCCATCATAACTGTAAGTGGCAGAGCAAAACTGTGCAAAGAAACGACTTGAGAAACGAGAACAAGAACAGGAAGACCTTGACCTGAAATAAAAGCAAACTACTAATGTTTACTGGACAAACAACGAAGGTGACATCATCAAAATGACAGTTTCCGATGACACCTGAGGGCGCGAGCTTTTCTAGGAACTGTTTCCCGGTAGAAATTCTCAGCCACGTCCACCTCTGGACCTTATAAATATCGAATGTCAGTAATAATAATAATAATAATAATAATAATAATAATAATAATAATAATAATAATAATAATAATAATAATAATAATAATAATAATAATAATAATAATAATATTATTATTATTATTATTATTCCTTCAGCCTCAGACTTCATAAATGAAATTGGCAGCCGCATCTCTTCTATCACTGGTGACAGACGTGAAGCTTTCTTTCTTTTTCAACGTCTGTCCATTTGTATCCAACGCTTCAACCTGGTCGCTTTCAAAGGTACTTTTGCCTCACACCCTGAAGACGAGGCCTGACCCACCAGACGATCATTCTTCAGTTAATAATAGTCCATAAGTCCCTGGGGGAATGAAGTACCTCAGGGCAAAAAAAATAAAAATAATAATAATAGTAACGACAATTTATATGGCGCCGAAAGGCGGCCATACCGCAACAAGGACGCTTCATAATTATAGGCTTAATAGTCCCACCCAACAATGAAGCAAACTTTTCGAAAGTCGTAGGCCTACTTTTGCAACATGACGTCATGCATCAGAAACTTTGCACAGGTTACGCAGGTAACAAAAGAAATGACAACAATAACATTATTTATTTCAGGCCTACCTTACCGAACATACCCTAACCCAATATCTATGCGCCTCAGCTACCAATAGTTTTCTGGCGCATGACGTCAGCTAGTCACTAAAAAATAACCTGACGACTGACCGGCGGTCATAAGCGCGCGCCGTACGAACTACTTATTATGTCGATCGCTGCCCGGCGGGCGCAGGGCGGTGACACGAAACGGAGTATCCCTCCTGAAAGCTATCCGGGGGGGATGAATTAATCTAACCCCGGATGGAATTAACCGGTCTATAGCCTACTATCCGGGAGATAACCCATTCTATCTCCTTTTTTTGAAAAATGCGCATAATTAAAATTTTTAGGCTCTAATAAAAATTTGAAGTGACTAATTGTCTTAAGTGTCCTAAGCAATGTACAGAGAAAGGCAACTCGAATTTATTTAGTGACTCTTAGTGTTTTTAAGTGTTTTAAAAGTTTTAGGTGCTCTAAAACCATAAGCAAAAAATATCTAGTAGGAATAGACATAGCCTACCTGTTAGTGCCGTTCATAGGCGTACGGGAGTTTTCAGCAGTGGGGGGGGCAAAGATTGAACTTCTGCCCGAAAAATACATCCGTCAAAAAGTTAGTCGTTCGCGTCCGTGTTTGCCCGAAAAACCTGACTTGCCCGAAAGTTGACAACCTTTTTTTTTAGTCGTTTGGGGTTTTTGCCCAAAAAAACCACCAAACTTGCCCGAATTTGGGGGGGCAATTGCCCCCCTGCACCCCCGCCTCGTACGCCTATGGTGCCGTTGTTCAAAACAAAGCAGATGAAAATTAATTTGCCCAAAAAATACACGCGGAAGTGGCTTTTCGATTTTTCTTCATTGGGGAGGGGGATACGATTAATACGGGTATACTCTATTTCGTGACACCGGTGCCGCAGCACAGCAGCAGCTGCAGTGGAGTGACTGGCATCCATCGTATACATGCGCGAGTCATTTAACGAAGGTTGGCATAGTACGGCTGATGGATTGGCCGGTGCCGGCGAAATTGGAGCGTGGCATACCTATGGATTTTCTCCAATTAATTTGACGGGATGGGCTGGCGCTTACGCCCGACGCGGAATACTAATAAGTGCGTAATACGGAGCGGACAGCATGTTCGAGCTAATAAACGAACGACGGTCGTATTTATGAGCGCTTTCGAAATACTGTCGTGTGCTCTTCTGGTCGGCTGTCGACGTTCTTCCCCCCACCCCCATTCTTTCCCCGCTCATCCTCCCTCATCCTTTTCCCGGCTCGGTCTTCCCGCCCTTTCTCGGAAGACAACCGTTGGATGTCAATAACAATGAGCTATATTGACCGTAGATAAAGCCCAGTGTCGGTGGAATATTATGTTCAGATTCGCCCACTGTTGTCGGTGGTGTCAAGTTATATCAGCTCGACGTTCTCTTGGCTAATCCCATGCATAGCGTTATCCATGGTTTCCAATCACCCCCCCCCCTATTATTATATTGTACAGTGGCGGTGCCAGATAGGCCTATGCAATTTCAGCAGGCGTGTTAAATATTTATAAGAGTTGTTGTTTTTTGTTCGTTATTGGTTGACTTTTGTATACGCTGTACATGGGAAATGTAATCTATTTTCGCATGTGAAGGACTTTAGGTAAATAAAAAACAAATCTCTTTACATTAGGTCTACATTTGCACTTCTTGGCGGTGTCTATTATATAGGCGTTCTGTAATAATATAATTATAATAACTAGTGGCGTGGCGATATTATGTCAGACGTACCAATCCGGCATCATGTGAACTCTATGCACCTTCACAGACTTATAACAATCTGCCCACAGAGTATGCATCTACTAGAAACAACAGCGACAAGCCTATCTATAGACAAAGTGCTGCCATCTTACGGGCGACGGACATCTAAAAGCCGGCATCTTAGTGCGAGGATTTATTATCCGTATTGGACAAATGATGGATAGGTTGCATGCGACCGCGGAAGACGATGTTCGCCTATAATATGCCGCCGAAGAAGAGAAAGAAGAAGAGGAAGAAGAGGAAGAAGCCGGAGATTAGACGAACAAACGGTTTAATATATGCAACCGGGATTAGCGGACTTGCAAGCGCCGTTCCAAGTTCCAGGAACGAACGAAGAGCGAGACATATCAGAGCTAATCTCTAATCTGAAAACCGATTTCTGTGCAGCGTATACCTAATACGTATAGTAGGATATATACGAAGTTTCTAACCGTTCAGGTTTGAATGGAGCTTCTTGTCCTCTAAGCCGCCAAAATGCTTTATAAAATGGACATACCAGGACACATTAATTGATGTGGACTAAACACCCACACAGCCTGTATAGGCTATTGTGTAGAATTAGCCTAAAAGGCTCATTCACGGAAAGTACCGGTACGTTTCAGTCGCGTCTTCATGTGGACATATCCACTGACACTGTATGGTTCGATAATTAGTAGAAGTTTTGAGCTCGCAAATATATTAGCCATGAAAAACTTAGGCTAATTAGGCCGCACGCAAACGCTTTTAGCCTATAGTGGCTTGAATCATCTATTTGTCAATGTAGGCCTAGGTTAAAACTTTGTATTGTTCTGAACACATGTAGGCATACACACTGGTTTTCAGTGATTCCTATATAAACAGGACTTGTGTAACTTTGCATTTCTTCAGACAAAAAGAAACTCTGAGTGCGGTAGGCTATCGTAAAGTTGGGTTCCAATCGAAATGCATGCATTTTTGATGAATCACTACAGAATATAGATAGGCTATAACATATATAAAGAGGCAGCATACAAATTTGCAATTACAATCGCACATGCTTCAAGCTCAACACCAGACGATATATGTTCCCGGTCGAATGGTCGATGTATCTGCAATAGTGCACGATCCTAGCAGACATCTATGTTTATGGTTTTCAATCGAAAAATTATATACAGTGTGTGTGTGTGTGTGTGTGTGTGTGTGTGTGTGTGTGACTGTGTGTGTAGAACAAGACAACTAAGAGTCTGAGCTGCGTTATATGTCTATAGCTTAATTAGCACGAGCATATGGTATACACTGTGCAGTGTGCAAGCTTTGATGGGAGGGAGCCTTCCGATCAAGCCTATTATAAGTATACCATTAAGGTGAGAATTGCAGAAAAATGGCTGGGACAGACTTTGATCCAGGTAACAGTTGGGTTGTGCAAATGAGGCATTAGAGTGGGACCCTGACTCCTAGGAAAGACCGGGGACTGAAACAAACAATTCTCACCCTGCATGTGCTGAAGTGTGTTCAGAATACTGAAAAACGAAGCTGCATTATTAGATCTACTAGGAGTTTAATGTAAAACTGTATTAATTAATAGGCTACAACAAATTCCAAACCAACCACAGCAATATAATATAAAAGACATGCAATACAACACAAAACAATACAGAGCAATATAAACCTCTACACCCTCCCCCCCAAAAAAAATAATGCAACCAGATAAAACGTAGCACGTGACCACAAATCTGCTGAGAATTCTGTTCATGAGTTATGACACAAAACATCTATACACTGATACAGCAGCAGGTTTATAGGGTCAACTAGAATAACTAGAATGCGATGAAGAGTATACAGGGAAAGCTGCAGCAATACAAGTCAATAACTTAATTATACAAACAAATGAGTCTTTTGAGTAACGAGTAATGTACTTTGCCGTGCATAAAGTACCACATTCTCGCACAGCACACACGACAACGACGACAACGACCAGCTTCAACTTACTATTCAGTTATTCAGTTTGGACGTGATTCATGTCGCTTCCACGCATGCAGACTCAATCAAGTTCTCGTGGGCATAGTCAAACTGCAGTGTGCTGCAGCAGCCAATGGATTGGATGCCAGTCAAACCCCCCCCCACACACCCTCAACCCAACCAACCCCCACTCACCCACTCCACCCCAATCCCACCCTACCTCACCCCATCGAACCTCAGTCAACGACGAATCGATTCCCGAAGACCAGGCGGAAGAGGCTCAAGTGGCGGCGGCGGCAACGCATGCGCAGTGCATACGTATTTCTGGTCGGGTGCGAGAAATACGAATTAGGAGCGCGTAACGAGCTTTCGACTGATTTCGAGCAACGGTCGTCTATAGGATCTGCATGGAACGGCGGCGAGCAGCAGCGCTGCTGCAGGTTTATTATAAGCTGCAGAATAATAATTGCTTCAACGACTTCTGCGCATGACATGTTCACTGCAGTGAGGGATTTCGGGAAATCGTAACGGACGCACAGCAGTACCTCTCTAGGCTCTCTATATTCAACGGACGGCGTTCCTTCTAAATAATTGTTTTCTTAGTGTGCCCCAGACTATTATTTCGCTCCCTCACTCCCATAAGCGTAATTTGTGTGTGTGTGTGTGTGTGTGGGGAGGGGGGTACGATGGGTGTCCGGGCCCACAGATTGGTAGGGGTGTACCATTCAAAACAATTACCGAGTATCATACATACAATCATACATACATACATACATGCATGCATAGCTGCATACATACATACATACATACATACATACATACATACATACATACATACATACATACATACATACATACATACATACATACATACATACATACATACATACATACATACATACATACATACATACATACATACATACATACATACATACATACATACATACATACATACATGTATGAGCATGTACGCAAGTACAATGTATATTAATTAGATCGATCGTCTAAAGAAGAAAGACAGTGGGAGAAGCAGAGAGAGCATGTGAGACTGAGCTGTACACAGTAAAGGTGAGCAAGAGACTGGGAGCCTATGCAAAGCAGAGATTTAAAGAATATAATAGGCCTACTTATTCATCCTTGCTTGCAACGAGTAACGAATAACCAAGATGACGTTTAATCGATGACAGCAACGCAACTCAAAGCCTGCTAGCCTATACGCCAAAACGGAGAATAACACTGCTTGAGAGAGATTGCAATGAATTGGCTCTGCCCAACTTCCGACTTGGTAATATTCTAAGACCGTAGCCTACATGTATTGTTTGTATGTGCACTTGTTATAGGCCTAGCTCCCCTTCAAGTTCTGCTACTCAGAGGCGCTCCAGAATGCAGAGCGGACACTGCATCGGAGTTTCACGCCGAAGCGCTGAGCAATTGTGAGTGAAGAATTTTCCCAAGGTCCTAATTACGCGGCGAGGTGGATTCGAACCACGAACCTTCCGGTTTCAAGGCAACGACGCCACCACTACACCACCGCGCCCCAAATGTAGGCTAGCCTATATAGAGAATAGGTCTATGAATGCATTTGGTCCACCACATTTCTCAAGCAAGCAGTTGGAAGACAGTTCCGTGTTGAAACCAAATTCTTCTCCAACAGTTTAACCCGCTCCACCCACCCTCGTTTTCGTCTAAACGGCCTCTGTTGTCATAGAACCTGGTCAAATCGGATCCATCCAGAACAACGACCTCATAACCGAGAAGGACGGTTTCAGCCTTGATGTCATCTCGCAGCTCTGAGTTACTCGCTTTGTCGAAACAATAATACTCCGTGCAGTCTAATATCGATGATCCTAGCTACCACTGAAATGTACTATATAGCTACTGGAACGCTGATAGCCTATGAAAGTTTGGATTATCGCTCACTAATGGAAAGACAATGTTTCATTAGAGCAAATCCCAGAATTCTCTGAGGCAAATCCCAGAATTCTCTGGGACAACTCCCAGAATTCATAGCGGCAAACCATAGCAAAAGATAGGCGTCACAACACTTC
The DNA here is from genome assembly GCA_945859605.1 of Lumbricus rubellus. Lineage (NCBI taxonomy): Eukaryota > Metazoa > Annelida > Clitellata > Crassiclitellata > Lumbricidae > Lumbricus > Lumbricus rubellus. Next base: position 15,554,165 of record OX243816.1, on the reverse strand, counting down.
GCTTTAAAACACAAATTTCTCAGCAATGGTACAAAATTGTTTAAAACCAGCCTGGGGTTTTTGAGTTGAGTGGCATACAAAACAATCAACTTAACTGTATTTAGCGGCCACTGACCAGATTTCTTGAAAATTGCCTTCAAAGTTGACGAATTTAACATGGGTTTACATAGGAACAAGCACACGCTGCCCTTAGTGGAAGTCGCGACTGATTCGCCGTCGACCATAGACCACTATACGAAGCCTTATCAATCCAGCTATATAATACATATCAATGGATCCTACGACAAACTCATGTCCACATGGTTGGCTGCGATCGCTCTTGCTTTCCGGTGTTTCTAAACTTTGACATTTGTGATAACCATATGCTTGTTGCACATTATTTAGAGTTAAAATCGATTAAGAATATTCAGTCTTTAAAAGATTGAACATTATGCTTAATTATTTTGATCGTGATTTCAATTTCAAGTGTCAGTTTGCCAGAATCGAGAGCGAGATTACACGTTGCTAAGAGAAACAAAGATGGCTGACGATCAGTGCGATGAGGATTTAGGATCCGACGAACTAAGAAATAACTTTGACGAAAACGGAATTTCTACTGACGATGAAGCTGGCTCGCCTGCTGGGGGAGAAGTCCTCAAATTTGACCGATCTCAGACTGAGTCGAATTCAGCCGGTTCTCGTAATGCAACGATGTTGGAGAAAGTTGAATCTGCGCCCGTTTCTCCAAGAGCAGATAGCGTAAGTAGACCTTTATGTGATGTGAGTTTATTTTGATGTTTTAATAGGCTAATAGCTATAGTTGACTGGAAACTAGGTTGCTTTAATTGCACCAGTTACGACTGAGCACACTATTTTAGTTGGAAAGGCTGCAATGCACACTGAAACCACATTAGGATAAATATCAATCATTCAAATATGTGGGGCGATTGATTGATTCCTGACTTCATTAATTAAAGATGAGTGCATTTTTATATAATAAACAGTTCGTTGGGTTTATTAGAACTAGCAGTATAATAATATAGGCTACATATTATATGCAATGTTTGTTTTATTTCTCCAGAGAAATGACATTTTGGATAGAAAAACCATTGAATCTGGACTGTCAAATTTGGGTTGGTCAGCGGATGGCATGAAACAAGTCTATCTTCATCTTTCAGTTCCTGTAAGACTATTCAGTTTTTTACATTTCACCAAAATCATTGTACTTTTTTAACAGAATGGAAGTGTCATTCCAGATAAAAATTTCATATAAATTATGTAGTATTATTGTTCGTGTTTTATTATAATAACTAGGCTCTCATGATTCAGCATGTTAATTCTACGCAGTGCTTAAAGGGCTGAAAAAGAAGTACTAGTACCTGGATGTCCCTTATACCATTACAGGCTGTGCTTGCCTAATATGTGGCAAGATTGCGTTAAGCTTTGAAAGTTAGTGCGTGGATGCCGTCCGTGACCGTTTAGTCACACTTTAAGTTCTTATTGTATGAGAATCTCTTCTGTTGCATACAAAATCTTTTTTGCTCACTGTTAATTTAGACCATGTCACCAAGTGTCAAAGACTGACTCATTTTTTAGAATTTAACTCATGGAAACAGGCCTACCAATAACAGGTATTCGTGCACGTAAGTAAGTAGGTAAGTTGGTTTATTGTCAAACCAATTGCATATCCGCATGCTGGTGTACACAAGTCCTAAGTGCTCGATCTTGCATGTGTCTAGTACTCTAGTCTTGCACGAATTTGCGATCTTATATATTTGTTTTAACAATTCTGTTGTTTTATTATTTTCAAAGGGTTCCAATCTTTGTGACATTAGCATCCTGAAGAATTACATATATCTGCAAAAGGTTCATTTGCCACACAACCAAATAGAAGGTATTTGAGATAGAAAAATGTCTTTGCAATTTAAGTACTTACAGTACTGCTAAACTAAAGCGATTGTTCTATTTTAGATGCAACTTTTTAGCTCATACAATGGCAGAGACATGTTTTTTCTCTATATGCTGCAGGCTGCTCTCATTTTTCAAACTCCCAGATTTATGTTATTGCATATATAAAGCAAGAAGTATTCAGTTTCAAGGTGCGTATACAATATACCATCAGTGGCCAGAAGATATGGGCAATTGAAATGGAAAGAGTCAACATCACTGCACTGATTTGTTGTGTCTGCAGCCTATAATACCGGTAATTCAGACAAGTACTTTAAAAATTAATCTCAAGTTTTTTATCTTTAAATATCAAGTTTTTTTAACATCTTCATGGAACAACCTCTGGCTGAAACGCGTAGCTGTACAAGTAATATAATAATAATAATAATAATAATAATAATACAGCAATATACCGGTAATAACACCGCTACAATGCATTTTGTGGCACTTTCACTACTGTTGCAGAGGACAAGGCCTGATTTTCTAAACACTCAAAAACAGCTCCAAGCAGAATTTTTTTAAATCCCGAGGGATCTTAGGTACCTCAGGTAAAAAAAATTATAATAAGCAACAATAATAAACAAGTCTAATATTATGAGTATGGTATATTTAGTCAAACTGTAATAATAATTAATTATATATGTTGCTATAGATTTGTCTGTTCTCGGCAACATGCCGCATCTTCTGGAATTGGACGCTTCAAATAATTGCATTAAGACGCTTCTTGGCTTCACTGCTCCTAAGAATCTCGTCTCTGTCAACCTATCCTTCAACGAGATTTCGGAGATAGGTGATCTGTCGGAACATCACGCTCTGCAGTACCTTGTTCTCGACAGTATCCTTTTCCAGTACTGTGCAGTAATAGAAATAGTAATTTACCAGTTGTGGTGTATCAACGGGCAGTGCTAAAAGTGTAAAAAAAGTGCCTGGACGCCCCTTACCTTTCCAAAAGAAGTGCCAGGATGCCCCGTGCATTTTCAGGGGTGCTGGCCAAATAAGTGGTAGGACGGCAGAGAGATTTGAAAATGAGTGCCAGGACGCCGTCCATGACCGTCCTGCCACACTTTAAGCCCTATCAACGGGCTGTATAATGTATAATAAATATAATATATTAAAAATTCATTAATGCCTGTATGATAAATGCAAATATCTAGAACCATCAGTTAATTTGTTAAATTCAATTTTGAATGACTCGAAGCTCAAACAGTCACAGATATATCACAATAATTTCTTTTTAAAATATCAGTTATGTTGGAATTTCCGTACATGATGGCTATAAAGATAACAAGGTTGCTGAAATAAAAGGCCTGGAGAATTGCAAGCGCCTTCTACATCTCAGTCTGAAACACAATAGAATAATCGAAATCAGTGGCCTAGACAACTTGCCTCTGAAATATCTGAATTTGGTGAGTGGGAAATTATTGCTCTCCTTACAGAGTAGTGTAAGTATGAATTGGAGATGAAAGGTAGCTCAGCAAAAAAAGTTAGAATCCACCAATGTTGATTTAATTTAAGAGGCACGCTTGGTCGTACATGAATTTACATTCTTAACCTGTAACGTTTTATTTCAATGTTTCTTTAATCATACTATAGCATGTTTAAAATTGTTTATCATACCTGGGTATCACACCTATGCATGTTATTCATGCGTAGGATACCTTTCTTTTTCAGTTGGCTGATCTACGTAGATTGTGAATCTGCTTTGCAAAGTCATCAGTTGATGTTTAATGCATTATCTTAATTAATGGTGTTCTGGAACGTAATGTAATACACGACAGAAGACACTGGCAAAGTGACGCGACATGGAAGTTCTATGATTAGAATTTTATGAATTTTCTTCAGTTACATCTGTCATTATGCAATGAATTTTTTTAGAGTTTCAATCAACTGACAAAGATTGAAAATCTTGAATCAGTCAAGTATTTGCAGGTAAATAATATTTTAAACTTACTAACAAATAAAACTAGATATTATATACTATATGCAATGCATACATATTTATTATATGTATATATATGTATGATCATATATAAATGTATATATAAATGTAATGTTTTTATATAATATATAAATTATACAATTACCAGGGTATACATTGTGTCTATTACGTTTCAAAGCTGTTTCAATGTTAACAGCCAAATACATGGCATATACTGTGAGTCTGTGCTGTATGTTTACAACTGGTTAAGGATCATTTCAAACTACTAAATGTTTACTTTCTTCTGTCATGTAATGCATCATGAGTAAACTGACTATTTATTCAGTCATTAAATGAATTTGTTGACAAGTTCGAGGCCTAACAGGCAGCACCAGAATAGAGCAGAAATTCTATACCCGATCTGCTGCTTGAGGGGACAGCTCTTATAAATCAATCAATCAATCAATCAGTGTATCAATCAGCCAGTTTATAAATCATTCATCAGTCAATCAGTTTAGTCAATCACTAAGATAATATAAATCAATCAGTAAATCAGTTTGATATTTTTGGCGTAATCAGATATAAATGGTGTTTACAGGTGGTTGCATTTGCTGGGAATAAGATCTGCAGCTTGAATGGATTGGAACATCATGAGTTCTTGGAGACAATCGACATGGAAGATAACAATGCAAGTATAATAAGTAGATAACAATGTAAATAATATGATAAGTATATCATTATTAGGGCTGCGGAAGGTAATGATTCATTAATCGATTAAATCATTAATTAAGTTTAACGATGAAATTTATTTTAGTGATTAATCGTAGATTTCTTGTTACACCTGACAAGTTGGCCCGGTATTTTAACCCTTTAGTTCTCTGTGAGAGATGATTTAGCTCAGCCGGTTCTATTATAGAACCTTGCAGTGTTAACGTGCTGATTTGTTTAAATTATTTTTTGAGGGAAGACATTTGAGCTGAAAAATGTAAACAGACTACTAATATGAACACAATTAAACTACTAAATGACTGATAATTGGCAGTAAATATTGATAATACTAACAAAAGATAATTAAACAGCGAATAAAGCTAATTTTGTATTTCTCGTTACTTGTTGGGGAGTACATTTAATCACAATTAAATATTAATTAATCATTAATATATAAGCAATTAACTATTCAAAAATTTAATCGTTAACATCCATAATAATATATAATATAATATGTAATTAGTAACTCCTTACACTTTTGTCTCTTACACCAGTTGGGGGACGCGTCCCATAGGGTGTTTGTATGTGCACTTGTTATAGCGCCCCTTCAAACTCTTGCTACTCGGAGGCGCTCCCGAATGCAGAGCGGACACTGCATCGGAGTTTCACGCCGAAGCGCTGAGCAATTGTGAGTGAAGGACTTGCCCAAGGTCCTTACACGGCGAGGTGGATTCGAACATCGAACCTTCCAGCAACAAGGCCACCACTACACCACCGTGCCCCTCGCACCTATGATCAGTACATGGAGTTGAGCTCTTCCTCTGATGCATGGCTTTAATTTCAGGTGATTGACATAGCTGAGTTGCAGCACCTGCAGGGCCTTGGCTTGCTGAGAAGTCTCAACCTGCTGCGTAATCCAATTCAGGAGTTGCCTGATTACCGTCTCATTCTACTTCTCCATCTCCAACAGCTGACTGTACTCGACAGGGAACGTGTTTTAATTCACGAAAAAGTATGTTTGTTGTCACAACGATCAGTATGCGATCTATCTAACATTAGTATGCTAGTTATCACAGTGATTTGCTTCAGTTACTTTGCTGTCTGTCTGTCTGTCTGACTGCCTTTATTAGATGGATAGATGTGAAGTGGTAAAGCACTCACCTTACTGCACAAAGACTATGGTTATAATTTCTTGTGGAATTCTCTTCCCTCCACTCTGCGTGGGACTCTACTTTCTGGATCCTTATCTACATCTCTCTCTCTCTTCTTCAGATCTATTTTTTCTCTAGAGGTTATCGCACTGGGAGTGCTACTGAATGGCCTCGTCTGTGAGCGGCGCTATAGAAATTATTAATTACATTACATTATAGAGCCTCCAATACAAAATTAATAGACAGTCACTGCCATGGGCGGCGCCAGCCATTGCAATTTCAGCAGGTTGCGTTAAGGCCATGGGAGTAATTCGGCAGGTTGTAGAATATAAATCTAAATTTTTTGTAGATCATGAGGCAGGTCAAGAGTAAAATAGGCAAGTCATTTGACAGTCTGCCACGACCTATGGTAGCACTGTCACTGGTGGTCACTGCATAGAAACTTTGAGCAAATTTTAACCAAGCAACACCTAATTCCATTGATTCTATTGTAAACGCAGCCACGCATGTGTATAGCTTTTATATAAAGAACCTCACAGGGGACTTAGACAATAGACATGGCTATCCGTGAGATCTAAAACGGTCCTTCCTAAAATACTCGTAAATTATTTCTCTACCAATTCTTGTGATAAATTTATATTTTAAGCAGGACATTGATGCCTTACTCTTAACCTAGCCGCCATTATTTCGTTTACGTGTGGGTCATCAGAGTACAAAGAAAATATTAAAGTGACTGATGATTAATTAATTTTTAATTAATTTTAATTAATTTTATTACAACGGCAGCCATTCTATTTTCACGATGATTGTCACAGGTTGAAGCGGTGAATGCATTTACGCCGTCGATGGAGTATCTGTCGTCTCGTGATCACATGATGCACGTCGTCTATTCGTTTCTTCAGCCGGCCAAAGTACTCGACATGTGAGTGGCATACTTGCAGTACATCTGAGCACCTCTGAGTAGTTTTTTATACTTGAAGGAGCGCTATATAAATGTCCGAATGGATGAATGAATCTGCACTCCATTGAACTTTGCTAGTCAGTAAAATGGTCCTTCCTAAAATACTCGTAAATTATTTCTCTAGCAATTCTTGTGATAAATTTAAAATTTTAAGCAGACATCTCATTGCAAATCTCAATTGTTAATTGAGTGAGGAAGGTAGGAAGATATTTGTGTGGTGCCACCTTTTAGGAAATGTAGCAAATCTCGAAATTTTGTTAAAATCTGCAAGGTAGTTAATCATGTGCACTGTGCAGTCATGAATTTTAATTGTTAGTAGCTTAATAATGATATAATAGTTACAACTTTTAGACTGGTAGTTGTGAGGCAAATGGGGTAACAAAATAGTTATAATTACCGGTATGTTAGTACAAATTACAGTATAACAGAGTAATGCGGCTGACTTACTCTTGTGAGGTTATTTGTAAGTTGATACATGTGGCCAAATTCATACAAACGATTATAGTCTAGGGTAAGATGTATAATGATGTAATTGTGGATTTTCAGCACACTTCCTGTTCTGGACACACCGTATCCGATGCTTGTCCTTGTTGGACCTCAGGGAATGGGAAAACGAAACCTTGCACTGAAATTGGTTGAAGAATTTCCAGATTATTTCGGTTATGCGTGAGTTTTTTTCGTTTCCTTTGCGCATAAGGATATACATTTCATATGCTTAAATTACCAATCAACGTATTATATTTTTAAACAACTTCAAAAAGAGCAGAATTCAAATAATCATGCCACAAGTTTTTAAAAAAGATTTTTTGTGTTGCAAAATCTGCATGTTGTTCAATGTTCACATGAAAAGATAAGCAACTGGTGAGTAAATAAATATATATCTTCAATGTTCTTCATCGCTTAAATGATATTAGACAATTAGACAGTTGTTTGCATTTAAGACTCCTATTATTCTGTAAATGTTATGTGCATGTGCATATTTATCTATCTGTCTATCTATCTGTTATTATGTCTGTCTGTATATGTGTACATCTATTAAATTTATATAGCGCCACTTCAAGGTGACTATTCAGAGGCGCTCCCGACCCATGCACGGCCAAAGAGGAAAGTCTTGAGTAGTCTATAAAAAAAGCTACACACTGTACACAGGTCGCACGGAAAAGAGCAAAGGTCAGAGGGGGAAAGGCAATTCCAAAGAGAGGGACCCACACTTGAGAAAGCCCTGTTCTCTGTGATGGCATGCATACCATTAAACGACATGACATATCAATGCAAAGTGAACTTGTCTATTTTAGTGCTTCACACACAACACGTCTGCCTCGCCCGGATGAGGCGCTCACGAAGGATTACCACTTTATCTCGATGGATGAATTTGAAGAAGGCATCAAACAGGTCGTGTTCTATTCCATTTATATTCATCTAGCCAAATGCATACTTACATACATACACACATGCAGACATACATACCTACATATAATTTTGAGTAAATACAGACTTACTTAAGTATATGCGTATTGAGTGCCTGTGAATAACTTAATAAACTGGTTCCATGACTTAACTTTTTGGGCGCTGTAGAAATTCCTAGTTTATGAACACGATTTTCGATTACAATTATGGATAAATAGTTAAATACATATATGCATTCATATAAATACATGCATAACAGTACTTAACAACACTTCTGAAAATGGGATATATTCTTTTTTGCACTGATTCATTTTCCAGGGAAGGTTCTTACAGACGTGTTCCTACCAAGGTGAAGTTTATGGTTTGACTCTGGATGCTGTGGAGATGGTCGCATGCGAGTCACTTGCTTGTGTCGTCCATATGGAACTTGAGGTATGTACCTTGAAAGATGGCGATGGTGATGGGGTGGTGGTGGCGGCAGCGGTGGTGGCAAGGCCATAGCTAGGGGGTGTTTTGGGTTTTGAACACCCCACCCTCCAAATGGAAAATGTAAAAAAAACTAATATAATGCATTTACTAGCACATGATGTAAAAACCATGAAATAAAACCATGAAAAAACCCTCCAAAAAATGTAAAAAATAATAGAATGCATTCACTAGCACATAATGGGGGGAAAATGAAATAAGGCGAAAAATGGTAAGAAAGCCATTTCTGATGACAATAAAGGTCGTCAGAAATTTTTCACCGAAGAAACGCCCCCTGAAATCAAATCCCACGGCCTTGGGTGGTGGTGGGGGTGGTGATGTCACTTGATACGGATGCATCAGGTGTGATGGTGGTGCCACGTGGATGTGGTAGTAGTGATATGGATGACGGTTGTGATATGAGTTACAGTGTGAGTTGTCTGTGTGCATTGTTTTAGGGTGTACTAAGCTTGAAGAACTCCAACCTGGAACCCCGCTACGTCTTGCTCCTTCCATCGGATAATGAATCGTTCCGAAAGCATCTCATACTCGAGGGATTCTACGGTGAAACGCAGATTGAAGATACGATCGAACGATGTGAACTCTACCGAACGTACAATCAAAACCATCCTGGCTTCTTTGACGCAACCATATCAAGTGGTAGGCAGTGCTTAAAGTGTGGAAAAATATAGTGCCTGGACGCCCCTTACCTTTTCAAAATAAATGCCTGGACGCCCCTTACCTTTTCAAAATAAGTGCCTTGATGCCCCTTACCTTTCCACTCTGTGCTGGCCAATAAGTGGCAGGATGGTGTTCAGATTTTAAAATACGTGCATGGACGCCGTCCATGACCTCCAGCCACACTTTAAGTCCTGATGGTAGGAAATTACTTGACTGAAATACAAGAGAATTTTTAAAAGATGTTTTAAATTTCAGTGATGCAAGAAATGACCTGTTACATAGGCTAAAGTTATTCTGCAGAATTAGGTTTTTCTTTTTGTTTCCGAGCTATAATTTTGTTCTTAATTGCAATAAATTATGTAATGGTGTTGTTCATTATAATCTGGTCTGTGCATGATGTTGCAAGTGAAAACTTACACCTTATAAAGCTGCCAATTTTTCCAGTATTTAAACTCTGAATGATCAACAGCAACATACATATAATAATACTTATTACTTCTACTTATAATATTGATAGCAATAATAATACATTTAATAATATTACTGGTCAGTACTTTTGTGATAATATAGTGGGATCGCTTTCAGTCATGTTTTATCAAGCCTTACTCTAGTGCTGAATCTCAACAACTTGGCTTTTTAAATTATAATAGTGATGATGATGATGATGGTGGTGGTGGTGGTGGTGGTGGTGGTGATGATGATGATGGTGGTGGTGGTGATGATGATGACTTTTGACGCCTGAGGGATTATAAATATAAAAAAATAATAAATATTAATAATAATAGTAGTAATAATCTGTGACCAGGTGACATCGTCGAGACTTACCATGAGTTGCGGCAGCTGGTGATGCAGTATCTTGGAATCGCATCCACAGAGCTCAGTCGCACAACCACAGACCTCGACCGAGGATACTCTGACCTGTCAGTAGGACCTGAGAAGGAGGAGGAAGGAGCGCTGCTGGCCGGGATGCCGAGGGCCAGGGTCCAGTCGGCTCCAATCTTCAAGGGCTGCTGGTCAAGGCCATCTATGTCCGGCCTGGTTGGTTCCAAGTCTTCGAGGGGCGTTAGGACACCAGTCCAGTCTTCTCGACTCTTCTCGGCTCGAGGAAAAGTGGTCAGTGAACCTGGAATTTTGTAGTTTTTATGGTAAAGGATTGATGCTTTTACATGCCTTTGTGGGAACTAACCTGAAGCGTGGACTCTCCTGACTTCGTGCTGATAGTCCACGTCTATATAGATGGACTTTTGCAGGACTTTTTGTTACTCTAACTTTATGCATTAGGCCTCTTGATCAATAATAATTGTCCTCAGAGATAGGTTCCAAGCGAATTGTGGTAAAGTTAGAAGGCACGTTGGTTTCAATTGCGGGTTAAAAAATATTTTTGTCGAAGCATAGATAACTACAATCTCAACTACTGAACAACAACCTTTCACTTAAATGGTTGATGATTTTTGTCAGCTTAATGATATATACAATTGTACATGTGGAAATTCTTCAATTTTAGATAGCCATGTTTTACTGATGACAGTTTTTTGTTCGCGTATTGAATACTGAAAAGCACACTATGCAATAACTTCTGATGGTTCGTAAAGGTAATAAATGGTTGCATGCATGGCATGCTGATCTGTTTGGTTGTCTCATAATTAACTAGCTGTTGCTGCTGCTGCTGCTGTGTTGCTAGGAAGAGAAGTCCTTCGAGAATCGTCTCAGTTTGGCTCGTGATGCGGTGTCGAGTTGCAGCTCAACTGCTCTCAAACAAATGATGCAAAGGTTCGTTTTTTTGCAATATTTGTTGATTTGCATTTATTGCTAAGTTTTCAACAATTTAGCGTGACCAGTGTTTCACATTTTGGTCACAGTTGCCATTGATGAAGTGTTTCTTGAAGAATCTGTACCAAGATAATCATCAATGCAAATAATTTTCATACAGGGTGGGCCATAAAAAGTATTCCCTAAGGTTTTTTATATTGGCAAAATCTCTAAGGGGGTACTTCTTTATGGCCCACCCTGTAGATGAGAGTGCGTAATACACAGATGACATTGATCTGCCTTGATTGAAGATGCAATGAAATGCTACTTAACCCTTTAATGACCAGCGTGTAGTAAAATGCATGGAAAAACACGTGTAGCTGGTCCTTAAAGGGTTAATAAAATATATTCTTCACCTGCGTGTTTTTGCGTCGTCAGGTCGTACCCGGAGTCTGCGTCCGAAGGGAGCGTATCGACCAACCAGCGCTCGGTCTCCGCTCCCCCAAACAAACCGACCTTTGACATTCTCCAGCTCGACTCATCCGAGTCAGGCTCCACCGAATCCAAGTCCACCGCCTCCAACAACGGCGGCCATCTTGGTCCGCGTGACGCCGACGATGTCGAACCGAGGTTTGTATGGAGTGCCGATCCAGTCGTTCTCGACACTCGACTCGACATTGCGTCCGCCGCGACCAACCCCCGTTTCGTCCGCAGCGCTGGCCTTCCGACTCCGCGGCCGACGAGCAGGTCCGCGTCGGAACCGTTCGGCTTTTCGACGGCTCGTCCGGATTCGGGGAGCATGTCGAGGCCGGGATCGGGACGACACAGGATCCTGCCCCCAATCGGAGGACAAGCCTAGAAATAATAATTGCGGTGAATTTAAAAGGGATTATTCGTGTGGTCAATAATATTGTTGTCGGCTGTTTGTTAGTTGTTCTGCTGAACTAGTATGAAAAAATCATGTTTTTTCCAGTTTCTGCATCGCATTTACTATATTATATACTCTGGTAGTGTCAGGTTTTGACGGTGATGGCTTTGGGTTATTTGCCGCATACCTGGCACCACCGTCATTTGTTTCTCAGATGCAAGAGAAAACGATGGAATAAATTATATTTGTGATAGCTATTAACTTATTTCCTTTACATGCATTATTATACATACTTCATGCATTATACATACTTCAATTCACTGAATAGAATATTTTGCCAGTTTTTGTACTTATACTTATCATACTTTTCTTAAATCGTGGATGTAAACATTGCTGTGATGCACATGGTATTTACTGCTTTCGGATTAAATGTGTAAACAGGGCTTAAAGTGTGACTGGACGGTCATGGACGGCATCCAGGCATTTATTTTCGAATCTGAACGCCGTCCTGCCACTTATTAGATCAGCTAAGCCTGGAAAGGCATGGGGCATCCAGGCACTTCTTTTACACTTTAAGCACTGTGTATAAATAATTATATGTGCATGTACCGAGTAGATATGAATGCAAATGAATATGGTATGAACATGGTAATACCATTGAAGCAGAACCTTTGTACATGGTGCATGTTTTGAAGCATTTCCACTTATAACCTTTTCCATTTGTATTACCTATTTATTTATTTCTCACATTTGCTATAGCGCCCCTTCAAGCTCTCTACTCAGAGACACTCTCGACTGCAGCGCGGACACTACATCGGAGTTTCACACCGAAGCACATGAGCAATTGTAAGTGAAGGACTTGCTCAAGGTTCCTATGCGGCGGCTTGAGGTAGATTCGAATCTGGAACCCTCCAGCTCCAAGGCACCAAACCCACTGCTACACCACCAGGCGCCCCACTATTATGTAACATTAACATAATTTTTATCCTTTTGCATCCTGAAACTTATTTGAATCTTTCAAGAACCTCTCAAAGACAGCCAAACATGACAGAGCGCAGAACTGATGACCTGATTAAACTAAAAATGTGTCTTGTGCCTTTACACAAAATTGGACAATTGTTTCTCGAGAGTGGTCCATTTTGGCATTGAATATTCAACTGATATAATAACGTGTGTGAAGTTTTAAATATATAACAATGTATTTCAATATACTGTAGTAGTTGAAAATGAAAAAACTATGCCTGTGTGTCTAAAATAGCTAAATTGAAATCAATGTATATCACTTCTATCTCCAGCTTGCTTTATTCATTTCACAAAATGGTGTAGGCCTATTCTAAAACCTACAAACTTCTGCATGTTTGTTTGCTAAGGACTTTTTTTCTTGCTTAATTTGAATGTTTAGATGTAAACTTATTTAATGCAGTTTAGCAAATGCAGCTATATATTTTTAATGGTCTATTTAAAAATATTTATTTAAAAAATTGTTTCTGTGAACTGATAAATGAATTGCAGTCTTGTAGAATTATGTTACAACTTACTATAAGCAAACTAAGAGTGCTATAAAACTAATTAACAATTCCTTTTTAGTCGTCCTAGTTCTGTTGCATTGCAATTCTGAGGAGTTTCTCTTTAAGTTGTGCTATATAAATTCATGATTACGATATCGAATTAGTTGTCAGTGGAGATTCTCATACTATCATGTCCTTGTTGTATTAAGTTCTTGTATTTCTTTTAGAATATCCTCGCTTAAACCAGATATTTTAGCCATGTTTACCTTTTAATTTCCTATGTTGTTTTTGTCAATGAAGTCAGTGTTTCCTAGCAGCTGTATCACATCAACTGTAATTAGCATGGCTCAAGACCTTGTTACTACCATTTTAGCTCTCAGGCTGAGAGCATATTAATTTTTCAAGTACATTGTTTTCGTGAGTTTGATATAAATTTTGAAATACAATACAGTACATGGCATTGCTGAATACTTGAGACAAGTCAGGAACAGGTAAGTACTGGATAACACAATCATGGTTTTGTTTAAATATTCAAATTGGTACAATAAAAGAAATTGCTTGAGTGTTTGATAACACTTTTTGCAAGATATATTTATATGGGTTACATGTATGAGCTTTTGTGTCTGAGAAAGCTTTGTATAGCCGTGCAACTGGATTCTAGAACCGCATGACGGCGGTTTTTCTTTGCAGCATAAGAGTCCATTCCCCCTCTCCCAAGCTGACAATAAATTTTATTGTTGACTCATCGAGTTCATTATTTTGACGACAGAAATAGCGCATGGTTGTTACGACTACACTCGGATGACTCTCGTGTCTTTGAGTTATGAGACAAATTAGATGCGTTCTGTAATATGAAACTGGTGTAGCGTTGTTGGGAGCGAGCTACTTATATCATTTATATGCTACTTTAATGTGAAATCGCAAATTATTACATAGCAGCCCCCCTCCCCAGCTGTAGACACCACCAGATTATCAGCACAACAGTTAACTGTAGGTGTACAGGCCCATGCGCTGTCTCTGAAATAGGATAATTGTATGGTTATATACTATTTAAGAAACCGTAAATGTAAATTACTCGGATTTTATATAGCCTAACGACCGTATAATATTATGGCCTTCTCCATTCTGTTCAACTTTCAATGAATTTGATCGTGTGAGATCCTTCACCCCCGCTCGCCCGTTTACAACGTCGCAGTGTGACCAACCCTGCGATCAGCGTTGCCACTCTGAAAAATAAAAAAACCCAAGTTGGTCGATCGAAAAAACCCAAGAAAACCCAAGTTGCCCCCATATCTTCAAAAATTTTCGTCCCAAAAATTTCTGACGACCTTTTTTTTTCTTTTTTTTTTTTTTAGTCGTCCGGCAAAATTTTTTTCGAAATTTCCCCCAAAAATTTCCATTTTACCGTCCAAAAAATCTGATGACCTTTTTTTTTTTTTTTTAGTCATTTTGCCCAAAAATTTTTATGAAATGTCGAAAAATTTCCGGTTCGCAAGCAAAAAACCCCAGATTTGCCCGAAAAACCCAAGTTTTTCACGAAAAAAACCCCATTTCCCAAGTTCGAAAAAAAACCAAGATTTTTTGCGCCGAAAAAAAACCCAAGAAAAAAACCCAAGTTCCTCGCAAAAAAACCCCATTTCCCAAGTTCGGATCAAAAAACCCAAGATCTTGTGAAAAAACCCAAGGAGTGGCAACGCTGCCTGCGATATCAAAGAGAAACCACCTTAATTCAAGATCAATCCACCTTGACCTTAATTGGTGTTAGCTAAAGGTATTTTTAGACACCGTGGGCGACTTTGAAATAATCACACACGCGGCTTTCTCGCTTGACAAAACCTCGACTCTGGCTCGATGCTGTCGATGGCGGAAGACTACACGGACACCAGCTGCGTAATCCGGTTCTGATGACTGGCCGTCAGTGCGCACTACCAGAAATGAGTCCCAGTTGTTTATTAATGTTTACGTGCCGTCAAGAAAGCTTTCCCAAATCCGGAACAGAGGAATGACTTGGCATCAATCGTTCATTCACCCCGATAGGTATTGGGGAAATGCACTGGTTATTTCTGAAATCGATTTGTAGGAAAATTACCGAGACCGAGTTGGCCGCCTGCCAAGCAGTGCGCTTCGCTGTCATTGGACGCTCGCGCGGCGACTTAGAAAAGAAGAATCGCACCAAGTGAGGTAATGATAAAGTTATCGATCGTGCGTTGAAGAGTTGTGATTAGGTCAGAGGTTAGTTTGCATACTTTTATCCATATGCCTTGCTATTTGCATACTTAGAATTAAGCATCTTAGTTATACGCATATCTGTGTCACACTAATCGACACAACATCATGTAGTACGCTTTAGCGAGCGTCTGCCTGCCAGCAGGCAGCAGCCAGACATACGTTTTTTTCTGTCACTGAAATGTTAGCCCGTTGCTGGTCAAAACTCTCTTATTAATTAACATCTGATTCTGGCGTTGAATAAATTGTCAGTTTTACGTGACCGGGACTTCGTACGCCACTAGGTAACTTTGTTCTTCGTTGACCGTTGTCGGGGGCGACGTGTTTCCAATCACGCCAATACGCCATCGAAGAGACTGCACGAGCGCCAAGAGGGGCGCCTCATAAATAAACGCCTCATAATAAACGGGCCATGTATTTTTGGCTACGGACAACAATTGCTCTTCATTGTTGTACGCTGACAGGCGTAGCCGGTTTGATCTGGTCAGTAGATTTAGTTGTAGGCCTAGACGGCGGCCGTGGTTCGACATAATTGCTATTATTGGACTTGATGTGTGGGTAGGTCCGTCTGTGTAGTGTGAGAGAGTAAGTTTTGAGGGCAGTCTCAGTTGGCTTGGCGTTTGTGGTTCCGTCTGGAAAGTGGGTGATCAATGTTTTCAGTCACGTCGACGTTTAGCAAAGACGCGATTCGTTTCGGTAGCTTACCTTTTTAAAAATCAGATTGATTTTTTCATTGCAGGTAGGTGTGAAATGAGGAGATTGATGATGATTATTATTAATATGTGTTCTGCTTTGAGCGGATTTTCTGGTCATTCGCCGAAACCGATGGCTCTTCCTTTATGGAGTCCAAACATTGTTGGCGCGAGTATCGGTTAAATTGAGTTCTAAGTTTTGATTGAAACTTTTCAAAAAAAGATAGTCCTGAAAATTCATTATATGCAATGCAGCAATACTTAATATTTGTGTGTTGCCAGTCGCCTGCAATTTTTTTATGGATGCAGGGCCTACTAGGATTGAGGAGAGACCTACCAACAGTGTAATCCATCCAGCTTGGTTCTACAAGTCCCTCAAGTCTTTTTTCTTTGGTCGTGGTTGGGCTGGGAGCGCCTCTGAGTTGGTTTGTGTTTATTACTGATTTTATGTGGTTATAGTTTTTTATAAATAATAAACTAAACAGTTTGTTACATGTAGAGAACTATTAGCAACATTTCAGCTGCTTCTTCAACCCAGATCAGCCGAATTGAGGGACCAGTTAAATCATCAAGCCTTAGTTAATTGGTGTACAGATTATTCTTATTTTGGTGGCAGATTTAGGCCTATCATATGACTTACCGGGTACATATTGGGTAAGCTTATGCCATGAAACTGTGTTAGTACCGAAATTTCATGTAGAATAACTCCTGAAATGTGTAAACTACATTCTCTTTAGAAAACTATGACATAGGTTGGTAGACCTACTTGGTATAAGTGCTAACCTAGGTATACCTATACTACTTACCTAGCCATGGCTTCCATTGGATTTAAGAGTGACACTTTATTAAGATATCGTAAAGTGGTTTAGTGAGGGCTTTCCACAAAGCTGTGGCATAAAAATGGTTGCAAAAAGTGTGTTGGAGAGTATCCAGACAAGAGAGCATTGTTGTGAAATTGACAAGCTATAGTTAGTTACATGATCACTGGTATTTTTCATGCTCAATATTTTTATATTACGAAATGTATTCAGTATTATTTCATGCTTGGTATAATTGGTTTTAATGCTGTTGATTACAGTGGCAAATGACATTCTCCAATCTAGCTGTCTGAAAATTTATATAGCACCCATTGAAGCTAACTATTTGACAGAGAACATATTATCTGTAGGTATTCTTCTCTGCTATGATGGGGAGTTGTGGTTTACACCAGTAAAAACAGGCCATAAACTGTATCAGTATTCACGTTAGCTTGATTTATAGTGAGCTTTAACTGGTTTATAGAACAAAGGTCTACAAGCATTGCATTGGCTTATTATAGCAAGCTGCCGTCCAGATAACAAGTCTCGAGTATTGCAAATCGTTATTTAAATTGTTTCCATTATCTTAACACAATGTGTTGTGGACAATAAAATCTGCAGGCAAGTTGGCTGCTGCTGAGAGAGCTGTGACCGTTTGTCCATTTGTTTACTTGAGAAACCAGTTTGCTCTGGACGTATGAAATGCTGATAGGGTTCAGGTCACGATTGGCAAAAATTTCTTTTAAAATCTTAATGGCATTCCTGATGTCGTCTTTCGTGTGTTTTGTTGTGTTTGGTGAGACTTTTGGATTTACAAAAATTTGGTTTCGCTGAATTTTTGCAAAAACCTTGAACTGGGTTTCTTTCTTTCAATTCAATGATAAAAACCTGCAAGTGCTGATGTTGGAAGCTTAGCGCATAATCAATGAGTGATATTATTGTCTTGCCCTGCATTGTCTTACTTACCAAATGTTGCATGCTGTGACAGTAGATAACCAGCATGTACAATTTTGCACATTACATTGATCATGTGTTATCATGATCTATTGTTAGCACTTTTCTATAATAATAGGTGATTTTTATAACACCATATAAAATTTTTATAACACCAGCTGAGGCAGAGAGAAAGTCACTGTATACGAGTTCAAACATAAAAATTCAACAACTAATCATATGATTTTAAAAAATAGGTTTGAAGTTGTGATTTAATATATGTTTTTATATATGGCGCTTTCTTCATGCGCTCAGGAAAGCTGTTCCTTGCGGTTAATCCTGCAACAGAGAAGTAAAGTCACCCCATCTAGAACTTGTTGCAGATATTTTATTGATGGATCCAGCAATTTGAGCATGTTGAAAACTTCTGAAACATGGTCTGTATAGCAACCTTGAACATGTCACGCTATTTGTCTCTGTAATCAAGCGCCAGAATTTGGTATCGGCATGTGCTGTTGGAATTGAAATGACAGGAGGTCCAGCAGTGCGCTGGTCTCATATCCAGGACACTGGGACTTGTCGACTACTGGACTATGGACAGAAGGACAGAAAATAAGCTTTCCTATTATTTAATACGGAACATATCCAGGACACTGGGACTTGTCCACTACTGGACTATGGACAGAGGGACAGAAATTAAGAGCTCTCCTATGTTTTAATGGGGAACATGTCCAGAACACCGGGATTTGCCCACTACTGGCTTATGGATGAAAGAACAGAAACTTAGCTCTCTTATGGTCTTATGTTTTAATAAGGAACATGACTGAGCTTTGCTGTACGTGTGTCCCAGACTTGAGTCCGAGACAAGGTGATCAAGTGCCAGAGTTTCTTCACCTCGCTCTGTCCATTGTATGCGCTGTCTCACGATATCCTAGGAAGTTGAAAGGAATTCTGTGCTTTGTTGTGCCAGCTCAAGCTTGGGAGTTGACACCAAGCAGGACGCGGTCCGCGGTCCGCATTGTTCGGGTGACATTTTTAGGTTGGCTTTTCAAAGCGCTTGACTAACGCTGTGAGCTATTTTGGTGTTTCTTTGTAGAGCAAGGTATACCTTTCATCCAACAGTTATTTCCATGTGTGCAGTCATGCCTGCTGGCACACTGCTGAAAAGGTTGTATAGCATATTATACCCCAATGGTTGAATAATGAATAGTGCACTAGTCACATGGTGGCTGGCTATTTTCTCCAACAATTTGTGTTGCAGTTGGGCTCATAAAGTAACTTATAGATTCAAGATGTTTTTTAAAGTAGAGAAGAAATGGTGAACTATTGTAGAAGTTAACGTACCCTAGACTGGGTGATCAACAGCTTAAAGTTATAATTTTCCTCCATTGTTTTATCAGTACCAACTTGTTCTTCCATCAGTGGAATCTGAATCTGTTTGCAGTTCTTAATTCTGCTTGTCTTCATTGTAATCGTAAATTTGTGTAGCACCACTTCAAGAGAAACTCCTCAGAGGTGCTCCCAGCCTGGCAGCACCAGACCACGATCGAGGAGAGTGAAGAGAATGATTTTCAGACGCTTGCAGAAAATAGACAGAGAAAGACCATAAAGTTCGTTGTACACTTCTTAACTTTGTAAGGATTGCTTATTTTACAACTGCGAGTTGTATTTTATTAGGATGGTGTGTAAATTGTCATCACACTTGCTCCAATATTTAGTTGTGGCTGTAACTCAGGTCACTAGACACTGTTGTTTTCTGAGAAATTCCCAGAAGCAATTTTTTAACAGTGATGGTAATAATATTGGCCAAACTGTGGAGTGTGGAAGCCAGTATATTCTGTAGCACTGTACATGCATGTTTGACTGTTAGGACTGTTAGGACACCTGGCCTGTGTTTGTAACCAGGAATTATTTAAGTGGTCTTGTTTTTCTTTGAATGTGTGGTGCTGCCTCTATCGTTCTTGGCAAGATTGGTGTATATGTCCAGACTAGCCTAAATGTACCATTAATAAGAACACAAATTTGATTATCAAGCAAAAATATGTATATCGTCTGTTTAGAGTGCAAGGGTTCTAACTCCAAATTTTTCAAAAACCGTTTTATTGTTTTATTTTATTGCTACCAATATTATGCTTGAACTGTACAAAGATTATGTCGTTCTAAGTAAAAAATAGTGGAAAAGAAGCTATTTGAATATTGGAGCTATCTCCTAGGACTTATCTTTGAAATGTGCAATGGTTCTATCTACCAACGCCTTGCCTTGCCTTGCGTTACAGCAGTTAATTATATATGCACGCGATGATTGCTAAACGGTGGTGTGCTTGCATAGATTTCTACAATGTGATTTAAAAGTATTTAAAAAGAAAATTGTGCTTTTCCAACAATCTACACAGTTGCTTTAGTCTG
This sequence comes from Lumbricus rubellus, assembly GCA_945859605.1. Taxonomy (NCBI): domain Eukaryota; kingdom Metazoa; phylum Annelida; class Clitellata; order Crassiclitellata; family Lumbricidae; genus Lumbricus; species Lumbricus rubellus. The sequence goes on along the minus strand of OX243816.1, from coordinate 15,533,769 downwards.
AAAAATTATTCTTAGTATATTATAATGTTTTACTAAGAGAATTGTCATAACTAAAAGGAATATTTCATTATAATTTCTGTAAGCGATAACACGCGTATTTAATGAGTGGTTTGTTATAGCGCATTTTTTCGCTTGTTATTATTATTTTACTAAAAAAGGGCTGAAACCACATTATTTTCATGTGATAGTTGATAATAATTTAAAAGATAAATTTGAAGCATATTTGCGTTGTTATAAAACGATCTATCTTCAGATCTAAAAATATTTTAGATCTGCGGAGGTTTTAGGCCTAGGCTAGCTTCTGTCGTATGCTGTGATTTTGCGTATTTTTTCCACAAACATTTATTTTATAGGTTCGGAGACATAAAATATTTAAAAGGTTTCATCATTCCAACTAAAGAAATGATCTGTTATCCAAAAACCCACAAATCACAATGATATAAATTATTATCTATCATCAGATACGAAATTATTTCGAAATGCGCAAAGGTTCTATTGCTGTAATTTTGCCTCCTGTTCGTCACAAACTTTATTATTTTAGGCGCGGCGGCACAAAAGTTTCTTTAAAGATTATATTATTTCAACTAAGGATATAATCTGCTATCTAAATTTTCATTAATCACTATGATACCACAATAATTGGATTTTTGGCAATCATCGAAAGTTTAGATTTGCTCTCCTGAACAAATTGAAAAAGTGGAGTTAGAACCCTTGCACTCTAAACAGACGATATAGGGTAATGAGCGTGGGTCCACACACTCAGAGTCAAACAAAGGATTTTCATGGCTTGCTAACAGATTGCATCACGTTCACAGTTTCTATATCAAACTGTGTTGATATTTTGTGGAGTGAAGACAGGTGTTATCATCGGTGGCACATGTATGGTAGCAAGACTGTTCAGCAGTTCTTCACTGGTGGAAGATGACGTTCTCTGTGGTTGATGAGGAAAATTTTCATCATTCAAATAATATAAATTTTTAGGATTTAGGATAAAAATTATGTGGTTTTAGAATGTATGTCTTAGCCAACTCAATGGGTTATGTGCACCAAAACGTAGATAGCTAGTCATCAATTAAAGAATATTCTTGTATTGCATGTATCTTACTTTACAAATTACAATCCAATTCCAAAACAGAGCAAGATTTGTCATTTTTCAATAAATTTAATCTGACAAATTTGATCTGGAATTCTACTGACATGTGCAAAGTTTTTGTCCCATTTTTAAAATTTTGATTCGCTTTATAAATGTTGTCACATCGTCTTATATTTCCCAAGAATACAATACACATAGTAAGGCGAGCAGTGAGCACCCACTTCATACATCCAGTGAACAATACCAATGAACAGAAAGTGTGTGCATATCACCTCAGCTGGGCATAACTGTCGTCAACATCGTGTACAATGATTTATATTATATGTCTATAGGTGTACAATATCAAGTACCTTCATTGCTGAAAAGCATGATGAAGGCCCTTTTCTACAAGTGGGAGACCAGAAGGACTTGAGAAGTTTCTTGAATATATTCAAAGTGTAGTTTAGGAGCATTGCTGACTGACCATCTTATTTCTGTGAAGTGGTGCCTTGTAGGTTTATAATTGTAATTTTTTTAATCAAACAATGTTTCATTCTGTTTCTTATTCGGTTCTTGTCATTTTAGACTTCTCTGGACAATTGAATTTGATTGCTTAAATATATACAATGTCTGTTCTCTGGAATGCAGATTGCAGAGAGGTCTAGTACAATAAAGAATATACTATTTACTTGTATATATAATATATATGTAGGCCTTTGTCACTGTGTATGCGTTGGGCTGTGATTGTTTAGTTGTGAACTGAACTAAACGTCACATGTTGACTGCTAAAATCTTATTATCTATAGCCAGCATTGCAGAACAGACACTGTAGTATATTGCAGAACAGACACTGTAGTATATTGCAGAACAGACACTGTAGTATATTGCAACAGACACTGTAGTATATTGCAACAGACACTGTAGTATATTGCAACAGACACTGTAGTATATTGCAACAGACACTGTAGTATATTGCAACAGACACTGTAGTATATTGCAACAGACACTGTAGTATATTGCAACAGACACTGTAGTATATTGCAACAGACACTGTAGTATATTGCAACAGACACTGTAGTATATTGCAACAGACACTGTAGTATATTGCAACAGACACTGTAGTATATTGCAACAGACACTGTAGTATATTGCAACAGACACTGTAGTATATTGCAACAGACACTGTAGTATATTGCAACAGACACTGTAGTATATTGCAACAGACACTGTAGTATATTGCAACAGACACTGTAGTATATTGCAACAGACACTGTAGTATATTGCAACAGACACTGTAGTATATTGCAACAGACACTGTAGTATATTGCAACAGACACTGTAGTATATTGCAACAGACACTGTAGTATATTGCAACAGACACTGTAGTATATTGCAACAGACACTGTAGTATATTGCAACAGACACTGTAGTATATTGCAACAGACACTGTAGTATATTGCAACAGACACTGTAGTATATTGCAACAGACACTGTAGTATATTGCAACAGACACTGTAGTATATTGCAACAGACACTGTAGTATATTGCAACAGACACTGTAGTATATTGCAACAGACACTGTAGTATATTGCAACAGACACTGTAGTATATTGCAACAGACACTGTAGTATATTGCAACAGACACTGTAGTATATTGCAACAGACACTGTAGTATATTGCAACAGACACTGTAGTATATTGCAACAGACACTGTAGTATATTGCAACAGACACTGTAGTATATTGCATGCTTCTCATGAATTTAAGATGAAATTATTATTGGTGTCTGGGTAACTCTGGTTGTCGGTGTTTGACGATGCACGTCAATGTGACATGCTTTCTGATTATGACATGGAAATAGATATGAATTAAAATTTGTTCCGCTGTGGAATGTCTAGCATGAAAACGTGTTGTTTAATATTATTTCCAAGAAATTTGATAGAACTCTGCAATAAATGCAAACCTGAGCTGTGGCTACTCAGTACTCGACTCTTTGGATAATATATCAGTGAGGGAATTGACAGTGGTTGATAGGCCTCTGTCTCTCTATCTTTCTCCCTTGCTCTGTCTGTTTCTGTTTCTCTCTGTCTTACTGTCTCTCTTTCTTGCTGTCTCTCTCTCTTATTGACTCTCTCTTTCTCTTTCTGTCTCTCTCTCTGTCAGAGAGTCTGTCTGACTATCTCTCTCATATATCTATAATTATACACATAATTTTATTATTATGAGAGGTATAATATGAACTTAGAAAAAACCCATATGCACATAATTGCTACTGGTCTGACGCTAGCTAAGATGTATTCTATGCAACTTGTAAGCGGTTGATGGGAGAAACGGTTTTGGGGATGGTGGGGCAGGTTTGGGTCCATAAAACAGTGGCTGTCAGGGTGGATATGATGAAGACACATTGCCGCCAGTCAGTCACCAGGTGAGAGAAGAAGACGAGTTATAGATATCCAGCTGTTTGAAAGCCTTCGTTTATAAATATCCAGGTTGTGGAATTTGGTGCCAGCATGAGGTAAATGGCAAGTCTCTGACATTCTGCTCCATTACCCAGGACCTTGGGATTCAACTACTGTAGGCATAGGTGGTGGTCTTCCCTCTGATCTATTGTAGGAAATGAAAGATTTTTCTCACTGTTTTTTTTCATGATATGATATTTCCTAGCTGCCATGTTTTTGGGTCTGCCCATTGTCGCAACTGTTGTACAAAGTGTACATGAATGTCTTAATTGTTTGCTTGTATGCATGTATTTGCATGATCAGTAAAGTATGTTGATTGAGATTGATTGGTTTTTCTGAAATATTGATTGTTTTTTTCTGAAATAATGATTGGTTTTTCTGAAATATTGATTAGTTTTTCTGAAATAATGATTGGTTTTTCTGAAATATTGATTGGTTTTTCTGAAATATTGATTTGTTTTTCTGAAATAATGATTGGTTTTTCTGAAATATTGATTGGTTTTTCTGAAATATTGATTGGTTTTTCTGAAATATTGATTGGTTTTTCTGAAATAATGATTGGTTTTTCTGAAATATTGATTGGTTTTTCTGAAATATTGATTGTTTTTTTCTGAAATAATGATTGGTTTTTCTGAAATAATGATTGGTTTTTCTGAAATAATGATTGGTTTTTCTGAAATATTGATTGTTTTTTCAGAAATAATGATTGGTTTTCTGGTTTTAGTGTTTTCTGGACATCATCATTGTTGCATCTGGAAGCACCAGACTAACATGGAGATCCATTCCTCGTTGATTTGCGATAGAAATGTTCTGATACGTGATCAATATTCATAATGGTCGTTATTAATCTGTGCCGCGCAAGTACTGAAGATCCTCAAAGTGAGATGCTTCTTTGCCAATGGAGAACCGTATCTTTGCAGTTTGAATGGATTTTGCTGGACCATGTCCGCAGAACTTGCCTTTTAAACCCGAACCTCTGTTCTTCCTAACGAAAGGAGATATCCTAGTTGCTTGTTCATCAGATGTGAATGTGAGGCGTTGTGGCCGACGTTGTCAGCAGACGTGTTGAACCAAGAACCAGTTTGGTAGCTTGTTCTAGATTTTCAGAATACTAGTCAGGACTGGATGATGACTGGTTATTTAAATTCCCGTGGGCAACCGTTCCGTCGACACGACTTCATATGTGGGCGACCGTAATTGAACCATACCCACAAGTCTCGCTCAAAGTTTGAACTTAATCCATTGAGATAAATGCGTTTGTCAGATTCAATTTTTATCGGCAGCCAGTTTCTCCCAGTTTCGTTGTCACCCTTAGCCTATAGAATTTCATCTGTGACCAATGCGTTACAACGGCTGTAAGGATTTGGAGAAATACCGCTTACAAGTTGAGAAGTATTCGTCATCATCTTCCTACGGTTGTGGCAAGAATCTTTAGAAAACCAACGCTGCAGGCACGATGAATGGATGTACAATTCCGTACACTCCGATAGCGGTCGACTTGTGGAAAGTGCGACAATGCCAGAGGGTGCGATTGTTCTTCCTGTCTCATGTCCATCTCGATCAGAACTGCGGACTGACGTCGTCGTGGTCGATGCCAATCTACTGCAGTCCGCTGTCGAAGAAACTGCTGCTGCAGAGATTCTCGGTTAGCGGAGTTCTCTTCTAGATTTAGTTAGAACTGTGACTTGATAATTTATATATTACTCTTGCCAAGATAGCGTTTTGAAGAGTTTCTTTACGTAGTTGTTAATGCTGCTGCTGGATGGAACCGATAATTAATTAAAGATTTATTTTAATTCTTAATTTTAACTGTTTTATGAAGAGTTTTTACATGGTCGTTAATGCTGCTAATGGACCCTATCATTTTTATTCAAGATTTATTTAAATTTTAAATTTTATGTGTTTTTATGCACCTTATTGGTGACTTGTTGCAAGCACACACTTCAAGGGTTTTATAATATGGCACATACAAAGTGAGAATGATAATTGCAAAGTTCTACTTACTCTTAGATTTGCCTCTGCATGGTGGGTAACGAACTTGTCTGAACAGATTTGGGACGTACTGCTGTTCTAAGTATTAAGCATAGTTGTAAAAAGAGATTTAGTTTTTTTATACTTCTTGGAAAATCCCCGTTTTTATTTTCCCTTAAGTTTTCATTTTTTATTTTTTGTGTGTGACCATATGTATTTATTTATTTACTATCTAATTATTTTCCTTGATTTTATTTTCTCCTGATATCCCTCACGTCATCTGTGTTCTTTTAAGGATTCAGCTAAATTTACGTCACTCTTTGACCATTTCAACGTCATCACTTGAGGAATAAAATTAATACCAGTATAGTATAGCGCAAGAAATGAAATTTTTTTGCATTGCAGTAGAGATGACACATTTCCATTGCCAGTTGTCGCAAATGGTGTTGTCATGTAGCTGTCAGCTGAATGCAAATGTTGTCCAATATGTTGGGTGAACTTAACGTCTACAGTGGTAATTAATATGCTGCATTGTTATTCAAAACACTTTTAAAAGAACTTGATCAATTTTCTTGTAGCTAAATCCCGACGTTGTCCATGACCTTGACCTCAACGTTCCTCACACGATACCACTGACGAACAACGAGGATGTGACGATGACGGTGACGCTCATCGACGCCAACCACTGTCCGGGATCCGTCATGTTCTTTTTCGAGGGATACTTCGGCCGGATCCTGTACACCGGCGACTTCCGTTACACGGAGAACATGACAACGACGTCTCCGTTCTCCGACATCATATCGAAACCGATCGACGCGCTGTACATGGACAACACGTACTGCAGTCCGAAGTGCGTCTTCCCAACGCGTGACGCCGCGCAACGCGAGATCCTTACGATCATCGAGCAGCATCCGAAGGAAAAGATCGTGATCGGACTTCGAAATCTCGGCAAGGAGAATCTCCTGATAGCGATCGCGTCGCACTTCGGCGCGACGATCAAGGTGTCCGACGAGCGCTACAAGACGCTCGAACTGTTGAACGCTCACGAGCAGTTCAGCGTGACCGATAGCAACTGCCGCATCGAGGTCGTTCCGATGATGCAGGTCACGCAGCAGAACATGGACGCGTGGAACGGCGACCGGCCGACGATCGCCATTCTTCCGACCGCGATCTTCACGGCGCTCGGCTTCTTGCCGTTTCACGGACAGCGAGACACGATCGTAGTTCCGTACTCGGATCACTGTTCCTACGCCGAGCTGCACCGCTTCGTGGCTGCGGTCCGGCCAAAGTCGGTGATTCCGATCGTCAGGGGGGGCATCAGAGATCCGCTGACGTCGTCGCTTCTCGACCGGACGAGCGTCGAATGCTTTCTCGAGTATTACGACAAGACGCCGATGACGAACTACCATATCCCGATGGCGGTTCTCGAGCTTATGAATCAGACGCCATCACGTGGAGGATGCGGTCGGAGGGCGGGCGCGTCGCAGAAGGCGGATTCGCGAATGAAACTGCAGAGACCGAACGCGAGGAAACGGAAGAGCAACGAAAATAAGCCGAGTTTCAGCGGTTCTACGTGCAACGCGACGACGACGCTCGTGCCTTTAGAGCCGAAGACGATTCATACAAAAGATGCTGATCACTCGAATTCAGCGCCCGCAGAGTGCCAGAAGCATTTGGAATTTAAACCAAAAGGAGACATTTTCTCAAGCAACAAGAACACTGACAAGATGAACTGTCTACCCGCTATGAAATCGAGTAGTAGTAACGCAGCGCCGGTTGCAAAGTCTAACAACGGTCTCGGTGCAAAACTTACTCGTTGCGCTTCCTCCGATCGACTTTTTTCGTCCGGTTTTCGACCGCACGTCAAGCTGCGTGCCGCTCGAGTTGCGTCGCCGGATCTACGAATGCAGCTGAAGCGTAAGGCGAGCACGGACTTGAAGCGGTTTTACGCCAACACGCATTCGAACCTCATTCGAACGCGCCGCGTCCGACTGTGCAGTGCACACGTATGTCGTACGCTTTGCCACAGCCTGAAGAACTGTCATTCAGGTGTGAGCAGAACATCTAAGGAACTGCGAGAACCGATTCTTGAGATGAACCGAGGTGAGGAGACCATGTTTCGATTTACTGACGACCTTCTGCGCAAACTTCACTCGCCGAAAGAGCTGCAGAAAGATTTCGACGCAGTCTCCAACCTACACGAAACAAACTCGAATACGTCTTCGTACGCAACTCGGAGGTACGAGGAAAACCAGCCGACCGAGAAACAGTCCTCGCTGTGTAGTTTCTCCGCACGTTCTGACTCTTCGAGTCCTACGTACGTTTGTCGCAGTCCCGTGGTGCACGCTGCGTCAAGCGACGCGCGTTTAAGCTCGTCTGACGATGACCGTGCGACTGCAACGGGGTCAACTGCCGTCGTGGATCTGAGGAACAAAGGTCTCGTTATGAGTGGCTTCCCTCAGCAGTGTCTCATCATGACACCATCGACTCCTCAAGTTGCTCAGAGGAGTGATTTTCTGCAGGCAGAAAACCACAGTCGAGCGACAAATTCGAGCGATTTCATTTACGGTCCAGCGATAGAAAGGAACTTATTGCAGAGCGTCGGCGAACCAAGCTTTCCCAGTCTGAAGGTGTCCTCCGCTGGCATCACAACCTACGCAATGCAGGCCTCCTGTGCCAGCATTCCTCTGACCGTGATGGATCAGTATCAAGAGTATCATCAGGCAATTAATGCTTCAATGTTTCAGCTGCAATCAGGGAGAAGCAGCCGACTGATGATTTCCGAATCAAATCAGCCGCCATCTTGGAAGCCGAGCTCCCTTGTATATTCAACGAAAAATTCAGTTGATGCAAGTCCGGACCAAGGCGTGGAAAAGTTTCCCAAGCGACCCTGCCTTGAACCTATGCCGACTGTAGTCTTCGACCGTCCGCTAAGCGACGGTTCCCACAACGCCCTGCACAGTCACAGTCCTGCAGCAAGCTGTGGACAATACCCCGTCGGAGACAGAAGTCCCGTGGCCCCAGCAGACGACCTGCCACGGTGGAGCATCACCTCGCAGCATGCCACTGATGAGTATTCTGTCGTTCTGGTCGCCGGCCAGCTCTGCACTCCCGCTCCAGGATCTGACTTTGGTGATGACGATGCCACATCTTTCGAAGCTGCAGTTGTGGTCGAGCAAGCGGGTGTGAAAGAGATGATTTTGGAGACGAGGAACGACGAGCGACGCTGCAGCACTACGGGCAAAATAGTTCTTCACACAGCGAACCCCATCGTCTTAGAGGACAAGCTCCCGCCGAAGAAGAACTGGCGACACCGCTTCGGGATGTCGCAACTGCACAAAAGCCACGCGGAAAACAAATGGCTGGAGCCGAACGGTGTCGCAAAGAAGTTACTCGTTGCAAACGGAACTGCGGGAAACTCGCGAACCTAGCACATGCAGCAATATTTTAGTTTTATACTGAATGATTAAGTTAATTAACCCTTTAATGCCGCAGAGTATAGGATTTCTCATACCATTTACTACCATCTCAGCATTAAAGGGTTGATTGAAGCTAATGATTGGTTGTTTGACTGTTTCGTTAATGAAACTTGTGGGCCAAACTGTTGCGAGGCAGGTACTTTTAGTTGGTACATCGGGGGTAGTGTAGTAGGGTGGTGTGTTGGGGATACTTGTGTTGGTGCTTTGCCTGTGCGCTTGTGGGTTAGAATCGCAGTGTGCTTGTTGCTGTGATTGTCATGTTGATACTATTATTATACTGCTATTGTTGTGAATGATTGTTCCTTCAAAGTAAATACAATGACACAACTGCTGAACAAGCAGTGCTGATGGCGCCACGCAAGCGTGAGCTCCAAAGGTTGGTCCAGAAACTAAAACATTAAGTATTTATTGCAATGTGGGACTCTGTGGCCAATTTCTTGGAGTGCCAGCACCTTTTGTGAGTTCCAGCCTCTGAGATGGATGTCGTGTAGGAACCTTAAGCCAGTTCTTACCAAGCCTTCGAACAATGGTTGCTCAGTGCCTTTTCTTGATGCTTGATGAATCATGAAAGGGGCCATCCATACATTACATACTAAAAAATCATATTTTTTACTGCCTGTACGTATGCGTGCATTATGTTGGCACCCCATCTAGTATACATGCTTATGAATAAGCTTTTATACACCCTTTACAGAGGTGATTTACCTTAAGTCGTCTATGAAACATGTAGTTTACCGTAGGCTACTATTATATTTATTAAACATCAGAAAAAATTATTTGCTAGCCAATTTTGTTAACTGTTATGGTTTACTGTTTGCATCTGAACAGAAAATTCATTGGGGGGGGGGGGTAAAATTCCATCGGGAGAATGTAGGATAATATATCAATTTTGGACATCATAGACAGACATTTATTTTGCGTTCGTACATTTTGCCAAGACTCCCCTTTCCCCGTACACACCCATACGCAAATCGGTTAAATCCTGTGACTCTCCCTCCTTCGTGCATACGTAATATATGAACGGCCCCATAATAGTTTCCACTTCACATTTTGTGTTGGTACGAAATAAACATGGCTACAATAATTAAGACAAGACCTGTTGCAGTGGGTTTTTTCGATTGACAGAGCTATAATCATGTCATAAATGTAAAGTTGTAAACCTTTAATTCATGGCACTATATAAATGCATGGCGTGTGGTGGTGACACTAAGATTGTGATATGCTTGTTACATGCTGGTTGACAATTTTTTGGGACTGGATTGTTTCTCAGATCTGCATTGTGTGGTGAAGTTGCTTTTTAGGGTGTTTGATAGTGAAGACCTTGGTAAGAATTAGTATCTGTTTGAGAATGATTTCTGTGTGCAGATTCAACTTTATTGGTCTACTATGACTCTATGTAATTATATTTGTATACGACAGAAAATTTTACTGTGTTGACAAAAGTCTGTTTTAATGCACGACTGAATCTGAAACATAAATAATTCTTCAAGTCATTTGCACAGTGAGTGTTGAGTTTCAGCGTAAATATGCCACTTGGCAGTGGCGTAGCTACCATGTGTGCAATGTGTGCAAAGCACACGGGCCCACGATCTCCTGGGGCCCACACAGGTTGTTGAATTATTAATCTAACCTAGTTATTAATTCACAGTATTTTCTGACAGATGTAGTTTTTGTGAACACACTTGCATTACTTTGTTACTTTTCTTACGCCAATCAACCACATTGCTGTTAGCAGGCAAAACTAGGGCGGGCCCGTGCAAGTTGTGTTTTCGTGTGAGTCATGACGATCAAATTGCAAAATGACGTTGATTGCAAGAACACAAATATTGAAATATTCCGGCCTCGCAAGGCCAATCAGGGGTCCATTCGGACCTCTGCACACGGGCCCTCGAAAAGCTAACTACGCCACTGCCACTTGGACAGCAAGGTTGATCATAATTATGATGGGTTTTGGTCAAATTCCTTGCAACGTCATTCGTGTGGGGTTGCTGAAATGATGCTCTTGTATCCCTATCCAGCATGAAGTCCATATAATTAAGTGCAACGCATTGATCATATGGTGTCGGCAAAACTTCGCCACTGTTCGCACCCTAATAGTGCCAGTCCCAAGCGTGGATAAATGAGGAGGGCGACACTAATCATCGTTGATATGGCTGCAGTGTCGTTAATCAGCAACAAGCCGTTGTGTCACCGATTTACAAATGCATCATGGGAAAGTAATTCAGAGAGCAGGAATTCTGTAGGCCTAAGTCTTGTGGCAATTCAACGGTCACGTCTGCGGCATTTTACCAGAGGATAGGCTACTTCCATTGCGACGATCGCCGACGATTCGCTTCCTGAGCCTTTCACAGCCACTTAATGACAATGACTCGGTATGACATCACAATAATTGACCTATATAATTTATAGGCATACAGTGCAGTGTAGGCCTACTATGTATATAAACGGTCGGCCTGTAAACCCGGATCATTTAATTGCCCGCGTCAGCAGGTTGCACCCAACCGCATAGGGCCATTTTAAGGACGTAGGCCTAGTCTATTACAAACCGTCAGAGGCTTTTATGGAATTTTATGGAGAAGATATGCTTAGTCTATACTTCGAAGTCAAGTCGAATAATAATTATTGTATTCATAATTCATGTAGCCTAATCGTAACCGTAGGCTACTCTCCTAATTTCTATAGCGCCACTCGAAAGCCAAGCGCAGGGCACCAGCTTATTCACGAGTGCTGTGTCAAGTCAGAATTAAGGGTTGTCCAAAAGAGTAGGCTAGTCCGAAGGAGGTCGTTGTCCGCGGGTACCAAAGAATCAGAGCCTAGGCCTACCATGCAGCCACGAAAAACTAGTGCAGTGTCAATTCAACTCTGAAAGCGCTCGGGCTGTAAATAGTACCCGGGCTGTAAATAGTACCCGGGCTGTTCTATAGCCTCTGACGGCTGTCACGACTTAGAATAGACTATATAGGGAGTAGGGACTATTATAGGCATATGATGGGCCTAAATTACTGTTGCCCATTGTAAACTACTCGTAGCTAAGATATTTATAGGGCCAACATGAGGCTTTCAAATAAATTAGGCCTAGCCTAAGTTAAAATAAACTATTAATAGATGATAAATTGATGTGTACGTAGGCTAGGCCTATTGTAGCCAATAAAAAGTTCTTTGTAGCTAAGCTATTTATAGAGATGAAACGAGGCTTTCAAATAAAAAATTGTATGGACAGAGAATGCGACACGTTTGGTGTTGGCCCTATTGAACGCCGATCGGTCAAAAATAATTGGACATGACTTGTCTAAACGAACAGAAGGCTAGAAACTGTGTAGGCCAACATTGAATTTCGTGGACTTGACGCTCGAGCACGATTGTACAGTGTACACGGGGGTAAGCTATATACGCGGGTATATAACGTGTAGGCCTACTCAGTGCTCACCTCCGGGGGAAAACGGCATCGTACGTAGGCCCTACAGCCTACTCACCTCCCGAAAACCAGGGTATACGCGGGCAAACAGTAGCCTACACGGGTACACGCTGTTATTTAGGCTAGGTGTAGCCTATTCTTGCATAAATTGTGTGTATTAGGGCGACTTGGGTTTATTATGTAGGGTTCCTTCGACGATCGCAAGGTCTAGGCCTAATTTTTTTTATCCCGTTGTAGTTGAAGTTCTAGCATAACCAGAACCAACCGGAATTATTCGGCCAATCAGAATCGAGCGGCTATACTATACTAGCCTATGCCTAGCATAGGCGCAATCACGTCCTAAAAGTTGGAGGGGACCATAATGAATCACGTCCTAAAAGTTGGAAGGGACCATTATAATAAAGTTAGGGGACCACTCAAAAGTTAAGGGGGACGCGTCCCGTGGGTCCCATAGGGTGGTTGCGCCTATGATGCCTAGGCCTATATAGAAGACTGAGGAGTTTAGGCGTTGGTCTAGGCATATAGGGCCTAGCCTACGCAAACTATTCTACGCATTGACGGGTCCGGATTTTAGGCAGAAAACGGGAAATTACTTCTACCATTGGTCATGACTATAACCCTTCATATTAGAATGCGTTTACAGCACATTTTAAATGCACATATCACTGACTATAATAATAATAATTGTTTTTCCGCTCCACAGGTAGGCCTACAGATCGAAGCCTCGTTAAAAATAGGCCTAGGTAGGCCCTACTATTCGGTCATGGGTGCCCGCTCATAGGTAGGTAGGCCTACAAAAGGGGCATTTTCGCCACCAACCTCTTAAAAAATCTCTGCTCTCTAGACAAACAGACAGAAAGTTTAAAAACAGAGACAGAGTGATGCTCTATTTTTGGCGTAGGCCTACGAATTATTTTCAGTTGATATTAAAGTACAATCCTGCATCTCAAATAGGCCTACTGCTTTTCTGTTTCGCGAAGTATGTCAAAGGCTCTGTATCATAAATGCTTGGCTACATACAAGAAGAACCGGCTGTGTTTGTAGTGTTGTCAAAAGCGCATCAAAGATGCCCGCTAAGTAAACAACCACTCGATAGATGGCGAGGTATTTCGAGTCGTGCGTCGACACTTCTAAAGTCTAGCGAACAACAATGCAACTATCCAGTCTACCATTAGGCTATAACCGGTTTCCCATGGGCCTACATGTCGAGCACGGAGCATTAGATCCCATTGCAAGATCGATTACTGCAAACGTCAGTAACAAGACAGCTCTCAGATAATTTTGATCTCGCCGTTCATGCATCATCTCTTGGCGAAGAATGGCTTCCTATTCAGGCTGTCACGACTCATTTTTATTTCGTCTTTTTTAAATCGTTGTTTTGAAATCAATAATATCAGCGTAGCTTATAAAGACTATGTCTAGATATGTCTAGATAATGACGTTAACAACTCGATAAAAAGCAGCATGAAGTTTGGGACATCGGAAATAGGTGAACGTGAGGTGTCCAGTTTGAATTTCTGGCCAGATCATAATTATGCACAATTAACTGTACGTCTATTTCCCAGACCATGCTAGGCGGAAACTTGGTTCTGGGTTGGGGAACGAACAAGCAGCCGAAGCACGATGGCACTGAACCAGATCCATCAATTTCGCTTTTGACCGAGCGCCTGTGAATAAACTGGGTCCCACGACTTATAAGCTTCATTATAAGGCGACTAAAGGGCGTTTACGATTTACGATACATTGCTTACACATTGGCATTGATTATAAATGCTCTGCAGGCTCAACGATCTTTCCCATCACGACTTACGAACACAATACCCTGCGCATGCTCAGTTGATTGGTTGGATTGGATTTCGTCACCAGATGACGCCAGTGTGCGTCGCTATTGTACAGCGCCATGACTCATCACTTCTCAATCGTCAGCAGCAGCAGCAGCAACAACAACAGGAAATTCGTTTTAGTAGCCAGGGAGATATAGTGGGCATGGTTTTGTGCACACCTGTATCAAAATGATTATAATTATTATTACCCTTGATTGCCTGTTATTAAAGGTGACCATTGATTTCAACAGCAACAACATTGCCCATTGAAGGCAATGGTCCGCTTTGGCCCAGCGTGATAATTTTTCAATATATATATATATATATATAATGCACATATATATATATAGGCCTATGATGCATAGACCTATGTGTAGACTGCATTATATGTAGGCTAGCTTGCATTGGTAATAATGTTATGTGTTTATTAAATATTTATGCAGTAGAATTCAATCCAGATGTTTGCAACAAGGTCGAAGCATATGGGTCATATTTAAAACCCGTTATGACATTATGTGATAGTAGCCTACTGATACAATTCATTCTATTTTTTCTTAGATTGAAACAACAGTCATAGCCTAATAGTTCTGTTCTCTGCCCGTACTGGCGCTACAAAACCTCCTATACTATCCATCCAATGTGAAGTTCACAATTACTGTCGTTTTCAGGTGGTGCCAGTCCTATGCCTGTATATGAAGGAGGTCAACACTAAACCTTTTTGTGATGACTATGGCGCCGTTAGTGCACGAAGCAGCCGCGACTTCAACATATAGATCATGGGCAGAGTTTGGCTTCCGTTCTTGGGGGGGGGGGGGCTAGACCCGAGTCTGGGCCTTCTTAGGGGCTAACCCCGAAAAAGGATACCATTTTCATGGTTAAAAAGTTGAATCTGGGCCTTCTTGCAATGTGAAGGGGGGGGCTTAGCCCTCCCTAGCCCCTGATAAACTCCGCTCATGCCATAGATACTGAAGAACCGGATGCTTCAGTGCTGTCTTGTATACTCTTGGGCGGCACTAAGTCTTGTGACTATGGAGTTATGAGCCCTATACCTAAGAATGCTCTGTAGTGTGGAAATAGGGGAGGGGCAAAGTAACGCGGGAATTCAGGAATTTCCTCGCGTTGCCGTCAGTCAGTGACTTGGATGTTGGGCGCGGCATGAAATAATACGCCCTGGTGGAAGGAGACGAGGGAGAGAGGGAGGGAAGGAAGGAGATGGAGGAAGGAAGGAGAGAAGAGAATCTCCATCGCGACTGATGAGGTTGAGGAGTGTTAAATGTTCATGGTGGTGGTGGTGGTGGTGGTGGTGGTGGTGGTGGTGGTGGTGGTGGTGGTGGTGGTGGTGGCGGCGGCGGTGGTGGTGGGTGTAAATCTATTTTTGTGTAAATCTAGCACGCAAACACATAATTAGAAATAATTAGGCGTAATTATGATTCCTCTGATATATTCCTGATATATTCACACCATGTGTGAAAATGAACTTAAAATTCTTTCTCACGCGCTTATATAATTAGGTTAGGCCACTATATGCGTAAACGTTTCTGAGGATAGGCCTAGTTTAATTGTATTGCACCAAAGACGAATTGTTTTGGGTTTGTTAGGGCGGCCTGCAGTGATTGCAAATCTTTTCTGTTTCATGTAATTAGGCCTACTGGGCCTATATAAATTATAATGCACAAACAATAATTGAGCAGATTTTTCATCACTTGTTCACCCGTTTTCTGTTGTTGTTCGTGTCTGTAATAATGATAGATATATCCTACGTTAACGTAAACTATAGGCCTATATATATATATATATATATATATATATATATATATATATGTGTGTGTATATATAACCATAGGCGTACGGGAGGTTTCAGAAGTGGGGGGGAGCAAAGATTGAACTTCTGCCCGAAAAATTTATCCGGCCAAAAAGTTGACGACCTTTTTTTTAGTCGTCCGCGACTATTTTTGCCCGAAAAACCAGACTTGCCCGAAACTTGACGACTTAAAAAAAAATTTTTTGTCGTTTGGGTCTGTTTTGCCCGAAAAATACCACCAAACTTTCCCAAATTTGGGGGGGGGCAATTGCCCCTTTGCACCCCCGCCTCGTACGCCTATGTATATAACGGGACCTAATTTTTATAGCTTCTATAAATGTGCACTGTGCAGTTATAAAAGTTCCTTATAGAAGAAGCCCTGTAAGCCTGTTATTAGGCTTAGTCCTATATAATTATGGCTTCTACACTGATATACAATATCATCGCCATGAAAAATGACCGGAAGCTTATCGCTCGCACACGGATCATCAAAGCGAAACACCCGATTATCCTAATGTATAGGCTACCGTATAGTTTTTTGTTTGGTTGCAATGTTGGAAAAGCCTGGCATGAAGACCAATCCGTAGACTTTGATGACACTCCTTTCAGTATCGATGATGGTCCTAAATATAGACAAATTCTGCAGCATAGCCTACTGAGGAGCCGGGTTGAGCGACCGTGATAGCCTGATAGTGTAGCGCCGTACTCACTCGCTAGGTGGCCGCCTACTCTTGTTCCTGATTCTTGCCTTTTAGGAGTTTCGGACTGGACCACCCGCGAGAGGGCTAACTGCTGGGGAAACGAGTACTTCGCCAGGTCCTCGGACAGAGGAAAGTTAACAAGGCTTCGAATTATTAGACTTAAATATGGCTTCTACACTGATAAACAATATCATCGCCATGAAAAATGACCGGAAGCTTATCGCTCGCACGCGGACCATCAAAGCGAAAGACCCGATTATAACCTACTGCATAGGCTATAGTTTTTGTTTGGTTGCAACGTTGGCAAAGCCTGGCCTGAAGACCAATCAGTAGACTTTGATGACACTCCAGTCAGTATCGATGATGGTCATCAGATTCTGACTATAGGCTCTAATTATAGACAAACTCTGCATGATGACCTATACTGAGGAGCCGAGTTGAGCGACCGTGATCATGATAACCTGATAGAGGCCTAGGCTGGTACCATCGGTACCATAATTATGCGCGTATGGCTTTTTAGGCAGCGTGTTTATAATAGGCTACCTTTGAGTCTACGATTGATCACCATAATTATACGATTGCCTTCATACGGTCGCGGATTCAATTCCGTGTCTGCAATTATTCTGGGAAAGGTGCTTGCGCCCTCCTTTGCCCACGCAGGGTGAGAATAGCCGAGGGGTGGGCATGGGCGCCCGCAGAAATTTTTGCAGGAGGGCCAAAGCACAATATGGCCATGGCCAATTTTTTAGCATGAGCTTGAAAATTCAAGGCAGAATATTAAGAACACGGTTATTTTTCACAGAGTTTTCCAAATGTCAATTTCTAAGTTTTACGTTGTGTGTAATCAGTAAAATTAGCGCTTTAGTGCAAAGGAATTTGTTAGAAACCAAAAGGTAGTAGTTTAAAAAAATAGGAATTCGATTTTTCAGGGGGGCAAGTGCCCCCTCTTGCCCCTATGTGCGGGCGCCCATGGGGTGGGGATTTCAACCCTCAGTCTTTCTTAGAGCCCATGCGTAGTAAAGTCTGATTTTCGCACTCCAATTCCACCACCACCACCCCCCACCCCCACCCCCACCACCACCACCACCCCCACCACCACCACCACCACCACAACAACAACAACAACAACGTTTCTTCTATTCTTCATCGATAGATCGATCGATGAATCAATTAAACGATTACAGCATTTAGCCTAGGCCAACTAATCAATAAATAAATCTGACCAATTCGATGAATCAATCATCATCATCATCATCTCCATATTCGCGAATGATCAGCTTCTCAATTATCATTTTCCTCATAATGATTAATCATCATTGCCATCATAATGATTAATTATCATTATCCTCATGATGATGATTAATCATCATTGCCATCATAATGATTAATTATCATTATCCTCATGATGATGATTAATCATCATTGCAACGATATTTCAAAATGATTAATTATCATTATCTTCATGATGATTAATCATCATTGCCATCATAATGATTAATTATCATTATCCTCATGATGATTAATCATCACTGCAACGATATATCAAATGATTAATTATCATTATCTTCATGATGATTAATCATCATTCCCATCATAATGATTAATTATCATTATCCTCATGATGATTAATCATCATTGCAACGATATATCAAAATGATTAATTATCATTATCCTCATTGCCATCATAATGATTAATTATCATTATCCTCCTAATGATTATTCATAATCGCTATCAAATGATTAATTTGTCATTATCCTAATGAGGATTAATCATCATTGCCATCATAATGATTAATTATCATTATCCTCATAATGATTAATCATCATTGCCATTATCATTATCCTCATGATGATTAGGCCCTAATCATCACTGCCATCAAAGTGATTAATTATCATTATCCTCATAATGATTAATCGTCATTGCCATCAAAATGATTAATTATCATTATCTTAATAATAATTAATCATCATTGCCATCAAAATGATTAATAATTATCATTATCCTCATAATGATTAATCATCATTGCCATTATGATTATCCTCATGATGATTAGGCCCTAATCATCACTGCCATCAAGGTGATTAATTATCATTATCCTCATAATGATTAGTCATCATTTCCATCAAAATGATTAATTATCATTATCTTAATAATAATTAATCATCATTGCCATCAAAATGATTAATTATCATTATCCTCATGATGATTAATCAGCATTGCCACCACCATCATCCAATCCAATCGAAAGATGGTGTCTGCAGCAACCATCGTGGGCGGCTTTGTAGCATCTCCAACCACAGAGCATTATCATTCTACTGCGGAGGGTTGCTCACTGATGAAGCAACGATATTCACTATAGCAACAGCCGTCTGCCTCCGCATCCAGTGGCGCCGTCAGCGATCGATGAATCCTGAGCTTCAATAGGAGGAGGGAGAAGGAGGAAGGTACAGGAGGAGGACAAGCAACAACAGCAGTAGCAGTAGAAGGAGGGAGTGGACATGCTTTCGGAGCGCGTTGGGCTTATTGAGAGCGCATGCGTATAGCAACGGCATTAGCGGCAAAAATGCAAAACTGCACCTGGTTCGATACAAAATCCAGAATCTTTATTCATGCAATGACCAATTTTTAGTTCTAACGAAACATTACAGTTTAAGTGAAACGTATGCAACCCGATGCAACTTGTTATTTACTGTTTCTTGTGAGAGACACTGAGACATTTAGACGGACAAACCGTGTAGTTAGGGATGCCACTCATAGCTTTTTCCACCTGGATCTAGGTTTTTCGGCCTTGTCTAGGTTTAGGTTTTTTTGGTCATAATCTAGCTTTTTTCTGACGGCGGTTTTTGACTTTTGAAGGTAAAAAGCGCATTTTGAGATAAAAACGTAGAAAAGACGAGCAAAAAGTGGAGAGATTTAAGATTTTTGAGCAATATGCTAGACTTTAAAAAGGTCATCACCAATTATTATTTTGAGATGGGAAAAAGAAAAATGTGGAAATTTTGGGGACTGAAACTCAATGTTGTACAGTAACGAAGTAAACGTAACGCGTTACTGTAGCCTACTTAAGTAAAAGTTTGAATACTTTCACATGTAACGAAGTATCAGAAAAATTAAATACTTTTACTTTCAACGAAGTAAAATTTCACCCATTTTCAGTACTTTTACTTCGTTACAATTTATGTGACACTCGTTACAATATTCGTTACTTCAATGCGCTAATTAACATTTCGTTTCGCTAAGCTAAAACAGCTTATTTAAATTTGCATGGCTAAAAATAGATTTTCGATGGTTGGTGCACGCTGGATGCACTGCCATTTCTGTAGCAGAACGACTCTTCAGCTGTGCATTGTGCTAACAATGAATCGGAAGCGTGCGTGAGCTGTAGACTCAACGATTTCGAGAATTTAGTATCTTTGAAGGTTAACAATCGATTGAGTTATAGAAAGACTCGGTACTTTTACTTTTTACTTAAAAAGTATTATTGGAAGAGGATACTTTTTACTTTTACTTAAGTATTATTTGTGATGAGTACTTTTACTTTTACTTAAGTAATTAAAATCCATTTTACTTTTACTTTTACTTAAGTACATTTGCCCGGTACTTTCAACAACACTGCTGAAACTCTGAAAGACTAAAAGAAAGTCGTCAAAAATTTCTCGTCCGAAAATTCCATGCATTTCTAAGAAATTTCTCAATCTCCCTTTTTTTTATCAGCCTTAGCTGACTTTTAAAAGAAATGATAGTGGCATCCCTGGTGTAGCCAGACAGGCGTGGACAGATGTTCGCTGTGAGTCATTGACTGGCGGACAGTGTTCTGCTAAAGCAAACGCTTCTCGCTTGTGCGTAAAGAATTGTTGATTTTCTATTGTAGAAAATCGTAACTAATATCGACTCTTTTAGTTATTGAATGCGTTGCGATTTACTGGACTTGTTTTCACCTTTGAGGCATCGGCCATTTTTATCGCGGACACGTTGACAGTCGTTGTATGGAATAAGCCGACTGCTTGTAAATCGGTAAGTCAAGCGTCGAAGCATTTTCAGCACTTTCACTACTACCACAGCATAAATAACTAATATTTAATTATTTATACTGTGCTGCTACTGTAGCACCTGCAGGCTATAGCTCCGGTGATCTTCCTGGCAATCAGCATCGTTCTATTTATGTGGCGCCTGTTTTTTCGCTATGGACCTGCTTTAGTTTGTTTATGCAGGTGGCATTGGTGCTAGACGCAGTGCAGGAAGAGGTGCGGCGGCGACAGATGACGATAATAATAATAATAATTTTCGTTTATTCAACAATCCGGTTGACAGACCGCGACCGGTTACAGTGTACAATTATGCCGTTGAAACAATTTACAGCAACTCAGATCACAGAATACACAAATCTTAGCCTTACTAACAGAACAGACAGCCTGCAATACACGACGCTAATATAGCAGCCTATAAATTATACAAATCACGTTCACCCAATAAGGGGCGCAAACTCGTTAGTTTTTGCTCTCCATGCCAGCTTGTTATCCATTGTGCTACCGGAGTGTGATGAATTATTCTGTGGACACGTTCAGCATATGCATGAGAGCATCAGGGTGAGAATTGATGGGGGTTGGGGGGTTCAACCCCCCAGTCTTTCTTAGAGCCCCATGTTAAAGTATGTTTTTCATACCCCAATTTCAAGTTTATCATAGGTCAACCAACCCCCCCAGTTATTTTTACACAATTCTCATACTGGAGAGCATCATATAGCACCAGTTCAGTACCTTTAATGACGGGAATTGCCACATGCTCAAACTAGTCAGTTCCCAGTAGAAGTTAATGACGGCTCGGTAGCACGTATTATTTGAACAAAGCAACTCTAAATGCAGAGGATTCTGAATTATATACAGAATCCTTGAATGTGAAATGCCTATATATTGCATTTGATAAAAATCTAGACATATCCTGTTGGCCTCATAAAAATTCTATCATGTGCCACTTACCAAAGACACATTTAAATATATATTAGGATGGTGAAAACTGAAAACTAGTTAAAAAAATACCAGACAAATCCTGATGTCGTTCCTCATGTTTCTAATATTTGGCTCTCGAAACTGAACGCTGCACATGTCATTTTATCCGTTTCTAGTGTGACGAAGAGTTGTGTCCAAACGCAATGTTGTGTGGAAATTGATTAGAGCTCGCCATTGTGTTTAAACAAGAGGTTGGATTGAAAACGTAAGTAAATAACAGAAAGTCAGAAACTGAAAATTGAAACTGGTCACATGTGTTTCTGATTTCTGTGGAGCAAGCAGGTCCAAAGATGACCTTTAAACGGCCCTCAATTTAATCGCTGTTCCAGAGTGAGAATTGCCGGGGGTTTGGGGGGGGGGTTTCAACCGCCCCTTCAGCCTTTTTTAGAGCCCCATGTTAAAGTATGTTTTTCACACCCAAATTCCTAGTGGATCATTGTCCAGCCCCCCTCCCCCAGTTATTTACTGCCCTGTTCTTCATATTGACAGTTTAATATTGGTCTTGGTCCTGCAAAACCAAGACCAGGACTTTGAACCTCAGGACATGGCATTTGTATTTTACTGATATAGCATCATGATCAGTTTTGCTGTCATCATCAATCATCATCACCACCAACACCACTTCCGCCTCCATCATCGTCTTCACCAGTACCACTACCACCAGCACCAAGACCGTGACTTCTTGCCTCGAGACCAAAAGACTTTTAAAAATATGAACTTGAGTGCACTCGGCGAAAACAACAAGACGTCAGTTTGATTCCTGATTTTCACATGTTCAATATGTCTCTGTGCTGAGGCTGTTTGACAGGCTTCAGCTTATTGATTAGTCGCTCTCTGAAGACCATTAGTTTTATATGGATAGCAATCGATAAAGACTGTCAGGATTACTTCGTTGTTATGCATGCCACTGGTGTATATTATATAAGACATGTGCTTCACTGGTGCTACAACCTAAGGTATATGTACCGGTAATATATGCAGGATATGACGTTTGTGTGATACTGGTTTTAGTTAGCATCATGGTCATTTTGTTATCGTCATCATCATCATTGTCATCATCACCACCACCACCATCACCACTTTAGCCTCCATCGTCATCATCACCAGCACCACCATCACCACTGCCGCTGCCACTACCACCACCACCACCACCACCACCACCAGTACCACCACCACTACCAGTACCACCAGCAATACCACCCCTAATCATTATCATAATCGTTGAACATTGTCAGTATTGTTGCCATTATCAACCCTGGCTATTCGGCAGAGCTAAATGTGCATGGATACATTGAATAGTCTCTGTTCTCTTTGATCATTTGTCAGATCCAATGCTGCTTTCTTCGTGCTTTTTCAGAGTCTTGTTTTTACATCATTTATATTGTCTGCTTAGTTTCTAAGTCTTTGTCTTCTTCAATGGTTGTTTGGCCTTTTGTTAATGTATGACCGCATCACAGTGCACAGTATTTCTTTGTTGAATTATTCACGTGTTTCTACAGTAGAGTGGGTTTGGCTTTAAGACTGAATTTGTTTGTCATAAAACTTCCAGTTCCTGGTGAGGTTTAATGTTTTCTCCTGTTCAATCAAAGTTTTGTTTACTTCATTTTATTGGTGAAGTGTTGGTTTCCATTTTGCCTCTTTTCTGCTGATCTTTAATACTGCACCTTGTGTCAGTGGGGTCTAGCAATGGGGAGATGGGGAGGGGTTGAGGAAAGGTTTCCCACAGTTGCTAGATGTGAGTGGAATTTAATTTTGACTGAGGTTGTTGATTTCCAATACTGTAAAGGCCTGCAATATCATAATTAATATTATAAGTAACCCAGGGCAGGTTTTGTTCTCTCATTCCACTTAGTGCTAGACACATCATTTAAAGATCTAAACAATTGTCTAAATTCATTGTTTGTGTTCCCATTGCTCACCGTGCAATGAAACCATGCTCATAGTCATTCATGTTCCAATGTAAAACTAACTCTTTTTCTGAGTTCTCACTACTTACCAAACCATTTTAACCACTGTTTAGATGCCACTGCCTTGTTTGGTACTGGTACAAGATGCTTTCAAGTCACTTGTCAAATAGTGTTTATTTAGGATGGCATGAGAAGCCAGGGTGAAGATGTGAAGATCGGTGAATATCCGAAGCTGTAGAGATAATTAATTTTTTTGTTGGAGAGATGTAGCAACCAAGTTTACTCCAGCTTTGTCAGTTGTTACACCTGTTTCTGCCCGCCCTCGCTCCAGGCTTCCTGTTCACAGCAGCTATGGCTCATCGCCCAACCTTCCCCTTTCTCTCCCTCCCCCACTCCTCCGCCTATTTCTCCTCTTCTTCCTCATCTTCCCATCCTCCTTTTGTCTTTCTCCTCCTATGTCTTCCTTCTCGGCTGCTGAATCCTCCTTTTATTCCCCTCCTCTTTTTCCTCTTCTTAAAAGCTCTTAGTCCTTCCTCCTATTTCTCGTCCTCCTCCTATTTCTCGTCCTCCTCCTATTTCTCGTCCTCCTCCTATTTCTCGTCCTCCTCTCCTCCTGCTTTTCCAGTGTGAACAGCTTGTATGAGTGTGGTGCGGGAACAAAAGGACAAAGGGAATTGGTGGAGAGAGGGCTTGAAGAGGAGGATGATTTATCTTCTGTTTGCAGATGCTTTGAATAAAGTCCGGCCAATCAGACAGTTGTAGAGGAGCATGATCAGATCATCTTTTGAGTTTTGACACCTACCCTCTGACCCCGTTATAAATAAACTCTCAGCGTGATACTAAATTAGCTACAATAGCTGTTTTGCCTCGGGGTGACGGGTAAAGGGCACTTAATTATAGTCACCAGAATACTGTCTATACTCTATAATTATAAATACAATGTAGTGCAACAGCAGGAAAAGTACAGGCGACTAATAATGATGCTTTAGCATACATTGGGGTGCTGAATTTTTTACGGCAGATTGGCAAAACAGATTTGACATTTTCTTTGACTACTGCTGTGTCTACTACAGATTAACCAACTGGGTTGAGTCAATGAAAGTTAAAAATGTTGAAGTACTTAACTGCAGACTTTCCGTGTTCACTTTTAAAGCACTTGAAAGCATCACTTTTTAAATCCAACAAAATATTTTAGTTGTCAGTTGTTCTATGTAGAGAATGCTTGTCACTCGCAGATAGTTTACTAAAAAAATGTTGTGGGCCTACCTGGGAGGGTGTATCCTTGAAAGAATCCAGATGCAATATGTTAACTATACATCCTAAAGTTTTACATAAAGTGAGTGAAGAAATTGGAGAAGCATTGGCACACACAGCTTCAATAAATCAATGCAGATTGGAGATATACCTTCAGAATGAAGAATTGCACCCATCAGGCCAGTCTGTAAAAAAGGAAATTAGAAGCTTATCCTGTTGCAATATTTTGATAGATTGGTTAGTTCAGCCAATTGTGTGTGCAAGGTTATGGAGAGATTTATATATGTGTTGGAGGAGCACTTGGGTGATTATGATTTTATACTGTAGAGCAATCAATATATGGATTTTCCAGAGGTCCTTTTAGTACTTGACAGTATTTGATATATATCTGCTGCAGTCTCTGCACACTGCACATCAAAAGAGGTAATGAGTCAAACCTGCATGATTTTTGCTTTAAATCTCAATTTTGCTAAGATATTTGAAAAAGAATATAGGAGGCAATGTGCATCATTTTGGCGGTATACGATTCTTTAGACTACATAGGCAGTGCTAAAAGTGTAAAAAAGAAGGGCCTGGACGTCCCTTACCTTTCCAAAAGAAGTGCCAGGACGCCCCATACATTTTCAGGTGTGCTGGCCAAATAAATAAATAAATAAATAAGTGGCAGGACGGCAGAGAGATTTGAAAATAAGTGCCAGGACGCCGTCCATGACCGTCCTGCCACACTTTAAGCCCTGTGTCTAATGGTTCTAACACAAGATGAACATCTTCCAGGTTAAGTTAAAACCTCTTTAACCAGTGTAGTATTATGTGTATGTTGCATTAAACTAAAAAACCTAAGAATGATGTATTCTGCATGATAGAATGTACCAGCATGCATCACTGGGATGAGTGGCCAATCGTCTGATGAATAATCCCCTAATGAAATAGGTACCGGTAACGACCCGGAAAGACAAAGCCGGATTAATAAGGTCGGTGCATCCGGCCAGGGTACAAGGTTCAGATGTGATTAGCTGACTACTAGAAGAACAAAGCTAATGAAATGCTGGATAAACAGAACAGTTTCATGGATTTATATGCACCGGATAATTATATATCTAGAGTTAGTGAGAGTAATTAAGGAAGCTCTAGAAACAAGACTTGTACTGAGTGACATTGGTCCATGACTTAGCATTAAGAAGAGCACTGGTTCTGAATATTGACAAATAACTGAAGCAATGGATCTGATTAGGTGCATCCACTGCTGCCAAACAAATTGCAGGAATCTTATCCTGCTAACCAAGATAGGAATTACAAATTGCATTGACAGACCTGTTTGCTCTTGAAGCAGTCTATTCATGATAAATTTTTGGTTGAAACCAGCCAAGAAAAACTGGATGCAGGAATCTTCAAGAAAAACAAATTGCAGGAATCTTATCCTGCTAACCTTGATAGGAATTAGGAATTGCATTGACAGCTTTGCTCTTGAAGCAGTCTATTCATGGTAAATTTTTGGTTGAAACCAGCCTAGAAAAACTGGTGCAGAAATGATCTCATACATGTGAAGTGTTATCTATAGAAACTCTGGAGCAAGCAGGTCCAGTGGTGAGCTTAGTAACTCAGCAGCTGAAAGGTCTAGTTTAGTTCAGAGGCAATTTGGACTAAAACTTCTAAAAGTAAGCCATGGACTACGAGTACAAAAATAGACTCGTTGGTGGTTATAAGATAGTTGATTCCAGATGTGGCACCAGCTGTGAATGAGCTTCGGGTGTACATGGGCGTAAGGAAGACATGTGAACGTGTTAAAAATAGTTGAGCGTTTTTAAGATATTGTTAGGAAAACGGTGTTTGTTTTATTTTGCAGGTTGTCGTAGAGAAAGAGCTGTCGGGAGTCATCCGCAGCAGCAGCACGAGCTGCAGCCGAGTGCCAAACGGTGATGTTGGGCCTGAAAATGATGCTGATGACGTTTGTCATCATCATCTCCATTGGGACATCTCTTATGGTCGAACAGAAAAAACAAGGTAGGATGCTTCATGAGATTCTTGCTCTGAATCCTCTGAGGGCCTTAAAGTCGTTTAGTACCGGACCCACAATGCAGCTTCATGTTCCATCATGGCCTGATGGAGAATTTAAGAAGTTCTGATTGTGCTTTATATCATTCTTTGGTCTAAAGTCAGTGCATATATTGATAGGATTGTGCAGTAAGGAAGAGGATTAAGTCCACTTAGCTTTGTATGCAGAGGCTGAGAAACTTAAGTGCACGATTCTTCAAATGGGCCATTTTTATGTTTGGGACTGATCTTGTTTGTGTCTTTCTTCCAAGCTTTTTAGCCATTTAAGAATAGCTATTGTTTTTAATTTAAGTAAACTTATACACTTTGTTCCTGTGTGCTTAAATAGTTGGTACATATATCGTCGCCTGAGGATTATCTTGTCGTATGTCTATTTTTTTCAAAATCGAGTTTAGACTTGTTTTGTAGCAAAAAATTGTTTATCTTTCTTCACTGTTAACCGTTAGGAGATACGACAAGTCGTTTTAAAGATATTCAACAAAAACTACTTGTTGTATGTCCAACATTGTCCATGATACAGGATTACCTTGTCGTATCTCCAATTTAGTAAGTAATTTTCTGTTGTATCTCCAGTACCGCATTCACGGTTTAAAAGTGCATTGTCGTATGTCCAGAGAAAGCTCGTCGCTGATTGGACGATAAGGAGATACGACATTAATACACTGCACACTTCATGGTATCATAGTGTCGTATGTCCAGAGAATAAAAAACATTCTTTTATTTAAAAATGGTATTAAACTTGCGAAAATTGAAACGAACAAAGTCGCAATTGATTGTATATTGCTTTCTTTATTATTTCATATTTAAAAAAAAAAATTCTCACGTCAGGATGACTTGCAATTGATTTAAATCCATTTTTATACAACATTTTCCAAAATTTCACAAAAACCATTCTAAGTTTCAGTTTAATTTTTGTGCAACATTCTTTAATTAATGTCGATGCTTTAATATGACATCTTTCCTTGAAGTTTTATTGCACTGGATATTTTATTTTTTGCGTCCAAAGTTGCGAAACTTAAAACTCGTTTTTCTCGGAATTCACAAAAGTGGACATACGACACGATAATCCTCAGGCGACGATATGCATATTTTTTACGTGCATCTTGGCTCTAGCTTTTATTGCATTATTTCAAATTCAAAAACAATGATCCATTAAAATGAGTGATGAACAAAAGTTTAGAGTAGTCTTGGCTTTAGAAGTTGCTATAGCAGTAACACGTCTTGTTAAATAGTTATTAACTGTATTAACTGTGATTATAAATGAAAATGTGAAGATTTTTGATGAGATTTGGTGCTTTTTTTTATAATAATTACATATATAATTATTATATGTGATGATACTGTTTCTGTTATTAGTAGCCAAAAACAGATTTGCTTGGTATAATGCAGAACTTGTAGCTAGCGTTTGTTTGTATGTGCACTTGTTATAGCGCCCCTTCAAGCTCTCTCTCTCTACTCAGAGGCGCTCCCGAATGCAGAGCGGACACTGCATCAAAGTTTCACGCCGAGGCGCTGAGCAATTGTGAGTGAAGGACTTGGCCAAGGTGCTTACGTGGCGACTTGAGGTGGATTCGAACCTCGAACCTTCCGGCTCCAAGGAAACAACGCCACCACTACACCACTGCGCCCCACGTATGAGTACGAGTACGAGGCAGCATGATTATCAGATGATGTTTTCTGGTACTGTCATGAGAATCGTTACGTAACTCCATGCAATCGATGATCTCTCATTTATAGTGAGGCAGTGGCGACATTGAAAGTCTAGCTGACAATTTATATGGCGCCGTAACACACCCATAACGTTACAATGGCACCTGTTGTTATGCTAACAGCAGGCAGGTGCCATTGTAACGTCATGGGTGTGTTACGGCGCCATATAAATTGTCGTAATTATTATTATTATTAATGCGATATACATGTAATGCTTTATAGCAAGGGTTTATTATAAGAATCATTACGAGTCCCATTTGTGAAAGTCCATGCTAGCGATCTTATTTGGATTGAGGCAGCACTTATAGTGAATTGAAGGTTTAGCATGTAACAATGTGATATTTTAATGCTTAGCAATGGTTTTATTTACACATCACTCTCAGTTTCACAGACTAGGAATCAGTTTTATTCTGCGATACAGTTTTATTACTCCTATCTGTCTTAGAGTTCTGTAATTTCACGCTTGTTTTGTTCCTTCTTCCCTTACATTTAACCACACAACAGGACGACGGTGGGATTTATGTGATGGGTGGCACTGGCTGTCAAAGCGCGGTTGACATTGGCATGAATAATGTTGCACTTCTCGGTTGAGAAGCGCCGTGACCAAGTGCTTCCGCGGCAAATATTCCGAGACAAATCTGATGAATTGGTCTAGGCTTCTCCGCGGTGCTGTGGAGAGTCCTGGCTGGTTCTTCACGTTGCCTCTGAGACCCCTTTGAGGTCCTGAGTGGCCTGATATTGTTGGTCCCCCATCCATTTTATTCCTGTCTTCTCTCAATACTGATATCCAGTTGTTTGCCTATGTATATTCATTAGCGCGCTATATATATCAGTGGCAGTGCGCCAAACCAGGAATGCTGAGCTTACTAGAATTCCGGTTGCTTGAAAGTTGCTCAGTATTTGATTATTGTTATAGTTGTCATTATGATGATGACGATGACAATAGCGATGATGATGTCATCATAATCATCGATGATGGTGACGTCATCATCATCAGCATTTCGCATCGTATTCATGAACTTTTGCTGATAATTTTCATCATGATGCTCATTATCATTGTCATCGTCCATGTCATTCCCATCGTCATCGTCATCATCATCATCATCATCAACATCGTCATCATCTTCATCATCATCATCATCATCATCACCACCACCAAACCACCACCACCACCACCACAATCACCACCACCACAATCACCATCCAACTGTCTCCACAGCTGCTATTTTTTTTATGAGGATGCAGATCATGGGTGTCAAACTTTTTTTACAAAGGGCTGTTGGCAAGTTTTCTAGCATGTGGAAGGCCAGGGTACCAAGGAACCTGATCCTAATGAGGTTAGTGGTCGGAACGAGGCTCAGCAGCTCAGCTGTTCTGTCTCATGCAGATGATTTTGACACGTCAAATTTTAATTGTTGCATTTTTAGCATACAAACGGTTAAATTAAACTTGTAAAACTTAATTTTTGATCTTCATTATTAGTGAGGAACACAACAGAACTTAGTCTTTTTGCAAAGACTGTTCTGGCGAGAAATAGCCTGTGTGCTGATTCTGCTACATCACACTGCAATGTAGACCTGCAGAATTGAAGTTGAAATCAGAGATGAAGAAGACCAGGAACTGATGATGATGATGGCTGATGATTTCGATGATGCTGCTGCTGCTGCTGCTGCTGCTGGTGAGGATGTATGGCATTGGAATCTCTCGTGCAGCAGATAACTAGTGAAACCTGAGTACAGAGGTTAAATGGTAGTCACAGCTGTGAGTCAGCTGAGAGTTAATAGTCTGTGAGTTTGTTATTAAGCTAATATATAGTTCGCGGCTACAGCTATGCAGTTTTCAGACTCGGTTACTGTACTGAGTCATTTTTACAAGTTCGGCAATGGACTTGTCTTCAGATGCCAACATTTATGGTTTCAAGCATATACCCAGAAATTATGAACAGGAAGTTGTAACTTAGTAGACATCCCTTGCATGTACTTTGGGTTTAGCAGGTCATATTTGTGAGGTCTGTTGTGCTATGGTTTGCTTGCTGGACTCAACCCCCCCTCAAATCAGTGGTTTGTGCAATTGGGAGGGAGTTTGGACTCTGCTATAAGGGAGAAAGATCCAGAAAATGTCTGCACCATAAAATGCTGTCAGCTATGCATTTTAAGATAAGAATATTCTTTAATATACCAATTGCTATTCGCATTTTGGTGTACAGACATAGCATAATAAACAAACGTACATAATTTCTATCAATGTCAAAATGTTTTCAAATCACAACAAAATCCTAGGTCCAAAATCCAATATAAATTTTTAAAAATAAAAATTATGTTCTTTTTATGCAAGTGCTGTATATACCTGGCCTCAATCCCCCATTTACCAATTACCAAGGCTGAAAAATTTGCTGATACTTAATATCAGGGGCGCGGTGGTCTAGTGGTGGCGTCGTTGCCTTGAAGCCGGAAGGTTCGGGATTCGAATCCACCTCGCCGCGTAAGGACCTTGGGCAAGTCCTTCACTCGCAATTGCTCAGCGCTTCGGCGTGAAACTCCGATGCAGTGTCTGCTCTGCATCGGGAGCGCCTCTGAGTAGCGAGAGCTTGAAGGGGCGGTAAAACAAGTGCACATACAAACATACAAACAAATCCACTGGTGTCTGGTGAAGTAGCCATGGGTAGGAATTGTATCCTGTCTGCACACGTATAATGAAACTATGGAATGAAGTGCTTAGTGTGTTCTGTTTCAGTATGTATGGCATTGTATGCGACAATGAATACTAGTCCATTGTTTGAACTTTTTATGTGTATTACTTCAATGTGTATTATTGGGTGTGATGCTTGCGTATGTGTTACTGAGTTTATATTATTTGTGTGTATGCTACTAAGTATATGTTACTTGAGTTTGCATTACTTGAGTACGTATTACTTGAGCATATGCTAATGTATGCGTAATGCGTATGCATTACCTAAGTATGTGTTTTACTAGAGTGTGTGTTTCGTAAGTATGTACTACTTGAGCATGTGTTACTTGATTATTTGTTATGGGGGTTTGTGGTGCTTGAGCTTGTGTGACATTTCTCTTGTATGGTAGAGCATTTTCTTCATGGGCTGCTATAGTTGTCCATGGTCTATAGTTGTACTGGCGTGTGCATGTACATGTACATTGTACAATGTGCTGTCCATATTTTGGGCTGGTGTGGTATTATGTGGTGTTGTGGTATTTTTAGATGGCCATATTAACTTTGATTTTGATGAGCTGCCAGCTGGCCTGTTTTTATGAATCTCCGTTACCAATTAGTTATTATCACTGCTGTTAGGCGAATTGACACCAGAGTTTATCAATCACGGCAGATGAACGTTTTTCATTTTTAACCAATTTAGATAAGATCCTTGTTGTTATGTAGTCCGGGAATCAGATTCCATCATTCCAATCACAGGATGCTGCAGCTGCTGCTGCTGCTGCTGCTGCCACAGGTGCTGGAATGGATGATGATGACCAAGAGGCAGATCTGGGATGATGCTTCTTGGTTTGAGTTCTGCTCTGATGGATGGATGGATGATAATTGGATGGTTTGCCAATGACTCTTCGATTCCTTCTCCTATCTCCATAAGTTCTTCTGTTTCCGTGATAATGGCACAGATGCTAAACATCGTCTCCCTTTCTCTCTTCATCTATCTGTCTCTGTATTTGTCTCTCTGTCTCTGGCCGTCTGTCCTCCCTCCCTCCTTCCCTCCCTCGCTCCCTGCCTCCCTCCCATCCCTCTTTGTGTCTGACTCTGTCTGTCTGTCTGTCTGTCTGTCTGTCTGTCTGTCTGTCTGTCTGTCTGTCTGTCTGTCTGTCTGTCTCTCTCTCTCTCTCTCTCTCTCTCTCTCTCTCTCTCTCTGTGTCCTCTTTTGCCCTCTGACTTTGTCTCTGTCAGATTTTTTCTGTCTAGGCTTGTCCTTCTGTCTCTCTGTTTCGATCTCTTTGTTTCAGTCGCTGTGTTTCAGACTTTGTGCGTTTCAGTTGCTGTGTTTGTCCTATTCCATCTCTCTCTTTCTCTCTGTGTGTTTCTGTTGGTTACTATATACTCACATTGCTGGATGATCTCTTCTCTCATTTCCAGGCTTTCCTGTAAAATGTGTAAACAGCTTCGATAGCTATATCTGCCATACTGCTGTGGCTACAAAAGATGTACGTGAAGGTACTGTTAAAAAGTAATGTGATGTAAGGTAATGTAAGGTATGCATGCATGCCTAAGATCAGGTGAATTAAACGATGTGATGTTAGGTAAGGCAATATAAGGTAGTGCTCGTGAATAAGCTAATGCCCTGCACTTGACTCTCTAGTGGCACTTAGAAGTCTGAAGTCTGGATATTAAGATTGCAATTACAATTATGATGGTAGCGTAAATATTTAATAATAATAAT
The DNA here is from genome assembly GCA_945859605.1 of Lumbricus rubellus. Lineage (NCBI taxonomy): Eukaryota > Metazoa > Annelida > Clitellata > Crassiclitellata > Lumbricidae > Lumbricus > Lumbricus rubellus. The sequence goes on along the minus strand of OX243816.1, from coordinate 15,500,723 downwards.
AATAATAATATACTTATAATGTACTACGAATAATAAGAATAATAATATACTAATAATAATAGTGACAATGGTAATAAGGATATTTTAGTGACAATAATAATAATAGTTATAATAATAATAGGAAATATATTGATAATACCAGTAATAATCTTTGTCTATTAATTCAAACTGACATTCATGAGTGTAGTATGATCAATTACAATTTGTGGGGCTTGGTGGTGTAGTGGATATGTTCGTCACCTTGCAGCCATAGATTTGCAGGTTCGAATCCACCTCAAGCCACCGCATAGGACCTTGAGCAAGTTCTTCACTCGCGATTGCTCGGGCGCTTCTGCGTGAAACTTTGATGCAGTGTCCGCGCTCTAGTCGAGAGTGCCTCTGAGTAGAAAGCATGAAGAGGCGGTATAGAATAGAGAAATAAATAAATAAGTCATAGTATGAAAGATTGATTACAAGTTATTACAGAAGTCAAATTTAACTGTATGGCAACCATGCAAGGTATCTATCTGGTCTACTGCTCATTGTGACTGAAAGGCTGAGTCAACCTTTGGGAAGGTGATGGGAATAGATCCCGTATCCATGCCAACCATATCCATGCCAACTGTATCCATGCCAACCGTATCCATGCCAACCGTATCCATGCCAACTGATCTTCTGCTCGTTGTGCCAGATTGTTGCCAGCCTAATCTGGTCTGCCTTTGTTTCTTTGTTTCCTTTGAATGTTGCATGTGGCGCAGTGCTGTGTGGGATTTTGTCATCTGGCATTGTCTCTCTCTCTTCACTCTCTCATTTATATATGTACATTGTACATTATTTACACCTACAAGTTTCTTGTAATGTAATTCAATTTTAAAAATTTACATACATGTAGCAGTATACAAGCACACATAATATTTGTATTGTATCTAGAAATTTATAAAATGTAAAAGTGCTCCAATATTATAAATGTTTATTTATTTATTTATTTATTTATTTCTTGCATATGCTATAGCGCCCCTTCAAGCTCTCTACTCAGAGGCGCTGCTGACTACATCGTGAACACTGCAACGGAGTTTCATGCCAAAGCGCACGAGCAATTGCAAGTGAAGGACTTGCCCAAGGTCCCTATACTCGGCGGCTCGAGGTCCTCAGGTGGATTTGAACCTGGATCATCCTCCGGCTCCAAGGCACCAAACCCTCCACTACACCACCACGTCCCACATTACTATATTATGTAAGGTATGTTTAACTGCATGCGTGTATAATTTTTTTTTTATATCTGACTGTGTCCTTTGTATGTATGCTTCTAATGTTTACGTGACATACATGTACATGTATGTAGGCATAAAACGTTTGAGTAATAGCACTTAATGCACGTGGGAATGTCTGTGATGTAATTCTGGGCATCATCTGAGGAGGCATGGAGTGCATCCCTACTATCTTATCTCACATTTTATCCCCAACGCTGATTTATGTTCTGTTGAGCTTTGAAGCGTTGGCCAATGGCCATGGATTTAGTGCTCATCATCTATGCTGGCAACAAACCAAACTAGACATATTTTGGTGAAAATTAAACAGTGTTTTGATATATACATATATATATATATATATTATATGTATATGCATATTACATACAATGTATTTGTGTTTGTGTGTGTGTGCTGTGAGAAAGTAAAGATATATCAATATAGTATGTGTACCAATATATAAAATGTAAGAATTTCAGAAAAATAACTGGGATTGGACTATTATCCACATGGAATTGGGGTGTGAAAAGCAGACTTTACTATGGGGCTCTAAGAAAGACTGGGGTTTGATGCCCCGAAACCCCCCAAGAAATTTTCACCCTGGGTACATGTGCTGATAACTAAAGGCTATGAATAATAATAACATAGAATAAACTTTAAGACAGCACTAACTACTATATGGATGCTTTATCAGCTCGTAAATCATGCTAATCTACGGATTTGCATCTGTCATATTTGTAAACAATTTGCCAATATCAGCATCATATAACTTTTGTTTTGCAAGAGTCCGTTCATTGAGTGATGTTGTTATCTTTCATAGCAAGTGTAAAGGATCCCACTGACTGATAAATAAAACTCTGATCGCCTATTTTCGACATGTTGATTTAAATCACGAGTAATTATGCAATATCGTATGTATAACACTACATATATAGACATGTGTACCCCCACACACCCGCATGCTAACACGCGCACACACACACACACATACATATGCGCAAACACATGCGCACACACACACACACATATATATATATATATGTATAATTATGTATTACTCTATAGATGGGAGACTTGGGAGTACATATAACATCACTTTTAAGTACATATGGAAAACAATACTTATTTACTGTGATTTGTTTGTATAGTTTTTAAAGGATGTTGATGGAAGTTTGGTCCATAGTGCACTTGGGGATCTTGAATGGGGTAAAAAGTAGGCAATAACCCTGACATTCCTAGTGGAAGAGCTCTGCCAAATAGTTCCGTATTAAGTATTAGTCTGGTAAGTTATTTAACACCAGTTGGCTGGTGGTGGACTGGATTTTCCAGCAGGCTGTAAATGGGGTAAAATGTCAGTTCATATCATTTTATTTTTAAGCATCATGGAGTAGTGAGGATCTTGATTAGGCGGAGATATCAGTTTGTCGTACGTATAGGTAGGCACACTGAGTGTTCTTGTGATTGCAGAGCATGTCTCTCCACCTACCATTACGAAACAGTGTCCACCTACCATTACGAAACAATCCGAGCAGGAGGTGGCCTACATTCCTAAGGAACCGGTTCAGTTGAAATGCCTGGCCAGCGGGCAGCCTGAACCGTCGTAAGTTGCTCTCTCCGTCGTGGTCAATGGTTGTAGAATGTTCGAGCACTGCCAGTCATGTCATGTCATGCTTACCATGTCGTAGGTCTTGTTCTTGTGAAATTCTCTTGTAACAGGGAAACAGGTTTTCTTATATTGGTTATTTTTTGCTTTATGTGTTTTAGACATTATTTTTATTGTGATGTTCTTGTGGTAATTTTATTACGTATCGGTGCGCTGTGCTTGTTCGTCGAGGTTTTTGTGTGAAGGTGCAGATGGCTAACAGTGATGAAAGTGTTCACAACCACTGCACCAGGAAAGAGACTTGGAAATGGCTGACTTTCTGGAAGATTCTTTAGAAAAATTAAATGGGAAATAGGAAAAAAATATTTCTAATCTCAAAATATTTCTAACAGAAAATTGAAAAATTGGGTAGCTTAGAAAGCTGCTAGGAATTCAAATGGGGGAGTGGAGTACAATGAGTGGGCACTGAAACTAGGAAGCTATAAATAGAAATGATAGGATAAGGGCAGCATATGCAATTATACGTGTACGTACTTTGGAAGATGCCCAGCAGGTGGTGCAGAGGATGCTGAAATGGCTGAATGCTACTGAGAATCTGAAAGATGCTCAGCGTGGTTTTAATGATACTGAAGTGAGTCATAACATTTGCCTTTTACTCACTCACTGGAAGCGAGAACACATTTACACAGAGCCTGGGGATTTTTTACTTACAAAAAGAGATAATTTTTTTATCACGGCTGAAATCTAACTCTTTCCTCCTCTCCCGTGGTTGTGCAACACTGCATCACCTATCCCGAGCAACAACGGTTGGTGTATATATATGTGGCGTGTGCTGGTGTGTGAGCAACTGGCATTCATCTCGCTATCTATCTTGTGTTACTACTTGGGGGTGGGTTGTTTTTCCAACAGCAGTCCGACCGCCGTCGATAACAAAGCATCCTCCGTTTGAGAAGGCTTACAAATTAGGAGATCGTGTGGAACTGCCGTGTAGGGCAAATGGATCGCCACCACCCACGTGAGATCATCATCATCATCCTCTTCAATCGGTCTTGGCACGAAATCATCCTCTGCATTGCGATGGCCGTAACAATCGTTTAGATAAGCTTTCCTGCCTACAAAATAATATTTCTTGCCTGCGAGTTCACTAACTGTCAACTCTAATCATGCTAAGGGCTGTGATTTTTCGTCTGGCCTTGTTTGTGCTGATGGCTTGACGCGTTCACGTTTTTTCAGCTATCCTATTCCTATATCAGTGGTTATAACTCTTGTTGTGATGACACCTCACTGCTTTCGCTCGAAAACTCCTACTAGTCGAATGCTTGCACACTTTTTAGAATCGAATGTCTGTTGAGAATATCTCTAGAGTCTTCTAGACAGTACTGTGGTCTGAATGCTCATAGAAATCTTTTTGACTTTACTGAGACATAGTCAGACTTTTTTTGGTCAGATCTATGATATAAAAATTATCTATTTTATACGATCACAATTGCCACATTCTGTTATCACAGTGAGCATTCTGGCCATTGTTACATTTAAGCTTTATAGTCATTCGTAAGTTTTTGTATCTTACATATCAGTATCATATATTGGAATTTTATTTTAAGTTGTTGAAGTTTTAGCAAATCTTCTTATACCTGTAGTTTTCAGTTTTTTAGCGTTTGGTTTTCTCTGCTCAAAGATCCCTGTGCATGAGCTTTGCATGTTGTGATGTTTTGCTTTTGATTTCATGGCTGCATGGACAGTAGGCTGTTTTAAATTGAGCATTTAGCAGTCTGTCAAATCCAGTTCTACATGAAAGCGTTATATAAATGTGAACTATAGGACTATAGGTATATCTATTTTTGTTGATGCTTTTAAAGATTTATCCCCAGTGTACTGCATCTTGAATAATATGTTGGTTGTTTTGAGTTCAGTACTAGTAGTCTCAGTGATGGTTTTTCCAATGCTCCTTAAGCCATTCATCACCGTGTGTGTGTGTGTCTGTGTGTTTCACTCTGTCTTTCCTAATTGATTTTCCAACTTGTCTCTACGTGTAATTTATATCTGTCCCTGTCTGGAATTTACACCCAGATCACTGCAGCATTTGTCTGCTTTAATATGCAGACTTTCTAACTTGTTTTAGTTGGGCTGCAATTGACATCAGGAGAATGTCCAAAATTTGTGTAAACGTGGCACAGTGGCTCAAAGCCAACATTGACATCACGACACTGTCCAAAATTTGTGTAAATTTCCAAATTGCTTCTTTCTGTCTATTCCAAACAATAATATAACCTTTAGGCAGATATTTGACAGTCTGGTTTTCTGTACTCTATTCCATAAACCACAGTTATTTGCTTTACTTCATTAAATGGCGGAACCATAATCTTTGTGGCAAAAGTCAGTATTTAACATTGTACTTTTAAATAGTTAACTTTCTACATTGTTGTTTACTTTACAATAAGCAACAGAGTTGTTGCTGCAAATGCAATTGTAAAGTTTGCTTTACATTACAAAGATTAGCAGCTGCTGTTTAAGAGCTTGCAATCTACGTAGTGCTGCAGTGTCATTGCTGTCTTAAAACTGTGGCAGATAGTCATTGACTATTTTGTAGTCTTTGAAATCTTTTGCTACTTAGTACTACTGTAATGTGACACCACTTTTTGATTGATCACCACCAAGTTCAGCCTTGCATTCCATATTGATTTTACTTGACGCACCTGTGAGTCCAATTCGGAGGTGAAACTCTTTTGTATTTAATCGATATGTGGTGCTCTGGTTATGGCCCATTGAACTGGCGCCATCCATGTTCTAACAAGATCAGGTGTCTTCTGAAAACATTCCTAGCACCGTATCATAGCAATCGCATATGACCCATACACGCGGAAATGATGCCTACTGATACAAGCTATTGCTCGTGTCGGGTAGGAAAATATTGCAGTCTTTACGGAGGTTATTTACTAGAAGCGGTGATTTGCGGAAGCTCTCTCTCTCCGACATTGTCGCTTGCTGATACTGTCAACATTCGACCGTTTTCCGTTCCACTAAAACCCGAAACGGACGAGCGAGCACGGAGGATTATCGATCGTAGGAGGTTATATTATGCCCACAATGTTTACGTTCGGCCATCTATAGCAAACGCTGTCTACCGCTTGGTGTGTGTGCAGGGAGTCATGCATCTCAACTGGTTCTGACTGGATTTGGACCAGTTCTGACTGGATTTGGATTGGTTCTGACTGGATCTGAACCGGTTCTGACTGGATTTGGATCGGTTCTGACTGGATTTGGATTGGTTCTGACTGGATTTGGATTGGTTCTGACTGGATTCAAACCAGTTCTGACTGGATTTGGACCGGTTCTGACTGGATTTGGACCGGTTCTGAGTAAATTGGACCGGTTCTGACTGGATTTGGACCGGTTCTGACTGGATTTGGATTGGTTCTGATTGGATTCAAACCAGTTCTGACTGGATTTGGACCGGTTCTGAGTGGATTGGACCGGTTCTGACTGGATCTGAACCGGTTCTGACTGGATTTGGATCGGTTCTGACTGGATTTGGATTGGTTCTGACTGGATTTGGATTGGTTCTGACTGGATTCAAACCAGTTCTGACTGGATTTGGACCGGTTCTGACTGGATTTGGACCGGTTCTGAGTAAATTGGACCGGTTCTGACTGGATTTGGACCGGTTCTGACTGGATTTGGATTGGTTCTGATTGGATTCAAACCAGTTCTGACTGGATTTGGACCGGTTCTGAGTGGATTGGACCGGTTCTGACTGGATCTGAACCGGTTCTGACTGGATTTGGATCGGTTCTGACTGGATTTGGATTGGTTCTGACTGGATTTGGATTGGTTCTGACTGGATTCAAACCAGTTCTGACTGGATTTGGACCGGTTCTGAGTGGATTGGACCGGTTCTGACTGGATTTGGACCGGTTCTGACTGGATTTGGATTGGTTCTGACTGGATTCAAACCAGTTCTGACTGGATTTGGACCGGTTCTGAGTAAATTGGACCGGTTCTGACTGGATTTGGACCGGTTCTGACTGGATTTGGATTGGTTCTGACTGGATTCAAACCAGTTCTGACTGGATTTGGATCGTTTTTATATGGATTTGGACCAATTCTGACTGGATTTGGACTGGTCTGAGATTGTTGTGACCATTCTGAAAGGAATGGATCCGGTTCTTGCTCGATCTGGATCGATTGTTTAATGTTTATATCTTGACCGATTCTTAGTGGATTGGAACTGGGTTGCTGCAACAGGAAATGCAAAATTATTGTATTAATTTCTTAATGGGCCCAGTCTATTGTTAATTACCACGTATTTTGACCTTGCCTGCCTAAGCGATTTTGGTTTGAATTTGTGGCTGTAAATAAGCTGATTCCCATGACTGTGCTTTCTGGGAACTGTAAAGCATACCAAGGTTATGAGTATGATAATGGGCCCAGTCTGTTTTTCATGGACCCAGTTTGTTTTTCACGGGCCCAGTCTGTTCTTCATAGGCATAGTCTGTTAAATATTCTTGATCACTGCCTGGTCTGGGTCTAGTCTGTTTCTAATGGACCCAGTCTGTTCTTATTGAGCTCAGTCTGTTTGTCATGGGTCCATTCTGTTATTTAAATGGACCCAGATTCATTGCTACCATACAAACATTTGTTTACAGATGTGACATGCACTGTTTGCTAGCTCCCAATGGGCAAGAGGTGAAAATTAATGGTGCTTAGCACACCCCCACTTGCATAGGGGATAGTTAGACGAGTTTAAGATACCGATTGTAAATTTTCCCAGAGGTCCAAAACTAGGTCATCATTGTTGACAATGAGATTACTTTGACTTCCAGAAGAAGGACACCGCTTCCTGAGGAAACGGAGTTTTATTTTAACCTCGTGCACTGTCCATAGAAAATCTCATTTCGGGATTGGCCAGGATCCAGAAATATACGACGACATTTTCGTCTTTGTTGTGACATTGAAAGCGTCTAGACTTGCTGCTCAATAATACAGGAGGGTCTGATCATCCAAAGCATTTACGAGGTTGGGTGAAGTTGACGTGAAAATCGACATGGATCGAATAATACAACCAGCAGGCGTAGCATTCCTTCTGAGTGATGGGCTAATATTTGCGAGGAGCAGTCCGTCGTTGCTTTGGTTCTGTGTTCTGTGGCACCGTCTAGTGCCGGAGTGAGTCTTCAATCACTAATGGTGCCGCCCGGTGCCAGCGCTGCCGCGGCGGTCAGTCTTGTGCGAGGAGGCTTTATCGATTGTGTCCTGAAATTGCATCTTGCGAAATGTCGTTGTTCGCAGTCTATTGTTGTGGGCTGCTGAGGCAGGGGGCAGCACTCGCTTTGGTCATGCCATGTTGGTCAAGGCTTAATGGCCAGAGCAGATGGACTGATGGAGCGCACACACGCACGCACAATCGGCATCTTTCTGTGGCAGTTTAAATTGGCTCAGCTGTCCATTATAATATATTGCTCTGGCATCTGAATTGAATTCAATGGTCGACATTTAAGTAATTGGTCTTTTGTTCTAATAAGTTTCCCATTTAATGAGATGTAATTTAATTGGACATTTCTGTACAGCCTTTTAAAAATCTGAAATAAGGATGGATACTTTTGGACATTTGACTATCACTGTGAGCCTCAGTAGCACCCTTAAACTACTGGTTAAAGGTTACGGTTCTTGACTAAGAAGGGAGGTTTGGAAAGGCCAGTCTAACATGGAGCATATTTCTGCTCGCTAAACCACCTGCAACGCAAAGTCTGATGAGTGTTGTGGATAATTTGAATCTGTGCACCCCATTAAATATGTGGCTCTTTACTTTAGCTGCTTCTTCCTAAAGTTTCTGATCTCAGAATGAAGTCTGATGATAATAATAATTATTTCTTTTCGTTCTACAAGTTTGTCATCTCTGGTCAGTGGTCATCATATCTTTGTGAATGAATTAATGAATTTGTTTATTGCACTCACAAGTCTGGTGGTTAGTGAAACATTAGGAAAGGGAACTTCAAAGGGCTAGCATTAAATTCAAGTTTTCTGTTTGCTCTTTATATTGTTTCATTTTGTTATTTCAATTGCTTCAGCATGTTATGTTTTTAATTGTGATTAGTTTTTATTTCTGTTAATTTTTTATCTTCCTCTTTTAGCTGCATGTACATGCATCGGAGCTGGTAGACTGAACTGTCTAACAGTAACACGGGTTCATGGTCTAGTTTCTGTTTTTGGCATTGATTTTCTGCCAGTGCAATAAAAAGTTGGTCTCCAAGGCATGGCAGTAAATCATATTTTTCTAATATGCTTCGTAATGAGGTCGTTTTGGCCTGCTCGTGAATTGTTCATAGCGTTTTCTTATTGGACAGTTAGTTTTAACAAGAGTTTATTATGTCGGTTGGAATTTTTGGCATGCAATTACTCTGTTGTTGTAGGAGTAAATCTGTTGCTTTGAATGCAATCTGGTTTAATTGAGTGTGCACTAATTTGAATTTTAAATAGTTGATCTGTCTGTGGAAATGTGGTGATTTGATTTTGTAATAAAAGACTTAAGGATGTTTTTTTGAAAGATTGGACAATCAAGAAGGTATTTGAAATTAACAATTGATGAAGGTGTTAATTAATGAAAGATTAATGAATTGCTGTAAAAATGTCAAGTGTTAAAGTAGTATATAGATAATCACTGTCATCATCATCATCATCATCATCATCATCATAGCCATGGTCTGTTCCTGACACTAGCCAGCTGGTGCTTAAGTGGTCATTTAAGTGGCACGAACGAATGAAAACCAAAAGTGATTGAAAGAAGAGTTAACATGTTTGTACAAGGCTTGTGTGTGATCTAAGGGGTGTGATATAAAAATTGATTTAATGGTGGATTGAATGTGGTATTGGTGGATTGAATGCGTGATAATGGTGGATCGAATGTCACCATGACAACCAATGGCTGAACACAGTTAGACGTGAGCCTCTTAGACATTAGATGCTTGCTTTGTTAATGGAGGTTGTCATGGACACCGTTCGTCTGTTTTTGAGCGGACGACATATGAGTGCATCATGATTCATGAATGATGTCATTGCATCATCATGAATGATGTCATTGCAGCATCATGAATGATGTCATTGCAGCATCAGGAATGATGTCATTGCAGCATCGTGAATGATATCATTGCAGCATCATGAATGATGTCATTGCAGCATCATGAATGATGTCATTGCAGATTCCGATGGGAGAAGAATGGCGAGCGGCTCATCATTACAGGGCTGCAGATGCAGCAGGTGCCAAACGAGGGAACGTTGGTCTTCGCAGACCCACAGGCCGTCCATGAGGGAATCTACCAGTGCTTTGCTGTCAACGCCCATGGAACAGCGTCCAGTGTCAAGACCATGCTCAAAAAAGCAGGTTCGGTTGTTTGATTTCGTCTAGCAATATTTATCAATCAATTAGTCAAGCAATAAGTCAGTCAAGCACTAGGTCAGTCATTGCAGCAATCAACCTCTTGGTTTAATCAATCATTCAATCAGTTAGTGAGTCAAGTAGTTAATGCAAGTTGCTATCAATCTGTAAGTCATTCTCTCATAGTGAGCCACTCACTCAGTCATCAACTCAGTGTGATAAATTTCGGTAGTCAGACATTCAGTAAGTCAGACAGACAGACATACATACATACATACATACATACATACAGACAGATGGACAAGAGTGTGCCTGCTGCATTCCTTCCTGTCTGTATGTCAGTAATGTAAAAGAAGTCTTATGTGATTGCTAACAAGGAGCTAGATAAGTGACTGAATGGCATCTTGAGATGATAGATAGTCTGTTGAATTGCTGCATCAACTCTTCTACGAAGTGCTCTTACCACAGGATCATTGGTGCCTTGGAATTATCTTAAGTACTGGAGTGCTAGATAATTAATTCACCATCTTCATTTATTCATGGCCTTTGGTAAACTACTCCTGCATTGATATCCTAATTTCATGAGTAGTGAACTAGAATTAATTATTCATGTTGAATTAATTATTCATGTTGAATTAATTATTCATGTTGAATTAATTATTCATGTTGAATTAATTATTCATTAGTTAGTGGATGGTGCATAGGTCTTTTCAGTGGTAACTATAGCAACTGTTGCTTAGCTTTACATTAGTTAATACTCCAGGATTCTCCAATGTTAACCAACATTTTTTGGTTTCACTTGGAGTGATCATCAATTTGTGCCAGGTACATTTGAGAGCAACGCTAAGGAAAGTTATTAGATTTAAATAGGTCGTGACTTGAATTCTAGTTCACACTGTAGATAGTAGAGTGTCCGTACATCTGTCTGTCTGTCTGACTTGCTGAATGTCTGTCTGTCTGTCCATCTGTCTCTCTCTTTGACGTACTGAATGTCTGGTAGTCGATTCTAACACTGTAATAATTCTTCGTGGAGGTACAGTCCAGATGTACACATTTGGGAAGAGTAGGCAGTGCATCCAACACAGGGGAAAGTCTTTGCAACCACTTTGAATCTACAATCTACATGTATGTTATGTCTTTGAACCAGCATGTGCGCTTATAGAAGGCATTATTGTACTAAGTGTCGCAAACACTTAGTTACATCCATGGATAAATTTACAAACGTCAGCCTGTGTATATTATGCATTTGCGTCTATACAAACACATCATATATCTTATAAGAATTTCGCAAAAATGCTAAGCTGTATGATAATTTTATTTAATCCTGTCACACTTGAGTCCATATGATGCTTTCTCTATATAACCACTATGCCACTGTACCTCTTAATGAATCCATCTATCACAGACTATCAGACTGACTGATCTCAGAAACTCAGGACAAGTGTAATGGCGATGTTTTTATGCTAAATGCATTTCTTTTTGAACGATGTGCAGTCATCATTTTCGTTGAGTGTATTAAACCATGATGCATAAGATTCTCATTCAGCCAGATTTCTGTTTCGTTTCGATAGTTCTCGAGCCGTTTCCGACCGTGAAAGAGCCGCAGATTCATTCGCGCCACATCGGCAGTTCCCTCGTTCTCAACTGCCACCCGCCCCACAGCTACCCGACGGGGTCGATCTACTGGGGCGAAAACAGGAACTCGTCGAAACTGCGTCCAATTGAAAACACTGAAAGGGTGTCGCAGGACTATGCAGGTAAAGGAGTCCTGTTTTTCGACCATGACTGATCCAGGTGCGCCTCCAGGTAGATTACTTTGTGTGGTGCTATATAAATCCATGGAATAAATGGCTGAAGGAATCATCTTCTGTTGCACCTCTGTCGTGATCTGCTTGCAATAGATGTGGTACTGGGAGCGCCTCTGATTGGTGTGCACCATGAGAGGTGCCATATGAATTTAAAGATACAATACGATTGAAGCCTGTGTTGAGATTGCATGGCACTTTAGTAGTTTTGCTAACGCATCTGGTCTGTAATCGGATGATTACGGGTTTGAGGCTGCTGAGCGAACTCTGTGTAATGAGTCATGACCCTGAATAAGTTGTTCAAGCACACTTGTGTCTTGCACCTCAGATTAAGATTTATTGACCTTGCATGAGGATTAAGTACAATAAACAAATATGAATCAGTTAAAATGTTTGTCTTATAGGTGCAGTTTGAAAATTTGTTGTGCGAAATCTGATTTTTTCACTGCTTTTGTCCACTTGATATAACAATAATAACAATGACGATTTCTATGGCGTCGTAACACAGCCATGCCGTTACAAGGGCGCCTCACATATTAAACTAAACAAGGAAAAACTAGCAGAGATCGGCACTATCCGCTTAGCAGCCACAAGCGGCGCTCCTCTAATAATGTGCACAGGTAAGTTAACTGGTAAACTAGTATGCAAGTTTAGAACTGTGTTTCTCATGTGCAGGTTGTAGTAGGAGTCTTGCGCAATCGTGCATCATGCTTCTAGTTTTAACTGACTAAGAGCAGGACACATGGATGATGTATGATACGCTGAAAAGGCTGAGTCCTCCTTCCACTGTTTACATGAAGTGGTTCTTCCCATCTGGGAATTTAGTTGGATGTTCAGACTGTGAACAGTGGCTCCAGACATGATTGAAAGTGGTCGAATGTATTCAGAGTGGGAGTGGGGAAGATGGAGAGAGGCTGCAGCGGAGAATGGATCTGGACGAGAACGGAAGGTAGCAACGGAGGATGAAGAACGGATGTGTAAGCAGCGATGGAATAGGGAAAGGGAGGAGGAGGAATAAAGAAAGTAGAAAGATAAAAAAACGTGGTGGGTAAGCAAGGGAAGAAAGAATAAGGTGAGTTTGAAGATGAAAAGAAAGATGGACAGAGATAAGAATGAGTGAGCGAAAAAACAAATAGAAGCACTAAGGAAAAGGAGGATGAATAACAAAAAATGAAGGAGTCAGGAATAGCAATAGGGAGGGGTGGAGGAGGAGCAGGAGGAGGAGGAGGAGAAGGGAAAGAGGTGAGTAAGTGCAAATCAAACGAAGCGAAGGAACGAAGAGAAGACAGAGGAAGAAAGGGATGAAAAGGAATTAGGAATACACACAACAGGGGAGGCAGAGAGACAAGGGAGTACAAAGAGCAGGAGGCAGGGAAGAGAAGGAGAGGACTGTTAATGAGGCACAGTCGGTAGGAGGAGGAGGATCCCCTCCTTAGTAGAGACCGTGTGGTGCAGCACAATGACTTCCTGTCTTCTGGGACCTGTAAGTAATCCGATCGACGACGAGCCGCCACGCAAGCATCCTACCAGCAAAAAACCTCCAGAATATAAGTCAGAAATAGTGTCTCTACGGTCAGAGGAGAGTCTCCTGTGAGTCATTGATCGACGTCTGGTCGTGGTTTTTTACCACCTCCACCACCACCACCTCCTCCTCTACCACCACCTCCACTGCCTCCACCACTCGGGCTGCTGCTGCCACTGAAAGGCTTTTGTAGTGAGAGCACGTTGCCCAGAAACCATAGGATCCTGTGTGCCCTGCTGTAGAAAAAAAAACGTCTGTATGCAGTTGGTCGTTGCCGGGCTAATGTAATCAATCGTCTGGTCAAAATTTATGTCGGCCTACTGCCTCTGTTTCTCCTTCTCCTCATTGAGCGCTGTTGTGTCATCGTCATCATACTGTCGAAGAATCATCCCTGTCATATTTAGTAGTGTTTTGGACCCGGTCGGATCTGTACCCGTGATATGGAAGTGAGACCTGTTGGAGATTGGTTAGAGCGCTCGACCTGTGGCACAGAGGGTATGGGTACGAGCCTAACCCATGGGCTGTTATCGTGTAGGGACTTTGAGCAAGTCCTTTGCTCACAATTGCTCAGTGCAGCATTAATGTTCTGTTACATGGCTGTGTGAGTGTGTGTGTGTGCACTGATGAACTGTGAAGGGAGGACGATATTAAATGCAGTTGTACTGTCTTTAAGACTATCTTCTATGAGGTGAATAAACAACCAGTTTAGCTATAATACAATAAATCAGAATGCTCAACAATCCGGCTGTAATTGAGAAGAAAATCATCAAGGCAGAATTGAATTGCCTGTAGAAAGTTGCCGGAATTTGAAAACTTCAATGTCTTACAAACGATGAAAAATAATGTTAATCCGTAGAAATCCAGACAGCTCTCCTGGATGTTCAGCTAAGGCTGCAATGGTTTGTCATATGGAATAAACACAATGTGACTGAATCCAATTAAAATGTACTAGATGCGGGTGAGAATTTCCAAAAGGTTTGAGCGGTTCAATTCCTCCCCCCAACCTCGGTAACTTGTCACTGCACACCCCAACACATAAATCAACATCTGACCCTCCCAATGTTTTTTCTACAATTGAATTCGCATACTGACCAACTAGGAAGAAAAGCAAGATATCAGCTATGCTCAGTTATATAAATGTAGATTGAAGATGTTACTTGATCTGGGAATATGCACGAGAAATGGGTCAATTTTAAAAAGACAGAAAATAGTGGAGATCATTTTTTCTAACTCTTTCTTTGCAAACCAGTTGGCATCAGCAGCCTGATGATGATGATGACGAAACTATGAGGATGTTATGAGTAAGTTAGTATTAATATTTTTGATCACAATGGGGGATGAATGGTTGCTGTCAGAAATATTGACTGCTGTTTATGTGTAGACAGTTTTTGCCGAAAGACATGGAAAACAAACGGAAAGATTGTATTGGATGGGAAATGTGATCAGTTTGGAAAAAAGGTTGAGCGGCATGCTGAAAGGTGAACTGGATTTCTGGAGCATGTTGCGTAGAAGGATAATAAAAAAAACCTTGACTGGAAACCGTCAGAGGTGAATGATAAGCGTGGGAAAGTCATGGAAGGAAAGAAATCTCATGATGGAAGAAGAAACTGGAGACCATTTAATACAAGTCTAGATGTATGCCAGAAGGACTAAGTACTTGTATGCAGTACTGTGTTAACTACAGAGCATGGAGTACTGTTGTTATGCACTAAGAACTGAATACTGAGAGTTAAACACATAGTACTATTTGTTGTTACTTAGGAAAGTTATAGTAGCATTTCCATATAAGCTCCTGGTAGCATTGATCATGTGAATAGTGTAATGATCATAAAGTAGTGCCAGGTGTAATGATCATAAAGTAGTGACAGGTGTAATGATCATAAAGTAGTGACAGGTGTAATGATCATAAAGTAGTGCCAGGTGTAATGATCATAAAGTAGTGCCAGGTGAGGTATTAAGACCATAAACCAACGTAGTGTAAAGTAACATATTAGCATGCACTGCTTTTAAACCATCAGCGAGTTAACTGCTTGCAGTCTTCCAAATTTTTTTGCACATTCTCGTGAGTTGGGAGCGTTCTCAGCAGTAGAACTAGTAAATTTAATTTTCTACATTCTTTGTCAAGTTGAATTGGTTTCAAAATTTATTAGCTTCAGGTAGGTTTAGACAGGTTTCTTTGCTGTTTACATGTATTCTCCATTATCCTTATCATGCACCATCCTCTTTCTGTAGCATTACTGACTCCACGAATGGATTGGTCCTGAAGACTGATGACTTCAGTTCATCAAGGCAACCTTTGTGCAATAACAACTCGGCAGTGAATTATCGTCTTCATACAAAATATCTGAGATTCATTTACCAAAGTCTGCAATTTACCAACTGCAGCAATAAAAGGGAATCATGTGTGCAGTTTGCTATCCTAGATAGATATACAGACTTCTCTTATTGTTGCTACTTCAGAATATTTCTCCATTCTGACTTGTCACCGTTTACCGTGTCCTGCCTTGTTCTAATTGTTGTTATCCGATAACGCAAGCTGACCTGTGCACATTTGAGATTTTTTTCTTCAGTTTTTTCCTCTCTGTTACAGTCTGTCCACTATGTTCTCTGTTCTGCTTCATGCAAATGACATTGTGATTTCACCAATATTAAATATTCTCCTTTGTGAGTCTGATTGATAGCCAAACAGACCTATAAAGTACCTAGTTAATAAAACATCTTATTGTTAGCCATGTTCAAATTTCCTCTTATAGGTGGTGCTATGCAAATCTTGCTTATAATTGCAACTGCGCTGAAATCAAACCTATTATTATTATTATTATTATTATTATCAAGGTATCAATTTTTTTTAGCTCGTACAATGTTTCCTGTTTGCAAGAGTGCATTCCTCAAACTCATTAATTTTCAGGCAATCTCTATTTTGCGAACATTCGCGCTGAGGACTCCCTTGGCGATCCAAAAGCACGATATCTTTGTGCAATCTTCAACCCGGCTCTTAGGAGTCTTGTGCAGGGGGATGACCAACGCATACATCCTCAGCCGTCCAGAGGTACCGCAGGCATGAGACCCTTTACGTAACAATACAGCATGGCAATAATTATCGGTTCCACATAGATAAGAAGTTTTAGATGTTACGTTACATTACGAACTGGCATGTCCGATTTTTTCCGGTCTTCCTCTTCTTTCCCTTCTTCCCTGGCAGTTGTTTTTACTCGCTGTAATGCTTTCTTCAACTGGAAATCGGTTGGCATGGTTGATCTATCTATAGACAAGATGTCATGTTTGTCATAGTTAATCTACAGACAAGATGTCATGTTTGTCAAAGTATCATTCTCCTTGAGCTTGCTTACAAAACCATCTGTGTGTGAACCTAGTTGGCATGGTTGAAACGACTTTAGCAGACTGGCATGGTTCTTGTGAGGTAGAGGAAACTCAAATGTGTTGCCGGAAACTTTGGGAAAACTGTGCAGCCATGCCAGTCTACTTATAAGTTGCATGGTTACTTTCTAGACAGGATGGTGGTACATTTGAGGATTTCGACTATAATCGGGTTGCGAAAAGATGAATTTGAGAGTTGCGTAACCTAACAGATTCTGTTCTGCATGCAAAGAACTGTTCTACAAGATTTAGTCTGTTTGTTGTTATCACTAATATTGCTTTTGTTAGTATTTAAGTTTCAGGACTTTTAGCATGTACATGGTCAATCAGATAAAGTTCTGAAAGCCACTGCTGATAGCCAGTTTTAAAAAACCAGCGTTGCTCTGAATGTGTGAAGCTTGAGGCGAGTGCTTCAAATAGTTTAGATTAAAATGCTGTGCTACGTAGCTAAGTAAATCAGAGAGAGTATGGTTAAATACTCTGTGCGTATTTGGAGTGGACGTCAAGTGTGCGCGTCGTGTGAATCGGTCGTGTCTGTAAAAACAGTCTGCGTTGCTTTTAGGCAATTTGTATTTTGCTAACATTCAAACGGAGGATTCGCTGGGCGGACACGCTTACATGTGTCTCGTTGAGAATAAGGAACTGCGTAGCCTCGTCCAGGGCGACGATCAGAAGATCGAGCTGCGTCCATCGTCTGGTACGGTAGCATCGTTGTCGATAGTTGGCACTCAATGTGTGATGGCTGTGGTGCTCTTCGTATTGGTCGTAGATAGCACCTGTAAATTTTTTCGTCGTTATTATCCTGCGTTTCGTTTGCGTATCGTAGGTCTTCAGATTCTTTCTTTAATAGGAAAGATGTATTTAGATTTTAGAGGAAGTTGATTTCTGTATTAAATCTGTTTTCGTTTCTTAGTGTCATTTGAAGTGTCTGTCTGTCGTCTTTTCGTTTGTTTACTTCTGAGATATTTTTCATGGAATATTTCTTTTTGCGGCAGATGATTGATGATTTCTTTAGATTTTCTTTTATTTCTTGTCTTTTGCATTTTAGACGACGCTCCTCTCGTTTAGTTTCATTTCTGTCTTCGATTTCTTTAGATTATGATGAATTTATTTGACTCTTTTTTCGCAATTTATTTTCTCTTGAATTGATTTTCAGTTCAGTTTGTCTAAATTCAGCAAAATCTCAGGACGCAAATGACTTGGTGAGTAGCTCTGTGCAGGTTTTTGACCTTTCTCTCTGAGATAGTCACTGTAAAGACCCAGAACATTATCTTTATCGTTCTGCAAATTGGCAGCAAACGATGAATAAAGCATTGATGTTAGGAAAATAGTTTGAGAAAACAACAGGCAGTATGTTATTGACCAATTATATTTGTACCATGTGAAGTTACCTACTAAATGGCATTTCTTATTCTCAAAAGCCATTATTTTGAATTCCATGAACCTCATGTCGTGTGGGCGTAATTAGGATCCCCAGCAATGACTCCTACTTACTCTTTTTGCAGAAGCACAAGACATTTTACCCTAGCTGAATAATTTTATGCCCACGCAGCATTACTATAATATTATAATCAAAGCAGAGATTAATTCGGGTAAAATAATATAAGTTCTTTCAAATATGAACAGGAATTGGGTGTGAAATTCTCACCAGTTTATCAAGGTTCCGGGTAATTTTGCTGTCAGAAGAAATAAAACTTGTGAGTAAACCAAGTCAACACTTAAATATATCCTTGACCAGTATACCATAATTATCTACATAATGAATTTGATTGGAAATTGATTTCATTGATGAAACTTCTCTTATGACTGCATGTGACTTGACTGAAAGTATTTTAGTATAATTATATCTCCATATATCCTAATTGACTATCCTTTTATCCTGTGTCCATGTATCACTTTGACAGATTATTGAACAAAGCAACAAGGGAAGGGATAGAGCAGGATATTTAGCAGAAGAGACATGTGGTTATTATTTTGGAAGAATTCAAGGTCAGTTGAGAGATGGAAGGAAGTCTGGAACAAGGAGGGTGGACTTCAGAGACTCATAAGTAGTAAAAGGAAATAATTTTAAGTAAATTTTGATTAGTTTATGCGTGAAATTAAAACATGAACTATCGTATACTTTCTTTAAATAAAAGTAGAAGTAAATAAAAATGTCGTATCATAAACTTTATTTAGTTTGCATAGAATTTGTTGGAATGTCTGTTGTTTTAAGTTTTGAGCTATTTTTAATTTTGCTTTTTCTTCCTACATCGCTATTTCTGTTCTGGTTTTTTGCCTGTTAGAAAAAAATAACATAGCTTTTGACTTTCCAAAAATTTGGTGTTGACGCTTGCATGTTAATACTTTTTGATATTTTACTGTTTAAGCAATGCTTGCTTTTATCTATGTAAAGAACCGTGATCTAAACCAAATCTATTGCCACTAAATTAAGATGAATTAATGATGTATTAATAAGTCTTAAATATTATTTTTTTTTCAAATTATTATTTAGCATTGTCTAGAGATCGAACTTAAACCATATCACAATTCATATTGTCAAATGATAACATGACAATTTTGCAGGGCCGCAGCATGGGGGGAGAGTATTTTGAGTATTTGAACACACCCCCACCCCCAAATGAAATAATATGTTTACTAAAACACGATGTAAGAACTAAGGGGATTTAATTTTGTGACTCTAATTTCTATGTGACAGTAGATTAGAATCGGTTGCCTGTCGGCTTGCTAAAGGTCTGAGCAAACCCCTCACCCCTAACAAAATCTTGGTTGCGGCCTTGCAATTTTGCTATTGATAAACGCAAATGCTACTTTCTGAAGACATGCAGATGTTATTTTTTTTACAATTTCTCTGCTTTAATGGGAGAATCTATCTGTGAATTCTTCTTAGCCATCACGAAATGACTATTTAATGCTTCAACTGTACTTAATAATACTTTAATAATAATAATAATAATGATAATAGTACTTCTTCATTACTTCAATCCTTCTGCAATATGTAATACAGTACATTTGAAGAATGTAGCAAAGTATGCACGCGTACAGTTTCTGTGTCACTGATCTAAGTAGATGTAGTTTAAGGCAGTCTGCAAATGTATATAATGCTAATTTGCTGAGTCAGATACATCAGATTTCCATAGACTTATCAATAACTGCTTTGTTGACCTAACGACCTCCTTGGGAATACTCCTTTGGACAACCCCTCTGACTAGACACAGCACTCATGAATAAGCTGGTGCCCTGAGCTTAGCTTTTGTGTGGTGCAAGTGGTAGAGACTAATCAAGATTTAGAACAGTGCTCTTTTGCAGGGCTTAAAGTGTGGCTGGACGGTCATGGACGGCGTCCATGCACTTATTTTAAAATCTGAACGCCGTCCTGTCTCTTGTTTTCCGGCACAGCCTGTAAAAGTAAGGGGCGTCCAGGCACTCATTATTCCACACTTTAAGCATTGTTCTTTTGCAATAATTTACTCGCAAAATTAGGCTACTTATTTCCTGTCCAGCAGTTAGGCATTTCAAATGTTTTCAACGTGGATGCGACAAAAGCACGCAGACAAATGCACGCAGTGACAAAGGTGTAGGACAAATGCGCGCCGATAAAAGCGCGCCCAAAATAGCAGAAACATTTATTCAGACTATGGTTTTTGTCAGTGCGCTTTTGTCCTACAGTGCTGTTTTGTTACAGCGCCATTTTCTACCCTGTAAACAATGTGTTTGGCTTTTGGCAAGTATATTAACCACTCAGTAATGAGCGCTGGTTTTGACCGATGAGCATATTATTCTAATGAGCTGTTCATGATGTGCTATACACGTAGGTATTCCAAAACATGAAGCACCACGGATGATGTGGACCTCTCCGCCTCTCGATATAGCTGTCAAAGGACTGACGAAAAAGATGAAGTGCATCTTCTCCGGAGTGTAAGTTATCTTAAGTTGCTTTTGTAAACTTCATTAAAGTACTTAACCAGTCATTTATGTGGTGACCAGTCATTTATGTGGTGACCAGTCATTTATGTGGTGACCAGTCATTGTGGGGCGCGGTGGTCTAGTGGTGGCGTCGTTGCCTTGGAGCCGGAAGGTCCGAGGTTCGAATCCACCTGGCCGCGTAAGGACCTTGGGCAAGTCCTTCACTCACAATTGCTCAGCGCTTCGGCGTGAAACTCCGATGCAGTGTCCGCTCTGCATCGGGAGCGCCTCTGAGTAGAGAGAGCTTGAAGGGGCGCTATAACAAGTGCATTTGGAGCGCCTCTGAGTAGAGATCTTGAAGAGGCGCTATATAAATTTATGTGATTGATTGATTGATTGATTGATTGATGAGGTAACCAGTCATTTACAAGGTGGCCAGTCATTATGTGGTGACCACTGACCAGTCATTTATGAGGTAACCAGTCATTTATGAGGTGACCAGTCATTTATGAGGTAACCAGTCATTTATGTGGTGACCAGTCATTTAGGAGGTAGCCAGTCATTTATGAGTTACCCAGTCATTTAAGAGGTGACCAATCAGTCATATGTTACATGACTTTTGAAATGTTATTTAAGTGTCGAAAAGGTATTTCAGCTTAGTCCTATGTAACTCAACATGACTCACTGATGGTGAGCACTGATATATATTTATAGTGATGGTTTCTTCTCCGTTTTAGTCCAACGCCGCAGGTGTCGTGGATCCGATTGGATGGAGAGATGCCTGCGAATGCAGAGTCGGGCAGCTTCGGACAGGAGCTCATCCTCCCCAACATTGACTTTTCTGACGCCGGAAGATATCGGTGCCAGGCAACGAATCTCATTGGGTCGGAAGCACTGACCAGAGACTTCACTCTGACCGTTGAATGTAAGAGACTAAGGATGTGAAGAAATTGATTTTCAGTTGTTTTTTTTTGTTAATCACTTCTGTTTTTGTGTTCATTTATCATTTCTGTTTTTGTTTTCATTAATCATTTCTGTTTTTTATTAATCATTTCTGTTTTTGTTTTCATTAATCATTTCTGTTTTTGTTTTCCTTAATCATTTCTGTTTTTTATTAATCATTTCTGTTTTTTATTAATCATTTCTGTTTTTGTTTTCCTTAATCATTTCTGTTTTTTATTAATCATTTCTGTTTTTTATTAATCATTTCTGTTTTTGTTTTCATTAATCATTTCTGTTTTTGTTTTCCTTAATCATTTCTGTTTTTTATTAATCATTTCTGTTTTTTATTAATCATTTCTGTTTTTTATTAATCATTTCTGTTTTTGTTTTCATTAATCATTTCTGTTTTTGTTTTCATTAATCATTTCTGTTTTTGTTTTCCTTAATCATTTCTGTTTTTTATTAATCATTTCTGTTTTTGTTTTCATTAATCATTTCTGTTTTTGTTTTCCTTAATCATTTCTGTTTTTTATTAATCATTTCTGTTTTTGTTTTCATTAATCATTTCTGTTTTTGTTTTCCTTAATCATTTCTGTTTTTGTTTTCCTTAATCATTTCTGTTTTTGTTTTCATTAATCATTTCTGTTTTGTTTTCATTAATCATTTCTGTTTTTGTTTTCCTTAATCATTTCTGTTTTTGTTTTCCTTAATCATTTCTGTTTTTGTTTTCCTTAATCATTTCTGTTTTTGTTTTCATTAATCATTTCTGTTTTTGTTTTCATTAATCATTTCTGTTTTTGTTTTCATTAATCATTTCTGTTTTGTTTTCATTAATCATTTCTGTTTTTGTGTTCATTAATCATTTCTGTTTTTGTTTTCCTTAATCATTTCTGTTTTTGTTTTCATTAATCATTTCTGTTTTTGTTTTCATTAATCATTTCTGTTTTTGTTTTCATTAATCATTTCTGTTTTTGTTTTCCTTAATCATTTCTGTTTTTTATTAATCATTTCTGTTTTTGTTTTCATTAATCATTTCTGTTTTTGTTTTCCTTAATCATTTCTGTTTTTTATTAATCATTTCTGTTTTTGTTTTCATTAATCATTTCTGTTTTTGTTTTCCTTAATCATTTCTGTTTTTTATTAATCATTTCTGTTTTTGTTTTCCTTAATCATTTCTGTTTTTGTTTTCCTTAATCATTTCTGTTTTTGTTTTCATTAATCATTTCTGTTTTGTTTTCATTAATCATTTCTGTTTTTGTTTTCCTTAATCATTTCTGTTTTTGTTTTCCTTAATCATTTCTGTTTTTGTTTTCCTTAATCATTTCTGTTTTTGTTTTCATTAATCATTTCTGTTTTTGTTTTCATTAATCATTTCTGTTTTTGTTTTCATTAATCATTTCTGTTTTGTTTTCATTAATCATTTCTGTTTTTGTGTTCATTAATCATTTCTGTTTTTGTTTTCCTTAATCATTTCTGTTTTTGTTTTCATTAATCATTTCTGTTTTTGTTTTCATTAATCATTTCTGTTTTTGTTTTCATTAATCATTTCTGTTTTTGTTTTCCTTAATCATTTCTGTTTTTTATTAATCATTTCTGTTTTTGTTTTCATTAATCATTTCTGTTTTTGTTTTCCTTAATCATTTCTGTTTTTTATTAATCATTTCTGTTTTTGTTTTCATTAATCATTTCTGTTTTTGTTTTCCTTAATCATTTCTGTTTTTGTTTTCATTAATCATTTCTGTTTTTGTTTTCATTAATCATTTCTGTTTTTGTTTTCATTAATCATTTCTGTTTTTGTTTTCCTTAATCATTTCTGTTTTTTATTAATCATTTCTGTTTTTGTTTTCATTAATCATTTCTGTTTTTGTTTTCCTTAATCATTTCTGTTTTTTATTAATCATTTCTGTTTTTGTTTTCATTAATCATTTCTGTTTTTGTTTTCCTTAATCATTTCTGTTTTTGTTTTCCTTAATCATTTCTGTTTTTGTTTTCATTAATCATTTCTGTTTTTGTTTTCATTAATCATTTCTGTTTTTGTTTTCCTTAATCATTTCTGTTTTTGTTTTCCTTAATCATTTCTGTTTTTGTTTTCCTTAATCATTTCTGTTTTTGTTTTCATTAATCATTTCTGTTTTTGTTTTCATTAATCATTTCTGTTTTTGTTTTCATTGATCATTTCTGTTTTTGTTTTCATTAATCATTTCTGTTTTTGTTTTCATTAATCGTTTCTGTTTTGAAATGATTACAGTTGCTTAACCTTTTCTATCTCATTGGAAATTCGTATGCTTCATCATCGTCCAGTGCATCATCATCGTCAATGTTGTTAACACTGGCTTTGTTATCATCATCAATCTTCTCTCCAAGCATCGTTATAATCATCTTCATCATCATCATCATCATCATCATTAGCAGCTGCAGCAATGAGAGCATCGAACATTGTGCAAGCATTACCATCATCATAATCTCATCATCATCAACTATGATTACATTGCATCATCATTTTCGTCTTCATCATCATCGAACTACATTGCATCGTAATTGGCATCAACTCTTCATCATCAGCAGCATCATTGAGTACAATTAATACATAGCTTTATCATTATTATTATCATCATCTCTTCGGGATCATCTCATCATTTTCACAACCGTCATCATTATCACTTGAAATATTGTATAATTTTCTCGGCACTGTATTGAATGTTATTGAATTGGTCTGATTTGATTTGATTTGATTTGATTGATTGATTGATTCAATGATTGATTGATTGATCTGATTTGACTGATTTGATTGATTGATCTGATTTGATTGATTGATCTGATTTTATTGATTGATCTGATTTTATTGATTGATCTGATTTGATTGATTGTTCTGATTTGATTGATTTGATTGATTGATCTCATTTGATTGATGGAACTGATTTGATTGATCTGATTTGATTGATTGATCTTATTTTATTGATCTGATTGATTGATCTGACATTTCTTCCGTTTCAGCTCCTCCATTCTGGCGTAATAAGCCACCGGAGAATGTAAACACATCGGAGGAAGAGAACGCGCTTTTCGAATGTCTTGTCAACGGACATCCGAAGCCGTTGATACAGTGGTACATCAACGGTGTTCCAGAGGACGGTAATCATTGCCCCCCTTCACTTACCATCCTTAACCCTTTGAACCCGGCTGACCGCTTTAGCGGGACGTTATCCATAGAGTTACGGGAGCTCAGGGTTCAAAGGGTTAACTTAAACGAGCTACGTTAATAATTATGATAAATATTGAAGCTGCTGCTGTGAGGGTGGTATTATTGGCAGTGGTGGCAGCGGCGGCAGTAGTGATGACTATGATGCTGATGATGACGATGATGATGAGGACGACGACGACGATGATGATGATGAATTTATTAATAAAGACGATGATGACGACGACGATGATGAATTTATTATTAAAGATTTCTACAAGTGTAATTCCTCAGGAGCAATAAATTATGTTAAATTGAGCTGTTAACGGATGTCTGGAGAATCATGCGTTATTCTGTGAAACGTTGGCGAATGTGCTTTGAAAAAATGCTGTGACAGTGTATAGCATTGGATTTTCATTCATTCATTCATTATATGCATTTATATAGCGCCTCTTCAAGGGGGCTACTCAGAGGTGCTCCCAACCTTGGATATAGATGGGAAGGTTGAGGAACGGCAATCGACTTCACTGAACAATCTGCAGAGATTGTGGAGAGGCCACGGCCACAGGCAGCCACATGAATGATATCTTCAGCCTTGACAGAGATAATTGGGCCCAACGGTGATGGGTAGGAAGATGTATGTAGAATTGTAGATGGGAGCTTGGAGTATTTTTCGGTTGTTTGCATGGCAGCCTGTTGTTCTGCCATGACCACAGCTGAATTTGCTGTGTGTGTGCAATATATGGTTAGGATACCACAACTGTAGTGTCCGAAGCCAGATATTTACCCACCACGCAAGGAACTATTGCAGCCGCCTGGTCCTTTGGGAGCAAAGCAAACCTGTTGGTTTTAAGTATGTGGAACATCAACAATTCAACATTCTGTAGGGCTCTCCAGACAATATATCGCTGATGCATGCATGACAGAGGGCTTGCCCGAAATACAATTTGTAGACGAGGTCATGGTTCCATCACTGCCAACGAAATCCTCACAAATGTTTCCATTCTCCAATTCAAGTTGTTCGTTGCAGTGGTGGGGGGGGGGGGGGGGGGGATGGGGGGCATCTCTCAACTGTGTGATGAAATGCCACTGTTGATTGTTTAAGGGCTGAAGATCAGTTTCAGCTCCTGATGATGCTGGCCAAATTTTTCATTCAGCCCGCTTTGCATGGCTGGACTAAATTAATGCTAATATTAATTTAAGGATAATGAGGTTTATTTATGTACAGGTGTACACATAGGCAATGAATGAATTATGATTTTGCGTTTAAATTTGATTGTAGCAAAACATTATTTCGATTAAAACACTGAATGATGATGATGTTCAATTGTACACTTTCGACAATTAAGATAATAATTGGTTGACATTGTACAATGTAATGACATTTAATTGCATTTAATCTGAGCTGGTAGAAATTCATTCAGTTCTGACAAATAATTTTTTTTCTTCATAACCAAGAGTTGAGTACCGGTGATTGATTTTATAACAGTTTGTGTTAATAAAGAAATCTCATCTAAGTAATTTGCCTTAAATATATCTACCTGTACTACAATTGGCAGCAGTTGTGTTTTTTGCGTTTCTTATAATTACATTTATAAGGTATTTAAAAAATAGAAATAATGAACGAACGATTTATTTTACAAATTTTAATGGATTTTATGCATAAACGGAACTTAACATGCTCAAACCAGATATCCAATTTATCCTTATAGGGTGATGTATGCATGTCTATACGCCTTATTATTATTATTATTGACTTTTTATATAGCGCACCTTCAAGGTAATCTACTGAGAAGTGCTCCCAGTCCAACAACGGCTCAATCATAAACAAAACAGTTTTTAAGTGAGAAACAAACATAGTGGTGTGACCTCTATGTGACCTCCTTATGCTTAGGGCTTGCTAAGATGTGTTTTATCGCAGCCTTAAAGCCATTCTTTTCAGCCGAGGTTGGGTCGGGAGCGCTCCTCGGTAGTTACCTTGAAGGCCGGGGTGCTATAATAAATCTCCATGATGACTGAATGTACTTGTACTGTCTATTTATTTACAGATGTTCCGCCGAATCCGCGCCGCGCCGTTGGTATGGGATGGTTGAAATACGACAATGTCACGAAGATCGACGCTCAGGTCATCCAGTGCAATGCAAGCAACGCCCACGGCTACATATTCGCAAATGCCTACCTCAACGTTCTCGGTGGGTGAAAGTAAATTCCAGCATATGCCTCATTGTGGTCTTGTTGACTCGACACACAGTTACTTTATTATTTATTTAAAAAATAACAAATACTAGTACAAAGTACAGTGCCATTATGTATTCACAAGACATTAGTTGGGGCACCACAGCACATTGGGGACATGCCAAACATCCAAATGTCTAATCTTATAATGTATTACGCATTTTGGTACATTAGTTAGGAACACAGTGACTGTATGTGAGAAGCTGTAAAACCTGATACCCTTCCACACTTCCCTTATCACAACTGCCTTAATCCATTCCTCGTGCGTTATCTGGTGCCCAGCGTTTGGCATTCAGGCAGCGAAGTTTTCAGATTACGATTGAGATCATCTGGTTTTGAGAAAGTCCCTCATCTGCACTCGATAGCACTGAGAACTCTTTAATACGATAATAGTATGATACTCAAGCAAGCAAACTATCTTAATAATAACTGACAGCACAATACATGCAATATACATTGAGACACACTGAGAGCTATACAAGTCATAATGATAAAAAATTAATTTTTTCATTTTTTATGCTTCTCAGAAAGTCTCGCTTTTTTGTTTCTTTTTTTTACCACGTTTTTCCCTTTTTATTTTACTTTTTGTATGCGAACCTATTTATTTATATAGGCTACTATATGTAATTACTTTTCTTTAATTTTTATTTTCGTCTGATATCTCAAATTCTTATTTTAAAGCCAAAATTATAAGAAGTAAAATAATTGTGTCGTGGATTAATGTTAGCCTAATTATTTAAGTGTTTAATTAATGAAGTGTTATCTGCTGATTAAGATTAAATTCCACAAACAAGGTATTTAATTACAATGCAGTACAAGATGTAGCAAAGTGAAATTGTTTTCTAGTTCCGTGTTTTTTTGGTCGCTTTTCCGCTTTTTAATTTTTTGCAATAAAACGTTGTTTTCCGTTTTTATTTGAGTTTTACCATTTTTAACATCACAATACAATTTATAATCTGTTGGAACGAAGAAATCATGCCACAAAAAATTTCAACTGTAAACCTATGTTGCCATACCTCATTAAAGTGTGTCATTTAAAAACCCTGTCAGCTGTTAATTTCTTTGTTCAGCTGTTAATTTCTTTGTTCAGCTGTTAATTTCTTTGTTCATCTGTTAATTTCTTTGTTCAGCTGTTAATTTCTTTGTTCAGCTGTGAATTTCTTTTTTTTCAGCTGAACCGCCAACTTTCATCGAGACGCCGCAGAAGGAGTTGAAAGTTGCAGAGGGTCAGAAGGCGCTTTTGAAGTGCCAAGTGTTTGGAGCGCCAAAGCCAGTCTTGATATGGCAGAAAGGAGATGACCTGATGGATGTGGCAGATCTCAACGGACGAGGTGCGAGACACAGCGACCACTTCCGTGTGCTCGACAATGGAAATCTAGAAATAGCTGTGAGTATCAGATATCAGTGCCATTACCATGATACTCGTGGGGTGGGGTGCGGTGGTGTGTGGTGTAGTGATTGTGTTCGTTGCCTTGCAGCCGGTACACTTTATTGATTGATTTATTGATTGATCCACAGCTTTACTGAGAGATGCACATGCATATATACAATTATACATATATCTTCTTCTTTCTATTCTCTGCCCTTAGACAGGTTCGAATGTTTGACGTTTCCATTCTTCCCTGTTTTGCACGTTTCTTTTTTTCAGTTTCTGATACATATACATATATGTGTATATATATATATATATATATTAGGGTGACAATGTCAACCACAGGCAAAAATAAATTTTAGAATTTTTAAAGTCTCACCCCTCAAAAGTGTTCTCTATAACATCAGTACCACAGGTGAAAATTTTTAGGGAATTACAAAAACGTTTAGAGGTGGTCCAAGGACCTTGAACTTTCAATAGATATGCCTATGTACAACGTTGAGTATGAAATGATAAACAACGTTGAATATGAAAATGTGCTAAATATTTTTATGCTCTACCAATTACATTTCTAGTGTTTATTTCAAGGTCCTTTGTTATCATGAATGACATGCATAGGGTACAGCTATTATTTAATTAAAAACCAATAAGTCAATTTGAAAATTATACAAGAAAGTCGCTGGGAGTTAGTTATTTTAAATCGACTTTTGCGCCTGCTGAAAAGACGTTGAGGAGGTCTAATGTCATTTGGAATACAATAGGCCTACATGTGTTACTGCAGCATTTGACAGTGAAAAAATTAGTAACATAGACCTATATGTGGCACACATCCCAGCAGCCAAAGGACAATTACTGGGCCGTGATCCTGCTGAAATTGTTATCTGTTCGAATTCCATCAGACATTCTCGGCTCCATCATCATAAGGCTATTGTCAAATAAATCCATGCATCATTAGGTCTTGAAGTTCAGCGTAAAGTTCATTGGGATGACAGGTTGTTGAAGGCTTTTACCTCGAAGGAACGTTGCCCTGCTGTGCTGGCATCAGATAAAGAAACAATGAAAATTTAGGGTTCATTTACTGCCTAATGGAAGGGGTGAGGCACAAGCTTCCGCCGTTTTAACTTGCTTTAAAGAGTGGAATATAGCTGGCCGCAAACGATCTATATCTTTTCACACAACTTCTATCCTCTACAGCAATGCTGGTCTTCAAACAAGAGCATTTGTTCTGTTGGAACACAAGTCTCATATAGGCCTACGGTATAGATATCCTCAGCTTGGTGATAGTGGGGATAGCCTTCAAATCTCTGATGACATACTCTCGCAGACCTACGAAAACACTGCTTGAGAGATTTGGATAGGGAAATTGATACATTACAATCTACCTCTTCCATCTCTCTGGCATCTGACTGCATTTGAGCTGCAGCCTCCGTGAGCACAATGTATTTGTTCTTCAGGTGGATCTCAAGGCATTGGTACACATGCCAATATCCAACGTCAGCTCCCTGCCAGAGTCCCTGGAATGACTTGCAACTGTTGAAGCAGCTCATTGCTTACAAGGCAATAAGTTTGACCGCCGTTACAGCAGAAATTCACGTCCTTTCAAACAGTTTGAGGTACCTGAGTGAAATGTTGGTTGGCATGGTGCTGTTTGATTCGGCTGTTTGCGACGGCAGTGTGATGGCAATTGGGGAATTTTGTTCGGGATACGACGAACCTCTTCGACGTCTCAAAGTAGGCTATATGTGAAGCCACTATACCACTGCGAGAGCTGATTTTTGTAGCTATAAACACTAAGACACTCTTCATTGCACTAGTCCGCACTAGATAGATAAATTTCCTACAACTACACCCACGCACATAGGGAAATAAACGACAGCGTTCTCTTGGTCGTCGCCGAGATGTGAGCTTATCTCAGCTTAAAGGTCGGAAATGATGCAGCACTGATCCATTCATTCCTTGAAGTAGCCTACTTACAAACCAAGAAGAACCAAGTATAGTGCAGGGGGGTTATAAAATACAGGAAGGAATGGCCAGACTAAAAAAACAGCCATAAATGGACTTGATAAACAGTACTTGTATCAAATACAACTTTCGAGATACAATGTACATGTGTATTTGCATTGTGTTAAACAGTGACCATCAAGTAAAACTTCTGATGCGTTGGACCACCACTAAACATTAATGAATTAATTTTTAAAAAATCATGCATAGTTATTGCATGGTACATAACCATTGAAAAGGGTGAGACCTGTGAAATTCAAGAAAAAAATTTTAAGTGTCACCCTAATATATATATATATATATATATAAAGTATACATATGTATATACAGTATATAATCTACAACAACAATATATGAATCTACAACAACGTCTACAACAAATTCAATACTGAATTCGTCCAGGGCAGACTAATTGTTGTTGAATAAAGTGACAATAGTAATTTGCATATTTTCATTAATTCATTCATGGCATTTTTTATAGTGTCACTCTCGCAGCAACCTTCTATCACCATTGTTATTCAATCAACATCTATCAAGGTGCTGAGAATCCTCATTGGGGGAAAAAGCTCTCAATGATAGACAACACGAGATGCTTCTCTATATATATGTAACTGTTGAAGCTGAACTTGCAATCGTATAACATGCAGCAGTCCACCGTGGAATAAACGAGTAACATACAATAAAATCTCGAGTTTTGAGGCCAGAAACATTTCAGCCTGGTTTTGAAATGTTGATAAAGAACGGTACATGGGATTATGTCTTACGTAACATGCAGATTTAGATGACATTGCCCATTGTCGTTTTTAGAGTGTAAGAAAGGATGATGAAGATATGTATCAGTGTTACGTCTACAACAAATTCAATACTGAATTCGTCCAGGGCAGACTAATTGTTGTTGGTAAGTACGCTCAGTATTTTTTAGAATCAGTCTATGAAGTGTTTGACTCCCATAGGCAGCGAACTAGTTTTCTACTCTCACCTGCAGTTCCAACTTTCCCTCTGACTTCTGAAGTAAATCCAGATTCTCTTCACTCTGTTAAGAGCAGAACAGGTATTGAGGTTGCTGATAGAAATGTGCAATGAATATGCATTTACCAGGTACTACCGGTAATTGAGTTATAATTATTGTACATGACAACCTGCACTACTTTACACTAGTTACCTTACTCTAGCCTTGTAGCTTGTGTTTACTGGCATGATGTAGCATGATTGTGTTGTGTTTGTGATCGATGTGTTATTAGTAGGATTTTACTGTAGATAATGAAAGGGAAAAAGTTCTCAACCAATGAGGATACACATTCTCTGATTTACTATCAAAACTGCGCACACAACACGGCGACCATCACAACTGCGTGTTCGAAACCTCACCATTTATCGCTGCATATATTTCACTCATGTCCGTAGGTCTTTCCCTTTGCCTCCAGCCACTCACTGACCATTCACTGACCCCTCGCTGATCATGGTGATTGCTGATACGATCAAGTGTCGTTATTTTTTGGTAGATCGGACAATGATCGTCGATCCGCCGGCGACCCAGGTTGTGAAGGCGCTAGAAGAAGTCTCGTTTCGGTGCAACGCGACGACCGATCCAGGTGAGACATCGCACCTGAAAATCGAATGGAAGAAGAACGACGTGTTGCTGACCAGCGACGAGTCCAACCGATGGTCAGTGCTGGACGGCGGTCGTCGCTTGACCATGAAGCAGATCACGGTCGCCGATTCGGGAAGATACACGTGCACCGCGAGCAATGGACTCGACTCGGATTCTGTCAGCGTCACACTTACGGTGAAAGGTAATTTAAATTTGTTTACTTATTATTGCAGAAAATAGTGAAGCAGTGGAGGTGTGAGTCAAGTTTCTGCAAACACGTGTTCAGTTTGAATATTATAGGGCCTACATGAATATACACAATTTATCTACTCAGCAGGAAGGAGCAGACAATCATCCGAGTTTGATGACCATATGGAAGGTGTAACTCAAGTGTTTTCTAAGGTCTTTCTAGCTGCTACTGAAGTGCTACTGTAAGTCTGCATTATAGTTTTTGGCTGTTGCCCTTCATCATCACTGTCGTCAACAGTTTATACGTAGTGCATGCTGCTTCTCAGTAAAAGTCATTTTATTTCATTAGACTACAATCCCTTCAACACCTAATCACGATCTGTTCTCATTGTCTTACAGACAGGCCAAGTCCGCCGTACAACGTCCGCATTGTGTCGTGCACGAAGGAATATTCAGACATCGAATGGGCGCCCGGTAGTGACAGTAACGACCAGGTGACAGGTTACACCGTCTACTTCAACACGTCGCACGACGAAGCCGGAAAGTTTCAGGAAGGAATTCGGATAAACGGAACGAGTCTGCGGAACACGGCGCGAATTTCGCTCCGACCGTGGACGAGTTATACGTTCCACGTGACTGCAGAAAACAACTACGGCATTAGCGACCGAAGCGAATTCACCCGTTCTGAATGTAACACGCCGCAGGCAAGACCGTATCGCAACCCGCACAGGGTCTGCACGGAAAGTCGAGATCCGGGTGCACTCGTCATCATATGGGAGGTGCGAATGATCAATGACCAGCTGGTGTTTTCTGCAACTAGCACCATTTTTCTTGTTGATTGAATTTTAGTGTTTAATTTTTGTTTCATATATTTTAAATGGGATGTGCTGTTGTTGGAATCTTGGACCTGCCTAAGCGGGTTAGGGGCAGAACAGAACAGTAAAGAAGAAGAAGTTGTGTCTCATAGTCTTAACTATAGATGAGAGATTAATTGACGACATGGTGAAATTATCTCAATCCTATGAAGTTGTCAACTCATTCATTCTCTTAGTAATGCTGCCATTCTTGTCGTTCTCCAAACAAACTGTTGCTATCACACTTAGTCTAAACTGGACTGAATATGGATTATCCATATCATATAAAGTGATTTTGAAGCAGTTGAATAGCGGCATCTTTCCGAATTGGAAGCGAGATTACTCCGCTCTGTTAGTGTTGTCATATGGTTGTTGTTGTTATCATGTGATATGGTTGTTGTTATCACGTGATATGGTTGTTGTTATCGTGTGATATCGTTGTTGTTGTCATGTGATATGGTTGTTGTTATCACGTGATATGGTTGTTGTTATCGTGTGATATCGTTGTTGTTGTCATGTGATATGGTTGTTATCGTGTGATATGGTTGTTGTTATCATGTGATATGGTTGTTGTCATTATGTGATAATGTTGATTGTTATCATGTGATATGGTTGTTCTTATATCATCTGTTGCTGAATCTTTTCAGCCGATGCTGCGTATGGAGCACAACGGCGAAGGTTTCCACTATTTGATTTCATACAAACCGCACAATGATCCGATTGCTGCAGAGGTGACCCATCAGGAGCACGACTGGCGCCAGAGTGAGTTCAGGGTCCCCAACATGGGAATGTACAAGGGATACGAGATATCGGTCCAGGCGGTCAACAACATCGGCAGTGCTCAGGGCGATCTCGAAAAGAAACTGGGATACTCTGGCGAAGATGGTAAGTATTGTTATATCCAAGGACAATTTGTTCATGCACTTATATATGCAGGATAAGCCTTAAAAGACACCCTCTATGTTTTTTTGACAATATCTTGGCCAGAAGTAGGAATTTTTAAATCAAATTTTACAGGCTTGAAGACAATTCTTATTTACATAGAATGGCAAAATTTCACCGAAATACTTCAAGCAGAACAAAAGTTATATCACTTGTAGTGTTTTTTGGACGATTCAAAGATGTAACAAAACAGAAAGTAGCCAAAAAACCGATTTTCTAATAGCTAGATCAATACTCTTGTGCACTGTACAGTATTTCTTCTTTTTGTTGATTTTTGTCGATCGCAGTTCCATTGGTGACGCCGGAGAACTTCCATTTAGTGTCGGACTCACTGAACAGCACAAACGCCATGTTCCGTTGGGAGCCAGTCGACACAAGCCCGGACAACATCCGTGGTTTCTTCAGAGGTTACCAGGTCAGTTTAGACGCAGAGACCCTCCACTCTGATCAATCATCATGCTCTTTGCTCTGCTATGCAGGTTCAACACCTGGTGCCACGGGCTCGCTTAGGTGCCAGGCGACATAGAGCTTTATTAGTTGTAGGACTGTCCATCTGGAACTTAGAACTCCTCCTTCAAAGCTGCATTTATTACATTTGGCCAAGCAAACTCTGTTTTATAAATCTCTCAAGTCTTACATTTCTTTTGCCATGGCTTGACTGGGAGTGTTCTGAGTAGGTTTCTTGAAGGGGCGCTGTATAAGTTCAGAGAATGAATGAATGAATTAATTAATTAATGAATTAATTAATTAATTAATTAATTAATTAATTAATTAATGATGGAGAGCTGTTTGATCAGTTGAATTAGGCTTATCGGTTATACTGGTACGTGTGTAATGCCACAGTGTTAGTGGTTTATTACTTCATCTGTTAAATCATAAATTACATTTAACGATGATGTTTAGACGATAAAACAATGTCTGGACGTTTCTTCCGCCAGATACGATTCTGGAAGGCGGACGACGAGAGTAACGTGCGGACAGAAGACATCATCCTGCACAACTGGCAGCCGTGTCTCTCTCTTCACACGGGAGGAGCATCATCTAGACATCAGAGAAGCTCCTCCTCATCCTCCTCCTCGCAGCTGGTTGAAGCGTCCACTTCGAAGCTGTGGCCATTCTCGTTGATGACCGCTGGAGTCGTCGTGCTCAACGGTGGAAAGAGCGGAAGAATCAGCCAACTGGTCAACTTTGAGACTCCAGAGGGAGGTAGGTCTGGTAGGATCACGCAACAGGCAGGGCTTGATTTGTACTTAGTTCAGTCTGTGATGTTGTTGTTTTGTCTGATATATAGTTTCTTATGATTTGATGACTTTTATGGGACCAAATGTTATCATAATGACAGAGGTTTGCTTCTTGAAGTAAAACCATTGTTAAAAGAATTAAAGTGCAGAGCCTTGGTAAAGCTTGATCGAGGAAATCAGACTGTATGTAGCAGGCAAATCTTTTCTGATGGTTGATGTTGGTTGATGTTTATTCCTGCCAAGCAAACTCGGTGTATCGTTGTAACGATATTGGGAAGCTGATTGCCCATGATTGCCTCTGTTATCAGGCTGTATTCTAGTGTATAGTTGATACTAGGGTTCATTGTGCAGCTACTGAACCTTTTGAGAACAGTAGTCACTGCCACTGATTTTTTATGTCAATCAATCAATCACATAGATTTATATAGCGTCCTCTTCAAATCACTACTCCAGGGGTTATTTTAACGTGCAGCTGGACACAAAGTGTGTAGTTGGAAAAGAAATTTGTGCCGTTGAAAATAAGATTTTGTGCAGTAACTCATAGTGTTATAGTGAACGAATGACTAAAAAAGGGTCATCAATTTTGGGGGGGCCGGGAAAATTTCAAAATGGTAATATTTTCACGGGATTTCGACGATCAAACATTTGGTCTGGACGACTAAAAAGGTTGTTTTGCGCAGTTCTAAAAATTTCTTAGAATAACCCCTGCACTGCTCAGAGGCGCTCCCAACCCAGGCC
Source organism: Lumbricus rubellus (assembly GCA_945859605.1). Taxonomy (NCBI): domain Eukaryota; kingdom Metazoa; phylum Annelida; class Clitellata; order Crassiclitellata; family Lumbricidae; genus Lumbricus; species Lumbricus rubellus. The sequence goes on along the minus strand of OX243816.1, from coordinate 15,464,634 downwards.
TGGTCGAAAGATAAATAAGACCAGATCGAGTTGACGTTTTTCATGCTAGAGGCGTCACCTTCCGGATGTGATCTGCCACTGTGTGGTGTGCAGTGTGGATATGTATGCGTACCTCATTCGTAAGGCCATCGTTTGTTTCTTTTAACCCTTTTCCGACCAAGGTTATAGGATTTCCCCATACCATTATGTTCTACACTTTGGTCAGTAAAGGGTTAATCCTGATGGAAGATCTATCGCAGTTGTGGATGTTTATGTTTTCAGTTCCTAGTTCAGTGCCTGCGTTCTGGGTTTCGGAGAGAGGTTCCCATCACCTGCGTCTATCGTGGACGGCCCCTTTTGAGTTGAACGGAATTCTGAAAGGATATCAACTGCGCTACAAGAAAGGTATCAAGTAGACTCAACGATGTTTTAGGTATCAAGTAGACTCAACGATGTTTTAGGTATCAAGTAGACTCAACGATGTTTTAGGTATCAAGTAGACTCAACGATGTTTTAGGTATCAAGTAGACTCAACGATGTTTTAGGTATCAAGTAGACTCAACGATGTTTTAGGTATCAAGTAGACTCAACGATGTTTTAGGTATCAAGTAGACTCAAGGATGTTTTAGGTGTCAAGTAGACTCAAGGATGTTTTAGTCATGTATGTTTCATTAATAGATCTGCTTCTGTTTTGGTTTATTTCAGTTTTCATCTGCCATCTCATATTCTATTTCTGCTCATTGTGCTGTAGTTCGATGCTTTTGTTTTTATTTTATCACACTCTCTGTTCTTTTTTAAATTGATTTCATATGCGAATAATTTACTGTTGTTTCAGTTGCTTTTGAGATATTCCACTTCCAGACTGACACTTGATCTAGTATTCTAGTTGTAATCGGAAATTTGCTTAATGTCTCAAATATTATTATTACGATACAGTCTTGTTTATGTTTTGGAGTTGCTAAGGTCTACTGTAACGGTCCAATGACTGCACGAATTAACCTGCGAAGCAGACTTCACGTCACAGCCTTTGATATGTCACAAGTGTTCTCGTGTATACATTGCACTTTCTAATCTCATTCATTGTGATATTCTAAGTTTACTATTTAAATTTGAAAATGAACAGTGCACTGCTTTGTGTGACTCGCAACTTGGGTTTCATTTCATGCTGGTTCCAGTGTACTTATTAAGTTTTGGCTTAAATTACTTTCAGCTCCTCCGGCCATCGATACTTGGCGTGAAGCATACATTGCCGATCCGCTACAGACGACGAAGAAGATGCACAACCTTGAAAGTGACACGATGTACATACTGTCGATCCGGGCTGAAACGCGTGCGGGCATGGGCATCGATAAAACGATTGACGAAACGACCGTTTCCGAGACGGGTATGCTGTCGTTTCGGATCTGAGTTTGTATAACCGTACCCATAACCGTGACCGCACTTTTTTGCTGCAACCAAAAATTAGAACGGTTTTTAGCAGATAATTATTATTATTTATTTATTTATTTGCTTCTCCATTTCTACAGCGCCCCTTCAAGCTCTTTGCTGCTCAGACGTGGTCTGACTACAGCGTGAACACTGCATCAGAGTTTCACTCTGAAGCGCCCGAGCAACTGCAAGTAAAGAACTTGCTTGAGGTGGATTTGAACCTGGAAGCTCCGGCTCGCATATTCCTGAATCCCAAGCCGTATAGCACTTTAGAGATATTTTAATCCCGTAAACTGGAAGTTGGATGAACGATGAAAACCTGATATTACTGCTGACGTATTGCAGTATCATTAGAAGCTGGATGAGCATATTAATTAACAGAAGTAGAAGTTGGATGAGCGACGAAATCATGGTTTTATGCTAGATTGTAACCGTAAAACTAGAGGCTGAATGAACGATTAAAATATTTGTAGTTGAAGTAGAAGGTGGATGAATAACGGAACTGTGATATAGTAGAATTATAAGTTGGATGAGCGATGAACAAATGACTAAAACATAATTTAAATAATTATACGATGCTATACGGCTTGGGATTTGGGTATATGCCTCCGGCTCCAAGGTAAATTTTTTATCTGTACAAGTTTATTTAAATTTTATTTAGACGGTTTGCATGTGTGTTGTGCATTTTAGCTCCGGACAAGCCGAGCATTGAGTCTTTGGAATCTGGACATGATTTCGTCAATGTTTCCTGGTCGCCGTCGGGAAAGCAGACTCCGAGAAACCCAGGCAGCGAATTCGTCGTCAGATATCGCCAGCAGTGTAAGCGTTTTTTAGATCGACGGTCAAAAATATTCTGATCGGTTCGTTTCAACTTGCTCTTAAATCGTTTGCGTTCCAATGCTGGCTAGCGTTGATTGTGGTGAACGGTTTATCTCAATCTGTGAGCGGTGCTATATAAATGTTCAATTACAATTACCATCAATAGATTGGTAACGTAATAACGACTGGAAATTATTTTCAGGTGTTTTCTAAAAACTTTAGCGGGACCGTATAATTGTTTCAATGTTTTTAGGGCTAAATACTGTAAGTGAAGTACATCACTATTTTAATCACATTTATTATCATTATATGGTGCATCATTCATTCATTCATTCATTCAGAGAATTTATATAGTGCCTTTTCAAGATATCTAGTCAGAGGCACTCCCTGTGCAAACCTATAATATGATGTTAAATGTCATTGCCGGTACAATGAATAATTGCATAAGTTAACAAAATAAACTGTTGAATATTACTTTTTTTGCTTGATCTCAGCCAGAAGCGCCTCTGATATCTGGAATAGGTGCTATATAAATTCTGATTGATTAAATTGATTAAAGTGTCTAACAGATTTCAACGGGTGACAGAACTTCACAATTGTCACAAACATGGAAGAAGATGAAACCCTTTGCGACTAAATTTACGACTTATTTTGTTTAAACAATCATACATTTGACAGTAACATGTGATCCAGTGTACAGCGCCCTTTCCTTCGGCCTCGGCTGAGCTACGGCACTATATAAATTGTCTTATTATTATTATTATTATTATTATTAAAGTTGACTTTTGCTGTGATTTAGATGCGGATGACTGGAAGGAAACTCCTTCAGAGAAGTGGCACAACTGGTTCAACGTGAGCGACCTGGAATTCGGAAAGACGTACGAGTTCTGCGTCGTTGCTCAGAACCACGCTGGAGATCGCATGAATTCCGATCACAAATCATTTACGGTTGGAGAGGTCGCAGGTCAGCTGCTTAGCGGTTTTTTTGCCCAATCAGATCTAATCAGATGACTTCTATACTGCCATTGCGATCAGTTGGTGGTTACTTTGTTTTGAACTGGAGAAGTAGAGTCTGGATCCAACATGCGTGAGAAAAACCTGGAGGTTTCTATTTAGAATAGTTGTTTGATCCAGTTTTGCTGAAGTACTGATGTACCGCAGAAACGTTCTGCATACACTATCGTGACTTTTGTATTGTATTGTATTGTATCTGACCATTTGTAAAGTGCTTCTCGAAGCAAGAGCCTTTCAAAAGCGCCTCCATGGTGTTCAACCCAGAGAGAAAACGCAGGTTTTTAGATGAGAGAAGGACGAGGAAAGACTACCGGAGAGGATGACATAGTGAACTGATGAGGGAAGTCCATTCCGTAGGGAGGAACCAATGCAGGTTTTCAATTTGGTGTTGAAACAATTTAAAAAGCAACTTTAGAAGCAATCAACACTAAACTAAAAAGAACTATCACTTGTGAGCTCCACACACATATGCAATCGTGCACGCATACAGTCCAGCCATCATGTTCCCATCCAGAGCTCACAGGTAACACCATTTGCAAAGTTTTAAGTGGTCAACTAGCCTAGTTAGCTACACCGGTAAGTGAGAGCAGCATACGTCTGTTGGTTGCAACGGACTGCGGTTCAAGCCCCGGGCTGGTAATTGACATTCAGAGATTTAGATATCTCGGACTAGCACGTGTGGGACGCAGGGGCGCAAGCTGCTGTGGAGCGACCTTGGGCAAGTTGCTTACCCATCATTGTCTGTGGGGAAGGCAACGGGAAACCACCTCACTCATCTCATCACCGGGTGGCGCAAGCCATAGAACCTGCCTACAGGCAGAGAACCATCATCATCATCATCATGTGGTCAATGATCATTTTGATTTGACGATATGTCTCTATTTCATAATTATGATTCACTGGACTGATGTTTTTAAATTGTAGAAACTCAAGTGCACAACGTTGCGTCTGCACCGTGGTTCCTTGCTCTCATCTGCATCATTCTACTCATCATCTTCGTTCTGCTAATCATCTGCCTCATTCGAAGAAACCGTGGCGGAAAATACCCTGGTATGTTTATTATACAGTCACACTGCGTGGTGGGGGGGTGGTGGTGGTGGTGGTGGTGGTGGTGGTGGTGGTGGTGGCGGCGGCGGCGGTGGTGGTGGTGCTGGTGCTGGTGCTGGTGCTGGATAGTGATGATAAAAAGGACACAAATGATGGAGATAATGTCACAGGGTGACGACAACTTTCGTGATCATCATGATGCGTTTAGTCGTGGTCATAGCAGCCATCATGATGAAGATATATTTGATGAAAGCATGGCTAGTTATTAAGTTGATGATAGTTGTTGCCATGAAAACAAATTTCTTTTGACAGTGCTCTTGACTGGCGCTAAATAACTTCGCGGTTACATTGCATTGATTGCAGCAGGTGAGATTCTGTACATGAAGTTGCTTTGTTTTTCAGTTTATGAAAAGGAGAAACTTCATGGCAACAAAGGGAAGCTGGATGAAGAGCCGACGTTTGGTGAATACGTGCGAACGTGAGTATATGTCGTGGATGGAATGAAGGGAGAGGAAGAAGAAGGCTCAAGAGTTCAGTTGACTAGGCATCACTAATCCAACACAGGTTATTTGGTCAATTAGGCAACTAGGCAAATGATCAGGTTGTTCCCTTCCCGTGCTGCCTCTAAGCAACATGGAAGCTTCGCCGTGATCAACCCTCAACTCTTTCTGTGCAATCTGCACCATAAACTTCATCTCCTTCCACAAGTGGTAGAAGACCATCATGTTTCTTTGTATAAGACCTGTATTGTCAGGGCAGGCAGGAGCAGCCCTGACGAATGTCTTTGAAGAAATGCTATCTTAATCTAACTGAGCGTTTGCAATCTTCAACAGTTGAATTCTACACTCATGTAATAAATTAAATTTAACAACAACTGCACATCTCAATTAGTTAGCATGACTTGCAAATGAACCAGCAATTTAACCACATAAATCTCGATGACAACAGTTTACTTTACATAGAACTTTGTGACTGAACCACCTAGTTTAATTTTTTTCGATTAAATATATAGATTTTGTTTAATTATTAGGAGCATTTTTGTAGTGCCCTTTAAGATTATCTACTCCGAAGCGTGCCTTATTTCGCTTACTAACTTTTAAAGCAAGTTCAGTGAATCGGAAACCTAGGCAGTAGACTTTATGCTTGAACAATTTGTCATGGTCATAGCACAGGGTCAGTTACTGCTTAGTATGGTCGAATGGTTAGGATGTTCCACCCTCACTACTGACTAAACTAACTACTAATTTTTCCTTATCAGTCCCTCGTTCTTTAAAAACATTTCTTTTACCCTGGAGTTTTTCGTGCTGAGAGCGCCTTAAATGGTCATTCTGCAAGAGGCGCTATATAAATGTATAGATACAATACGATACAATTTGTGGGGCGCGGTGGTGTATTGGTTGCCTTGGAGCCTGAAGGTTCGAGGTTCGAATCCACCTTGCTGCATAAGGATAAGGACCTTGGGCAAGTCCTTCACTCACAATTACTCGACGCTTCAGCGTGAAACTCCGATGCAGTGTCCGCTCTGCATTAGGGAGCGCCTCTGAGTAGAAGAGAGCTTGAAGGGGCACTATAACAAGTGCACATACTAACAAACAATCATCCAGGCGAAATTTATCTGTTTATCAGTGAGGATTCAATGATCAAGAAGAGCCAGGGCTCGTTGGAGAGTTCCAGTAAATCGGAGGAGGATGGATCAGACAGTCTCGGCGCTTACGAGGACGTCGATCCAACCAAGTTCAACGACGAAGGGTCGTTTGTCGATCAGGCGGGCTACAGGAGACCACTGGTGGCGGGAGAAGTGAAGCCGGCGACGTCAGAACTCACGTCTCCATCCGCGCTGACAACGTTCGTATAAGTTGTCTCGTATCCTCATCTGATCTTCAGCCTTTACTTTTTTCATTCTCGCTTCTCCCTCTGTTTTTCGTTTGTTTTCTGTTTCCTCGTTTGTGCGTAGCGAGCAGCGACGACTCGGGTATGAGAGCGTTTTTTCTATCCTTGTAACTTCTTAAGAAATGGTTTAATTGTTAAAGCATTCTTCAAGCTTCTCTTATAAAGTGACCAAGTGGAGGAAGCCTTCTTGAGGCTTTAGCTGAATGAACAGTGTGCTGGATGTCGACACTGTTTTTGTGGTCAGGATGTGACTTGCGGTTGGGAGCAGCAGTGGTGGGAGGCGTAAGGATAAGAGTGTCATGTTTAGATTTGCAAAAACGTTGTGAACCATTGATTTTACTGTTTATTATACGATTGCAATGGATGCAGATTGCAGAATAGTGTTATCGATTTACTGTCTTAGTTTGGGGTTGGTTGAACCACCGAAAAAACTATGGCTTGGCTGTACAAATCGCATATGTTTGCTTCTGTGTAGTTCTGTGATTTGAGCATTTAGGATTGCGTGTGCCGTAGTGTCATTGCTTCGTGTGCTTGGTTTTCTTTTCAGAAGAGATCATCGAACCACAACTTATGCAGTATGATGATTAACGAACAATGCAATCTAGACTCTGTGTGAACTTCTTTACCTTTGTCTCATTTGCGTAGAACTAACAAATGCTGGCTTCAGAAAATTTTAATTGGGCTACAGAAATATGCTGCTCGCATTAACCTGTCTTAACTTTATAAACGTGTGAACTCTTGATGTTTTCACAGAATTTTCAAAATATTCATTGCAGTGTTCATAACAAGTAGAGAATTTAATGTCTAAATCCTGAGCTATAATCGCAAACAAATTTCGAGTAGATATTTTGCTTTTTGAGTGATGTAAATTTTTGCATTTGTACTGTTGTGCAGAATGTCGCTTTACGTGAATGGTGTCTTTTTTACACAGTGGGCAGTGTGTTCAGATTATTATTCGGTCAGTAATTGTCTATGAGTTGTCTATTCAAGTTCGACGTTTAAAATTAACAATTTATAAATGCTTAGAATGAAGCGTTCGTTATGTTTTTATGGGGCTTCTCTGTCGTGAGACGATATCAGCCAATTATTGCTTTTAAATTCCTAGGCTCAGTAGAGTGTTGTTTGATAAACGTCTGCCACTAATTAATTCATCGTCGCAATCGTGTGCACTGTTCGTATCGGTTAGCATTTGTTATTAAGTGCACTGTGGAGTATTCAGCTTTACTTCGACGTTGTTCACGTACTGTGAACAAATGTAGATTGACATGTTGCTGCTTTGAATGATGATGCCAGCTTCGTTTGTACATAATATGCAAAAGAAACAGTTTGATTTGCAAAGTCCTTAGCAATGTTTGACAACAACCATATGTGGCTAAGTAGTAAGTATATAATTATATATATATATATAAATTATATATGCGTGTAGAGTTCTTATTATGATGATACTGTTATTTTTACCTTTTTCGTATATATGTACCGGGAATGCATGTACAATACATGTGGAATTTTTATTACGATGATACTATAATTTTGTGCAATTTTGTGTTGTTTTCAATGGTGTTTAAGCCTCATTTTTTATGATGCAGATTCATGTAAGATTGCACTTGTCACTAAATGATTTCGACCATTGTGTTTTGTGTTTAGCAGGCCATTGTGCTGTCTAGACAGTGTGTTCCATTCAATTTTTCTTGTTAGCTTAAGAGTGCACTAGTTACTAAGCATTGTGCTTCTATCTGTAGAACTATTATATACTCATCACTAACTTGAGTGAACCATTGATTTTTTGGTTTTACCATGTAACCTCTTAAAGTTGCAAACCAGCAGTATACCGGTAATTGCACTCTAGGCCTAGTCACTAAACAATAGGTTGGTTCCACTGATTTGGTAAGATGAGGAGCGGTGCAAATGTGTGTGTTCATGCAAAGGTGTGTGAGTGGATGTTTGTATGAGTGTGCGTGCGTACGTGCGTGCATGTGTGTGTGTATGTGTGTGCGTGTGTGATGTGTGTGTGCATGTTTGCCTGTGATTGTGTTAATCACAAAGATTGCTAGATAGGTCAGTTTGGTAAATCATTCGTCCAAGCTTTTCGAAGCATCACACGTGTTTAGCTTATTACATTCATATGTCAGTTATTGGTACGTGTAATTTTATGTATGGATGACATATTATATTATTATGACATATTGCATATATGTGTAAAATGGTGTCCTTGATATCTCAGCTTGGTCGTGTATAAACAAGGTAAATAAACTGGTGTTTCAGCCCAGGCCAACATTTATATATGAGAAAGTCTGAAAAATAATGTTGTGTGTGTTACTGATGTTAAGTGTTTGATGTTTGTGTGTGTGACCTTGATCTCATTCTTTTCTTCCAACATTTGACCTTCACATCAGTCTATGGTACAGTAAGTAAGAAAGATGACTGTCTTATTTTTACGTAGTCCACTCCATGGCCATTTTGGGATTAAACAATGTGGGGTCAAAAATTGTTCATATTCACTGAACGAAAACGTTGTAATTACTGTTCAGATCAGTTTGAAGCATGTAATTCTTTTACAGTAAGTCAGATTTTCCCAATAGTTATGGACAAGTGCTGTTTCTGTTTTTCTCTCACTCTTTCTGTCTGCAACTCTCTCAGTTTCTCATTTTGTCTCCATCTGTCTCTCGAGATCTGTCTTCCTTCACAGAAATGATGTGAAATGGAAATTATGAATGTGAGCACTAATTAGCATGACAAATGTAATCACAAATGTAGAAACAAATCATGAGTTTCTTTTGTTCTTCTATAATCAGTGAAGCGTTCTGAACACAGCTGTAGTTTATGTTTCCTCTATCGATTCGTCATTGTGTTTGAACCGTTCTGTTGTAAACTGTAAACGATTATTATGCTAATCATTCTGACCATGATTAATTATGCTAATCATTCTGACCATGATTAATTATGATGTAATTAGGTCTAATTAAACTGTAATGAAAACTGTTTATGACCAAATTATGATGTTTGTTGTGAATTCGAGTTTCCACCTACGTCTATTGTTTCTTCACTTTTTCATTCATTCATTCAATGAACTTATATAGCGCCACTTCAAGAAACTACTCAGGAGCTCTCCCAGCCCAATTCAGTTGCACTTTATTTCCGCCAGACTGATGTGGCCTCTGTGAGGCACCAGGAGTAGGAGCTCAACAGGAAACTACTGTAGCCTGCCTAAATAATAGGCCTACATGTCATTTTATCTAAGGGTGTAATGTAAATTGTACAAGGTGACATTGATTGTTAGCAATTACACCACAATTCAAAAGATCAATGAAACCAAAACGTACAATGTAGAACTATCTGTAGATAGCAAAAAATCAGAAGACACGTGACTTGGCAATGTGAAAGGATTGTGGAAGTGTATAATAATTGGCAACACGTCAAACCGTCGCTTTGTCACCCATAGAAGTATGCATATAATATAATTATGATTGACAACAGAGATAGACAGACAGAGACAGAGACACAGAGAGAGACGACTATTAATAATTGCAGATGATTGAGTGAAGATGAGCAGTGAGCAAAACAAATCAATTGATGATAGTTGTAGCGGTGGTGAAGTTGCTGATGATCACGATGATCACAATGATGATCAATGCGTTACCGACTTACGGTGTTAAGTAGGCCTAATTCCATAGAGTCACATATTCTGCTATTTCAAGGCATAATTTACTTTTAAAAGAGTTTGTTAAATAAATTATAAGGCAAAACTTTATATAAGTAGATGATAATTGAGCATGCATTTTCTCATCGGAAAATGACAAATGAACATAAATTAAACTGAAGATTCTGAACAATGTCCAAGGTAATGTTGCCTTCTGTTCTCTTCAATCGGCAGCTGATATTTAAATCAACTTCGTTTCCTTTCAGTTACTGCATGCGGTCCCTTTATCAATGGGAGAACTGTCGTGTACGTGGGATGAGCAGATACAGTTGTCGATGCCTGGTGATATCTCTTATCACTGGTAGTCAGCTGCTAATTATCAGTAGATTGATAGCGTGTTATCCCGCAATCTTCTGGAGTCTTGCCGCACTCTGAAAAAGTCTGCCAATTATAAGAAATGACGCCGTAATTAGGCAGTGGTATAGATCAGTTAGAGCTTCTAGAACTAAAAATTCCTTTAAACAGCCCTGTGAAATTGGATAATATTCTCTTATAAAATTCAGTAGGCCGTGCAGCAGATCTTGGCTATAGGCCTAGATCATGTCTGGCTAATAATATCCTGCATCTAACTTTATTTCCATAAAGCATTGCTATAAAACATGTACGTAAACAGATGCAATAGGCCTACCTTATGCATCAGTCCTTGAAAGGGTAATTAACTTCCTACATCGTACATTGTTAATTACCATTACCTCTTCGGGCGCAGAATTCGGTTGAAGATAAGGACGGACGAAACGCAGACGACTGTACCAGACCCAAGAGCCACGAGAAATAGAATTCCTTAGAAAAGAGAAAACAAATGATAGCCTATACTAAATTAAAGCAACTGTGACTTTATTTTTTACCATTTCTGTTCAATTGCTAGGAACCACGTTGGCCTACTAGCCTAGGCTACCATGGCAGTGAACCAACGAATTAACAGGCGCATGAAACGTTGTTTGATTCTAGATTCAATAGTTTAGTAGACTCTCAACTAGCCTATTTACATTGGAAAATGAAGTTGGTCGCGTTTGCTGAAATCAAAGCCATACCGGTAACCTATCAGATTATTCGTTGTAGCCTACGTGTAGCTCTTCTTCTCTAGGTCCTAGGGCCTAGGCCTACGTCACGTTCATCCCTCAACTCTGTCACTAACTTAATTAGGCTATTTCTATCAACTAACTAGTATGGTTAAACTAATTGTGTACTATTTTGAAACTTTTATGCATGGCGTAAATAACGAAATTTAGGGCCTATAATAATAATAAAAAGCAAACAGGTTCTGTGCTTCATAGATCCTGATGGAAAGTTTACGGAGTCCCTCATCTATATAAATAAAAATGAAACTTCCAATAGTTCGTTATGAGTGTTCTCGAAAACTAACGGAAAGATTGTTTCGAAAATTTTACAAAACCTTCCATTCCAATAGAACCGTGTTGTATTATGCTTTTTTTTCGAAAAAACGCAATCTTTTCCACAAAAGTGATCTTTGCAATCCGTTCCTCCGCCATTTGCAAATTCAACAAGACCGCACGTTGCCAGATTTCAGAAACGCCTTCACAGTGACAGCGACCAGACGAAACATGAATGAGGTCGCGTGCCGTGACGTCATAAGCGAGTCGTATAATAAACGAACGCGGCCTTTCACCGCTCTCAGGAAGGGACGGTGTGAGGAAGGAAAGGAGCGCAGGGAGGGGAGGGGAGGGGAGGGGGAGGGGAGGGGAGAGTCTTTTCTGCCACAGCAACGCGTGGCCGGGTACAACTAGTACCCCTATAATAATTATAGTCGCGCTGTGAGTTTCTCCTATTAGACAACATTCATACGCATAGGCCTATGCACTGTTTGGGGGGGGGGCTGTATCATAATTATGACACCGAGGTACAGTGTATTATGTTTGTTAATAGTAGGCAATCAGTTAATATTAGCCTACCCATTGATGACGTGAAACTTTCATCGAGTGAAGCGGGCGAGACTATTGCTGTAGACAGTAAAACCAAAACGATTTAATAAAGCATCCATATTGTTTGTTTAGGCCTATAATAAATACAGTTTATTGTTAGGTATTGCAGCCTCAAAAATAGCCCAATGATATAAAAAGAAGTCAATTTGAGTCGTAAGTGCTGACAGCAAAAATGGAAATACAGGTACAAAATAGTACAAATTGATATATGCATACCCTCTGTGGTGGAACGGAGGCGATTTGAATGTGAATAATTATATTTATAAATGCACACAGACCTACACATCTACACAAACACACTTACAAACACACCCACACCCACACCCACACCCACACACACACACACACACACACACACACACACACACACACACACACAGTTAATGAGACACATATTCATAAATATCGTGTGCATGGTCGCAGGGTGAGAATTGCCGGGGAGTTTGGGGGTTTCAACCCCCCAGTCTTTCTTAGAGCCCCATGTTAAAGTATGTTTTTCATACCCCAATTCCAAGTTTATCATAGGCCAACCCCCCAGTTATTTTTCTACAATTCTCACATGTGTGGTCGACTGGTCGTATAGTTACCTGAGGATGGAGATGTGCAATTGCCTCTGTTTCCTCTCCAATTGTTGTCAAAGCAGTCGAGCCGCCATGTCTGCGACGAGTTGTTGCATCCGAAGATGGCTTTCGATGCGTCTCTGATGACCCATCCGCCGCCAGAGGGAGCCTCTAAGTCATGACATCCGATGACTGAATGGAACAAAGGCATCATACACACACACGTCATATGAATTATGTGATGATGGTGAGATAAAATAAGTGAATACAGGAGAGAATATCATATGATATGTATGACATTGTAGCCCAGTGTTTAATCTAGACGTCTCTGGGGGGGGGAAAGTTCCCCCCCCCAGGATTGACATTTCCCCCCCAGAAAAATTTGACAAAATGATATTGGTTTTTAGTTACTATTTTCATCGTTGTTTTATATGAAGTGTTATAATATAGGCCTACCGTGATGTTATTTACTATTATATGATTATTATTTATTATTTACTATTATTATATAATTATGATACTATCATGTTGCAATTAGTATAACTTACTGTATATATTTGTATAAACACTATTTTTGCACAACTAAAAACAGATATGACGTCCCCACCAGAAAATTTGACAAAAAGGCTTATAGTTTTAGTTGCTGTTTACATCATCGTATTACGTGAATTGTTATAATATACTGTAATATTATTTATTATTATATGGTCAATGGTTATAATGTTATTATTTACTATTATAATATATGACACAATCCTGCTAAAATGAGAATAACTTACTGCTAATATTTGTACAAATACTACTTTTGTACAACTGAATGGCTTCTCAAAAGTGGTATCCTTCAAATTTTAAACTGTAGACCTAAAATTTCAAAATGTTTGGTCCTATTATTTGAACACATATATAGTAAAACCTAAAAACAACATCATTACTACACATGGTTTCTTGAATTTGGCACCGGTAGTTTATTAGTTCTTGGTTGGTTTGTGTACCATTAAATATGATTTCAGAAAGTATGTCCTGGTCAGCAATTGAGGACCATCTTGGGAAACAGGGTTAAACTGATATAGTGCTGAAAAATCAGCTTGTATAGGCTACTATTAAATTCATGTCTGCATTTATTCATTAGAAATTTAGAATAACTCAGCAACAGGAGAACTGAGCTGCTGAACTCGATACATAAAGATATTTTTTATTGTAAT
>OX243816.1:15398558-15446058 GCA_945859605.1 Lumbricus rubellus | reverse complement strand
AAACACACACACACACGCGCGCGCACACACACACGTTGCCTTGGAGCCAGTGTTATTTAAGTTTCAATTTACTTTTCAGTTCCAGTTTTAGTTTTAGTTTTGTTTTAACTTTTCAGTTTAGTTTTAGTTTAAGTTTTCAAATTTTTTCAGTTTTAGTTTCAGTTTCAGTTTTCAGAACTTTTCAGTTTTAATTAAGTTTCTGTAAACCTTCAACAGAAGGAATTGAATTTTTTATTAATGACATTTTTCATTTTTATTAGCAAGAGCAATAGATTAAGCTAAATTCATGTTGTCATGTGATACATGATCGAGCTGCAGTTTGAAGCACTCCACTTTTTATTTCGATATAAAGTAACATTAGTCCGATTTAATTCCAGAGCACGGTATTGAATTTTATGAAGAAAGAATTGTAAATGTAACTTACCCAAATTGAAAATTAAAAACACTAAACTATATAAAGTTATGTGCAGTAATCTGGCACAATGGGATGGATAAAAAAATCTGTTGAACAGTGAACACAGATTCAACATAGGCTACGTAGGCCTACCTTATACAGACTGCTATGTTGAGACTTGAACTTCCTGTCACAATAATTTTGCTGCCCGTCAGCAACAGCTCTACTTTTAAAGTAAGCGTTGGGAGCATGTGTATGAGAATGGCCTATCTTCTGTGATGATATAATCTGCCCTTTCAATACACCAGCACAGGCCAGTAAGTGTCAAACGAGTCTGCCATTATGCTGTAATCCGAAAGTGTGTGATCTTGGATCCATTATTATGGAGATGTAATAAAACTCAGCGCCCTGTTCCAAGATCAGTGAAGTTTCAATTAGGTCTATACCACCACCACCACCAGCAGCAGCCGCCACACAAATAGGCTTGAAATAGCCAATAGACACGTCTATTTCCATCTTCATTTGTCCTATTCATAAACATCTTATTTCAAACATAGTTATATGCGGGCCATTCTTGCATAATGAGGTAACGGCCTCATGCTGTTCCATATTGGTTGGCAGACAATGTTTGTTGACATTGGAATCATGTACAATCTTACATGTGATCCGTAGGCCGCCTATGTGTCATGTATCTATACAGGCTCAAGTTCAAATATTCATACCCTTCCCCTACACGGACCATGCTTCAAATACACCTGTAACTAACTTCGCTCGCCCAGTGGTCAGCGGTGCCAAGCCATCCGTAACAATAGCTAATCAATGTCAGCTTTGTCCGGCTGTTTAACTGAGGCATTGTAATCGAATTAATTATACACATCACTATCTTGTCCTGGCCACAGACAATCTTTATGGTTGACCGCATTTTACAATAGGCTGACCTCTAAAGAGAAAGCAGATAGAGAAAGGGTTGACACATATTGCTCTCATACATGTACGCCGCTAACTGTTGCAGACATTCCGCCATTTGGTTTGTGCGCCACACAGATAAATTAATTCAGTTTTCAACTTTCAAGTTTAGTTTTAGTTTAAGTTTTGAACTTTTCAGTTTAGTTTTAGTTTCAGTTTTCAGAACTTTTCAGTTTTAGTTTTAGTTTCAGTAAACTCAAATGGAACTTTTGAGTTAACTCAGATTCAGTTTCAGTTTTAGTTAACTTGAATAACATTGCTTGGAGCCGGAAGGTTCGAATCCACCTCGCCGCGTAAGGACCTTTGGCAAGTCCTTCACTCGCAATTGCTCAGCGCCTCGGCACGAAACTCCGATGCAGTGTCCGCGCTGCAGTTTGGAGCGCCTCTGAGTGGAGAGATTGAAGGGGCGCCATAAGAAGTCCACATAAACAAACAAACATACAAACAATTAGCGTAGTTCCGGTCACAATGATTATTGTTACATCCTGATAATATAGGCCTACTCCCGTACTCTCTTAGGCCTACCTATACCTACCTGTTGCTGCGTGGACGACTGCGAAGAGAAGAACGGCATAGAGAAGGATGAGGAGGATACGGAGGCTGAAGATGCTGGTCAGATGATGATGCTGGACAATAATCCCACAGACAAAGCAGAGCCACATCTCTCCTTCTTCTTCCTCTTCTTCTTGTGTTGACCGATGATACAGAGAATGGCTAATCGGGTCTGTGCAAACGAGAAGCGATTGATAAAGCATCCTAATCCAATCGGATGGGATGACCAGCTGCTGCAACTGATGCTGCTGATGCTGCTGCTGGTCCAGCATCCGATGAAGCTGGCGTCAGTCAGTATGGCATCAGATCGCTCCTCCTCTTCCTTCTCATGCTATTTCCATTCCTTTTATACATTCCCTCTTCCCAGCTCTTCTTCCTTCTCTAAAGTCTGCCTACTTCTTCTCCCTAGTTCTTGTATACCTCCTGAGTCCTCCTCATCCTATACAGATATACATTATATTATATATATATATATATGTTATATACTGTTTATGATTCCTTTCCCGACCTGCCTTCCCGCCATCATCTTCCACGTCATCCTGATGCTGTTCCATTTATCTTCCACCCTCCCATCCTCCGCATCTTTCGTGCACGGCTGACTGCCTTCTCTTCTGGTCTCTGCATCCACTGATGCCATCGGTCAGTTAAGCATCTTCTCTCCATCCTTCCTTCCATCCATCCAACCGATCATCCGCTTCCTCCATCTTTCTTCTCTCCCTATCCCTCCTCCACCTCCACCCCCACCTCATGCTCATTCTCCCTTCTTAAATGTTTCCACCTCTATCATATTTTCTTCTTCCATCTATGATTCCTACCATTACACAATTCTCATTCCTCCAAATCTATTCTGCGGTCTCCATCATAAATTATATTCTTCTTTATTTCTTTTCGACCTATTCTTTCTGTTATACGACCCATTCTCTAAAGTTCAGCCTCCGTATCTAAAGTTCAACCTCTATGCCTAAAGTTTAACCTTTAAACCTAAAGTTCAACCTTTAAAACTAAAAGTTCAGTCTCCATACCTAAAGTTCAACTTATTTACCTAAAGTTCAACCTCTATACCTAAAGTTTAACCTTTAAACCTAAAGTTCAGCCTTCATACCTAAAGTTCAGCCTCCATATACCTAAAGTTCAACCTCTTTACCTAAAGTTAAAACAAACTGCGGCTGAAATCAGGAGTGGTCTAAATGTTGGATTTAAATCATTTCCGCTGCCGACCGTTTTGCCCTATCTTTCCCCTTCCTTCTGTTCTTCTGCTTAATTTTGAAGTTTATCCAGATTATACTTCAGTTTCTCACCTTCATTTTCTCCACCATGATATCCACTCTTTCCCTCTTTCACTTTTACTCTCCTTCTTCTCAGCTTTCAACCTCTCCACTTCTATTTCCACTCCATCTCTTTTAGGCATCCTATCGTTCCTCCTAATTAAGCATCACACAAGCAATTCTCTTATTCATTAAAACGATCATCCTACTCATAAATATTTTTATAATTATAGTATAATAATTATAGTTGACGTAATTAAAGGCCTATACATAACTAGAGATATTTAACAAATTTGTGAACTACAAATAATTAATAGATTTTGAGAACACATCTTAACAGTGTTATTATTTTTTAATGAAGGCTCCAATTTCGTCCAATAAGAAATAAATTCATTTTACAAAGCACACACAGTATTCCAGATGTCTTGATTTCAAAGGAAGAACTATAATTGTAAACAGAAAGATTTAAACTGAGCCCCAGTGATAGAAACCATAAATGAGGTCATAAAATGTCTTGGACTATTAAAGAAACTGCATCTCGTTTGACAAATTTTTTAAGCAATTAACCGTGCCAGCATTCTTACAGGCATTAGATGATTTCACATGTGGCAACTATAGGTATTATGTCTATTCTATATCGGCATGCTGGAAGGTAATAGAGATCACTCAAGTCCACCCATTACTAACTAAAAATGGTGGCAGCACGATGTTGCCTAAACAACCACAAATCAGTGAATTTATGTACTGCCACAATGAAACAAACTGCCCAATGCATGCTGGAGTCAGATCTGTCCATGAGGCGCCATATCGCCTGGACAGTAGGTTGTTGCTTCCGGCAGCTCCGTCTCATCAGGAGCTGCATCAAGTCCTTGCCCTTTGAGGCCGCGAGGGCGGCCGTCGCCGCTTTCGTCACTTCCAAGGTGGATCGCTGTAACAGCTTGCTTGCCGGCGCGCCTGCGTGCCTCTTGGACGGACTCCAGTCAGTGCTTAATGCCGCAGCGAGGCTAGTCTGCAACAGGAGAAAATACGACCACGTCACGCCGCTCCTCCGTGATGTCCTCCACTGGCTGCCTGTTCCATCTCGCATCGAATTCAAGCTCTGTTTGCTCGTGTTCAAATCGCTTCACGGAGCTGCGCCCGAGTACTTGCGCGATTGCTGCATAGAGACTCATTCCTCCGCGGCTGGGCTTCGGCTCAGATCATCCGAGAGGTCTGATTTGCGTGTGCGGAGAATGAGAACGTGCTTCGGCGATCGTGCCTTCTCGGTCGCTGGTCCTCGTTGCTGGAACAGTCTTCCTCTCGCTATCCGATCAGCAGGCTCAGTGGACTCTTTTAAAGCCAGGCTAAAATCACACTTGTTCGCTAGGGCTTATCCGGTGTAGCTGTTTTTTGTAAGGCGCCCTTGTAACGGCATGGCTGTGTTACTGCGCCATATAAATCGTCGTTATTATTATTATTATTATTATTACAAGCAGGGCTTAAAGTTTGGCTAGACGGTCATGAATGGCATAGGCCTACAGGCATTTATTTTCAAACCTCAATGCCGTCCTGCCACTTATTTGGACAGCAGAGTCTGGAGAAGTGATGAGCATTCAGACACTTCTTTTTCTATGCTTTAAGCACTGCATACAAGAACTAATTTAAAATCTGGTGTCTGACTTCCATTGTTATCACACAAGAAATCAAAACCCCTACAGGTGTGAATTTGCATACACAAAATAATTCTAAAACATTTGCGACTAACACACAGGACCATTAGTATGGAATAATCTACTACTAAACATTTGCAGCATCTCAAATCACTTAGTATTTAAAAAGCAGCTAAAACTTTTAACATTAAAACAAACTACATTGGTCATGTTCCCGTCAGCATTTCTGTTTTCAACCTTGTTTACATAAAATTACATGTAACAATATATCTTGACTAAAATAGCAGAAGGAAAATTTAGAGAATATTTGCAAGCAAAAATATGTAACTTGACATAATAAATTATTGATCCTGTCCTAGCTATCACCACCTTCAAAATAACAAACTTTTACACAGGTGACCCTAGCTAGCAGGACCTCGGTTACTTCAGGATTTTCTCACTGTGGCTTGAACACTATACAACACAACTTTTCTTCCTGGGCATGGAGTGTTAGGCTATTTCCTGCTTACTTATGCCTCAAAAGTAAAGGAAGTTGTGGTTATTCTTTTAAACTTTGCTTTTGTGACCGGCCATCATAATGTTTCAAAATTATGTATGCCTATTTCAACAAAAACGAGCGAATTTCGCTCTTTCTGCTCACGTAAAGTCAAAACAACGTAGGTTAGAAAACAAAACATAAATGAAGAGACGCCCCTCGTTTGGTTGCAGTCAATTCCAACTGCCTCGAATCTGCGCCTTGCCAGCTTAATCTGCGACTTGCCAGCTTTCATAAAACAAGTTCCACTGCCTGAATTTAAAAGTTCTGCACTGGGATTGGCAAGGACCAAGATCTCTGAAGCCGTTAAGTTTTTTGGCTTTGGATAGTATGGGGTTTCTCTACTCAGCTCGAAAATTGCAATCTGGATCTCGAAAGTCTGTCTCTCTCTCTCTCTCTCTCTCTCTGACATACCAAGTACTGCGTTCTCTTGAAGAAGACTGCTATTTATATTTCTGAAATGTTCTTGCACATCCCAGAATATACTCGAAAGTTCTCGAAAGTGTACAGCTGCTTCAAGTTTACTCAGCACTGAATTCCCATTGAATGTTCCGAAAAGGTAGTTACATTTCACAACATCAATCTCCTAGTCAGAAGAGCAAAGTTACTGGGGAGTAATGGTCATTTTCTATACCTTTGAGGCAGGAGCAACCGGGAAATAACATTTAATGCCCCCCAAAATTTAAAATTTGTCACAGTGTAGCTGGGAAATTTTTTTTTAACATTACTCTGGACATGTTATCTTGGAGCAACAAACATAAAGAGAATTGATTGACCGATATATATTTGGACAACTGTACACAATGGCTGATGGTAAAAGATGTATTTGTATTTGCATAATATTTATATAATGTATTTTGTTGGCCTCCAAAAGGCACCATCAAACCATAGTAGTAAGTATGTCTAACATTTACAGAAATGTCGTCGACTGGAAGCTTTCATTTAGAGGCATGTAACTAACGTGAAATGTAAACATGACAAGAGCATTCCACGAACAACACAACTCCTCTTAGCTAGTCATCTACGTGAAAACACTTCAAACTATTATTATCTAAAATGTTTTGCATGGCGTGATTAAGAGATCTCAAGTTAGGCATATCTACCTATATCTATCTATCTATCTATCTATAAGGTCGTCACCTAGTACCCGTTTCAGAGACGTTTTTACAATTCTCTTAAGCAGAAGAAAAGTTTAAAATATACAGCAAAGTTCCGGTTCACGACAAGGCTAATTAATTACTTACTTGCTATTTTAATAAAAGAGAACTGCATCCACACGATTGCACAAGCATTGCTTCGATTTGGATATAAGATACAATTGACTTTAAAATCAGTTGCATAGTATAAAAATGATAAAAACAACAGCCTAATAGTACCCACAATGCACCATAAAAATGTGTAATTATGTCGAAAAATATCAAAAATGGCTGTGAAATCAGAACATCGGAGGCAGCAGACAGAATCACGCAAGAATCATCAACATTATTAAAAGCTCGTGTTACAGAAAGCCCACGTTACAGAATTTCCACTTACGAAAGACGTATCAAGCAAAATCGAATGGCGAAATCGATAATGTTAACACCACCAGTTACAATCACACAAGTGTCCTGATTTATCCCACGCTGGATTAAATTCACCAACTCTCTAGATGTCACCGCCGAACTTAAAGCCAAATGAAGCTGGATGAGATTTTGCTGGGTCGAAGGTCGCCAGTTCTTCTGGTTCTGTGTCGACTCGTTGGTACGTCTGCTGTCCGAAAACCGGTGAAACACGGGAAGGATCGAAGTTGACGTCAAAGGACGCCATTCCACTTCGCGGAGACACTTTCTGCTCTTGCGATTTTTCTAAACATGATGGAATATATGCAGACCAATGGTCATTATAATCCATTGCGCATTCTCAAAAGAGTTTCATAAAATATTTGTTGTTTTTTCATTGCCGTTCAATACCTCTGTTGACTAATTTTGTGTACATAATATGCAGCGCACAGACAAATCTACGATTCTTCTAATAAAAATTAAGTCAGAAGCCAGGCTCAAACATAAACTTATTCACGGCCCATGTTCATTTAGCCTGATAAGCTTTCTAAACAATTCTTTCACAAAGTTTACATCTAAAAACAATGGCAACAATGGTAGTGAAAAGGTAGAGCTCATATTAAGAAGCATCAGCAGAGAACCTGCGCCATAGTCCGTTGCTTGAAGCATCATTCAACTAAGGAGGAAGACAGACAACCAAAGTTACATCCTCGGTTTTTGCAGGTCTTAATATATATAATATGTGTGACATATATTCCTTATACACACAGGGCTTAAAGTGTGGCAGGACGGTCATGGACGGCATCCTGGCACTTATTTTCAAATCTCTATGCCGTCCTGCCACTTATTTGGCCAGCACACCTGAAAATGTAAGGGCATCCTGGCACTTCTTTTGGAAACGTAAGGAGCATCCAGGCACTTCTTTTTTTACACTTTTAGCACTGTACACACACCAAACAAACAATTAGATGTCAGAACTAAACCCAGTCTTACCAGAATCATCTTCATGAGTTTCGACGACAACAATATCATTTTCGTCCTTGACACTGACTACAGACGCTGCAGAGGCCAGCTCCTCATCGTTGCTGCTGCCACTTGCTTCCTCAGTTTCCGCTACAAAAGCAGAAGACAAAAAAGATACACATACAAGGTATTACAAACATACAATCTCAAATCATCTGAAAACCAAACACATCACCTTAAAAAGTGCTACACAAATATCTAGACAAATTCACATACGAAGACATGAATCCACCAGAAACATATGTGTTCATACATAAATACAAAACAGTAAATCTGTTTACAAACACTGTTTCTGCACTGGTCTGGAAATAGAGAATGGTCTTGAATTGCACATTAATTGTTTGGCGCTTCAACTGTTTTCACACCAATCAAAATATCATATATTTCCTTTAACAAGAACACCGCTATCCATACCACAAAAAGCAAGACTGTACGTCTTTCTCAGCTTTGTCTACATGTTCTTGAGATGTAATCAAAGCAAACACAAACGACGTCTAATATTTTACCCCACTAAACATGACCCAGCTTTTGTTAAAATCAGACATATTTCTTAGGATAATCAACTTTATTCCCGGGCAGCTAGTATACACCAAGGTTAAATTTAGCATGTAGAAGAAATTTAATATTAATACTTAAAATTTTCACGGTCTATATCATCTTCAAAGAGTATTACAGGCATATTCTTGGCAACATAATTATGTTGCCTTGCTAGAATCTTTACCGTCCAATTCTCACAGAGTAATGAGAGGCATTTAATGGATGAATATTGAATATTCTGAACAGTTCATTTCTAGATATTAACGGACACATGACAAACGGCATGCAATCGTAGGTGGCATTAAAAATCATTCAAACTGATCAAATACCACTTGGCTGACTAGACTAGTAGACTAGACTAGTAGACAAGCATCAACAATCTTGTTTTTCAGCACAAACACTGCGTCACAAATGTTTCAACACAGTATATAAACTTACTAAAGCAATAACACCAATGCCAATACTGATAAAAAAAATAATTACATTAGCCTGCATACCTTTCGGTTGCTGCAGCTTTGTCTGTTTTGCGGTGCTTTTATCAGCCTTTTCTTCTCTCTTCTGTTCTTCCCCGGCTGCGGATATGAATGATATCGATGGATCGGCTTGCGACATTGACAGATTCTCGTAAGAATCTTGCGGATTCGAAAGAGAAACATCACGACCTGGCTCCGACTGGAGCTGGCGAAAGCTGCTCGACGACAACACTTGCTCCTCCGCGTTTCCCTTCTCTTCGTCCTTGCGTGCAGGCGAGCTTTTGATGGGATTTATCTGCGGCAACGTCACATGCTCAAAATTGTCGGACTCACCCAACCCAAGAGAGATCTTTTCGAATGTGACTGACGATGACAGCTCCTCGGATCGAAGCGGGGAACGGTGGGCATCCTTTTTACCCGTCAGAACCGACCTGTCCAACGTACCCGAATCAGACGGGGCAATTTTCACTGGTTCAGGTTTCACAAGCACGTGTTCTTCCTTTTCAGTGGTTGGCTCTCGGGCTTCTGTAAAAGATCAGAAAAACTTTTTTCCTGTAACTGACCCAGTTTTGTAATTTACATGCATGTGTTAGAAGAAAAGATGCGTGCTTCTAACATAATGACAAAGCTGGCAATTCTTATTTACACAGCACAAATAGATTATTATTATTAATTATTGTTGACCTTTTATATAGCGCACCTTCAAGGTAATCTACTCAGAAGCGCTCATCTGTTATTATCTGTTATTCAACTCATCTTCCATGATAACTCCTTGAAACTATGTTAAGGGCTGTTTCTCTGGTCATTCAGCATCAGCTGGAAACTATGTTGTTCCATGTAAATGTCTTGTCTTTGGCTGGCATTCACTCAGTTGCCGGTTTGTCAAATCAGGAAATCTTTATCTCATCATGCTCACAACTTCCTTAGTGAGATGTCTTTCACTCTAATCTAAAAACTTGTCTCCTCCAGTCCACTTCTAGCTCTTCACACTTTGAATGTAAGACACGAGTTACCTTTTCATGGATAAAATGCAACGCATGCAATAACCTGTGCCTCCGTCTATAGGGCCTACATCTGAGCGCAGCAACTATAGGTACTGCAGTCCACATGCTAACAATCTATCAAGAGAAAATACCACTTGGCTGACTTGGCAAGCAAACAACAATCTTGTTTTCCAGCACATATGTTTCGATACAGTATCCAAAGCAAGAACACCAATGCCAATATACTGATGAAGGAATTGAGGCCTATGATACCCCGACTGCAGATTCTTGCAGTGATAGTCCAGACGTCAAATCCGAGTCTTGTCACCACGTTGATGTCGTGGTGTAAACTGATAGCTCATAATCCGTAGCAGTATTTGGTCTAAATGTGCCGAGTGCACAGGGTAAGAATTGCCGGGGGTTGGGGGGTTTCAACCCCCCAGTCTTTCTTAGAGCCCCATGTTAAAATCTGTTTTTCACACCCCGATTCCAAGTGGATAATGGTCCAACCCCCCACCCCAGTTACTTTTCCACAATTCTTACACTGCGAGTGCAACATGTGTGGACAGTGCACAGAAATGTGACATTTGAGGCAACTTCAACAGCTGAGTCGTGCCACATTGGACAGACAACAGTGGAGGAGGAGGATAGTGAAAATGGTGTTGGACATATACGGATGTTGATCCCATGGTCGTTGACGATGATGACTTGTGTTGCATCGCATTAAAAGTTTATTTGAGAACCTCATCGCAAAGCTTATAGTACATTCTATTCTCCTGCAGTCTATAGTAGCTATAATACTGCTTACCAATTGATCAGCAGCATAATTATGGTTTACACCTGGTTTAATCTGTTAATCAATTCTTTACAAATGACATCCTGAAGAAATATATTTATAGCACCAACAATGGTCCAACAGTTATCAGACATACTTGCTGGAGAGGCAGGGGTAGGCGCAGGCGTAGGCTTAGACGCAGGCGTAGACGCAGGCGTAGACGCAGGCTTAGGTGCAGGCGTAGACGCAGGCGTAGACGCAGGCTTAGGTGCAGGAGTAGACGCAGGCTTAGGCGCAGGCTTCTCTTCAGACTACAAATAACCAAAGTCACAAAATTTCGTGAGTCACATATGTATGAACCACTGATTAAAAACGCAATTAATTAATTGTATATCCAACTTTAAATGATTAAAATTTGAAAGTGCTAAAAAGGATATGGCGGGATCTGCGAAAGCATTCTGAAAATATTGCATGTCACTTTGCTTAAACTTTAACTGTAAGTAAGAATTTTATTTACTAAATACATGGGTCCACAAGCAATGACTTGGAAAGAAAGAGGTCCCTGTGTCAAAAAGTTTGTGATCCACTATGTTAATGAATGAATAATCAATTAATCAATTAAGAAAATGCATAAACTACCAGTAAAAGGCCATGTATAATTTGAGCTTGTACATGCATTGTATGCATGGGCGTAACTTTCCTCTGAAAAGTGGTGGTGACTAAGCTTATTCATCTGCTCACAACTTCTCACTTCCATTTTCTCCTTCAGCTTATTCTACCCCTTCCCCAGATTCGAATTTATTATAAACTCTGGTGATAACTCTCCCTCCCTTCCTTATCCATTCTTAGCCTACTCTTTACCACATTTCGTCGCTCTCGCAGGTGCGCTCCACGACCTCTCCACTCACGGATCATTAAAACAACGTTTAAAATAATCTCTTTTTGCAAATTTTATTCAGATTCCCCCTATGCAATTCGTCTGTCTCGATAGCCATGCATGTGCACTCCAATTCTATCTCAAAGTCGTGTGTATTTTGCACTGTTTGCTCAATTGTAGGCCTACTGACAAATCTGACAATCCAGCTGCATGGCACTCTTTGGAAAACGACGGATTGTTCAAATAATTTCAGTGGCGTTCCTCTACACACAGGGCTTTAATTATAAAATTTTTCATTTTTTTAAATTTACTAGTAGGCCTATATACCTATCCCCTGCAAAATCGAATGTAATATCGGGTCCTAAGACGAATTGATCGATCTTTCGCCCTCTCTAAAAGCGTTCTTTCCCCATCTATAGCTTATAATACATGTAGGCCTATGTACGAATATATTTTATGTCACAGCTCTCTTAATAATAATTATTTCCCCCGATCTCAAATCTGACCAATTAACCATGCAGTCTTAATAGCATGATAAATTAGGCTATTGTAGGCTACGTCAAATTCCTCTGAAAACCGCCCATGCTCAGACTGCGTGAAAAGTTTGCTGTCAGTCACCAACTTTAAGAAAGGGCCTATATGTTGAGGTCTTCAGTTGAATCATACCAAATGAGTGTAAGAATCCTAGTATCCATGTATTCGCGTAAATATAATCATCCAAGAGATCCTTCCTAAAGTCTAAGCCAACTTTTGCCGAGTTATGGTACGGAGCTTCCCTCAAATACAATTTTGATAGTAGGCTAATAATGACCCCAAAAGGTAAATTATTGTGTGCGCATGTGCGAGCATGCCACTGCCTCGGAGAAAACACTTTTGTGGAAGGGAATTGCTTTACGCTCGAGATCCCTTTCCCCCAAGTTTAAAGTGGAAATGGAATTTCTTCCCTTCCCTCCTAAGCATTTACGGCCATGAGTCAGGTAGGCTATAATAATCTGGTCTGGACTCAGGACAGTGAACCTCTATCAGCATTGGAGCCATCGCGACGTAATTAAGGCTAGTCACGAATAACCTATAGGCCTGCATGTAGGCTATTAGTATTCGTGACTAACATTGCAACGGCATATTATATGTTAGAGTTAGACACTCAACTCTTTTCATGTTCAAAAAATATTTTTTAAATATTATATGTTAGACAGTCAAATCTTTTCATGTTAAAAACATATTTCTTTGCCGGACCAAAAAATGGTAGTGACTGTCACGACCACTTTTAAAAGTGGTGGTGACTGGACACCACCATCACATAGAAAGTTACGCCTATGATTGTATGGACCCGTAAATATCTCAAATTAAATTGCCAAAATGGTAACCTACAACAATTAATCCCAATTTCGGCAATTCCATAAACGAATTTCGACCGGATCCGGGATCCCCCATATCCATTTTCACAAAACCTAATCATTTTAGACACTAAACTCTGTTATCAACAACACTTAATAGGTCCATCAACATAATTCTGAATAAATTTGGGTGGATCGGTCACTTTCTATTATGAAAAAGTGTTTTCGGGAAATAAGGGCGTTTGTGTCTTTTCCGTGTTTTCTGGGATTCAGGTTGACCCTGTGCAATGTGATGGGATACTGTAGACCGTCCATTCAAATTTAACTCGATATATTAATTAAACCCGGTACCCCGGTGAAAGGATTGAGTACCTTGGAAGGTTCACGCGGCTTGTCCGGTCCACGCGGCTTGCCCGAAGTCTGTGGCCCGCAAAACTGGCGATACCCGATGTAGACGCAGGCTCCGACCCCGGCTGTGACAGCCACGGCCAGAACGGCCTTCTTGTAGGCCGGTGCCTCCCGTATGAGCTCCGTTACATTGGACATTTCAATATATGAAGGTTTCTTTAGAAAAACAACGTCTTTTAGCTTCAAACACCGACTGTTACGACACAACAGTCTGACCTTGGCTCGCAGTGTTTTTCTTTTTAAAGAACTCGACCACAGTGTTGCCACTGAAGTTTCAGAAATAAACCCAGATTTCCTTCTGAGAAAAACTCAGAAAAACCCAGACTAAATGTCAGCTCACCAAAATAAACCCAGATTTTGATCTAAAAACAAGTAACCCAGACGAAGGCCAAAAAACCCAGATCTAGTTGAAAAAACCCAGCTGTGGCATCACTGAATTTGCTCGACCAGGATTTTCCGTCGGTCTATTTATTGATCGTTGCCACAGTTATCAATAATTTTTTGAGGTCTAAGGCCGATACTACGCCATCTTTGGGTCTAAAATACAACGTGAATCGACATTAATTTTTTCAGCGCCAGCCAATAGGCCTACTGCATTAGAAAGACAATCTAAAATTATAAATCATGCTCAAGTGCCATCTTTTGGTATCCTAATGGCGATTAAGCTGACTAGTTAAAAGTAACGCTTAACAAGCCAAATCGATAGGCCTAGAGCTAGGCCTACCTCACGAGAGCGCAGCAGGCCTATAGACAAAATTTCCAATCACGCCGAAACGATTAATTACCCGAGCAGCACGCCTACGATAAAATAGCCTAGTGTTGTACGCTACAGCCCTGGGTTCGACGAAAACATGCAGTAGGCCTAGCAATTGTTTGGCGCCTGTCAATTAAAATATCAGTTCTGTTGAGTGTATGCATGGTTATTGCTGAAGACCCACATAATCTTTGTGCTACGGTTAACATAGAAGTAGGCCTAGGCAACGAACTCATAGGCCTATATATTACGGGTCTAGGCCTACAATGTGCATCATAGACCATAGATATATCTATGTCATAGACTCATACAGAACATCTACCTCATGAGCTTCTAGAGCTGATCCTCTGCATGCAGTAGTACGCCTAGATAGCTTGTGCTGTCGATCTTATTTTGCTGCATAACAACTGTCTAGCAACTGCGTGGTTTACACTTTACAGCAATTATTATGTATGATCGATCGTCATAGCATTAGCTGTAGAGCCCGGGCTTTCTAATGATTTGCCACGACAACCTGCGAATCTTTAATTGACTTTCAAAGCGCGCAAGATAACGAAACATGGCAGCATGCGATTGGCTGTTCGCTTCGGTTTTTTGTATTGCTGCGCTCTTTAATTAAAGCACATTTCTTTGTAGTATTCGCATTGTATAAGTTATTTTTGGTATATAAAAGTCAAGCAATTGCTGTAAGAAAGAAAAATATTAGATTCGAGGCTGAAACTGTAAAGCACGTGTGGGATTCTTTTTTTGCGACCTACCTATATAAATTAAATGTTTGCCGCGTGTTGTTAGTCGTGTTTAGATCGATTCAGTTGTTGGAGTTGTCGCAAAATTCTGGCATTTTTTGTGACTTGGAAAGATAAAAATGCGGATTCTCACCATAATCGCAACTTTTATGGTGGTATTATTTATGTCATGTGTTGCGACTGACGAAGAAGAGCCGCCTGCGACTGTCGAAAAGCCGGAAGGTATGTGGGACTGCGCTGGATACTAGTCAGTTTCTGATTTGTTCGTCAATGGAGATTTATAGAGCGCCTTTATAACATAGCTATCTTACTAGTATAGAAATATGGGGGTTGTGAGTTAGAGAATTGTTATTATTTAGCAGCAGTAATGAAGTTTTCAATGCATCACATAACCTGCACTTAGCGTTGCCTCCTTCATAGAATTTTCTGGTAATAGCTGATTCTGAGCAGCACTAGATATATCAGACTTCAGAGAGCATGCAGTTTATACTAGAATGCACTCCGTGTAATAAATGACGTTTATATTCTGTTCTTAACTGACTCCCAGCATTGTAGTTATTGCATTGACTTGCCAACATGTAAGAATGACCTAGGAGGACTATTACTGTTTTAATAGTCACAGGAAGGACTAATTTCACCAACTATCTAAACTTACAAAATAACATTTGCTTTAGAACTCCTCGTAATCACATAGTAATGACTCCACCATAGGTTAAGGCCGGTCATTTGACCTGCCTATTTTACTCTTGGCCTGCCGTACACAGGTCTGCAAAAATGCCGCTGTGGACCCTGTCGTAGCCTGCTGAAATTGTATAGCTGGCTGTAGCCACCATTGTAACCACACAATGGCAGACTTTTGCTTCTCCAGTTATCACAATTTAATATTAAGCTTATCACAGTATGGCTAGGTCCATATTCGATATGACATACAATGCTGTAGATGCGGTAGGCATTGCATATTTATTTAAATTTATTATAGCAATTGATATAGTGCCCCTTCAAGGTTGACTACTCAAGAGCACTTCTACTCCAACCCCGGTCGAATAGAAGTCTTAAGGGCAGTGAAAATGAGGCGGAGAAACCAAACAGGATTTCCAGGTCACAGGACCAGCCACGGTGAAGGCGCTGCACTATCTGTTAGCCGTCCGTGAGTGGGGACAATGATTTCAGCTTGAGCAGCTGAGCGGAGAGAATAGGAATGCGTTTGGTGGAGCAGCAGAGCTCCTGCAAGTATAGAACTTAAACCCTCAAAACAGCACTGGACCAAACAGAAATTTGGCAAACAATGCGCTGTCAATATGGGAACCAGTGAAGTACATGATACATCCCGCATGTCTGAGCTCAGAGACTCTGCCAAGCCTGCACATTGGCTATATTGTATGATGTTGTTTGCAGATGAAGATGATGTTTTTGATGTCACACCACCTGAAGAAGAAAAAGGGGTGCTGGTGTTAACGAATGAAAATTTTGACAGTGTTATTTATGGCAAAGATATCGTACTTGTTGAGTTTTATGCACCGTGGTGAGTATAAATTGAAAAATTCTATATGATGAAATGCATTCCAATCTGATAAACATCCTAACAGACTGTAATTAGGTTTTTTTTATCTAGCTAATGAAAATTAGCATTAGCTGAGACTTTAATGAGATATGATTAACATTTATAGAAATCAGTAATTAATTTTAATTAACATTTTAGGAGGGACTAATTTAACTAACTAATTAAATCAAAAGATTCTGGCAGGTGTTGCACAGATTGTCTTTTACACCCTGGCCATGTACATTAGAACTAGGCCTATGTCTGGGATGTTTCTGTGATAACATTCTATAGGAGATATTGCTAAGAAATGAGTATCAATTGATCAGTTTGTTCAAAATTTTTAATTGCATAGATCTTTATAATGGGTAAAAGATTAGCTTTCTCTGGCCTACTGTTTGTCATATTCTGCCAAAGAAACCTTTATATTTTCCATACCTCTCTGCACACTAGCACTGGAGTCCACATCTGTGGAATCCATTACTACTGGTTCAGGAGACCTTCTGTTTCTTTCATGTTGTTACTATTTATGTAGAAAGCACCTCTGAGTAGTCTATGCTGCGAGAGGCACTCTATAAATTTGTATGTGCAATACGCTAAAGTGATTTTTAATGAGTTATTATATTATATATTTAGGTGCGGACACTGCAAAAGTTTGGCTCCACAATACGAGAAAGCAGCCGCTCAGTTGAAGGAATTACAGTCACGTGTCATTTTGGGAAAGGTAGATGCGACAATCGAGACAGAGCTGGCAACCAAGTAAGTGCTTGACTGTATTCTTTTATACAACAGCATGTTCTCTAGACAAAAGGATGTGTTGTGTTTAAGAATATTTCATTTGGCATGTTAGCTGAGTATGAAGTAATTACAGACAGACAAAATGAGGCAAGAGTGTCTTTAACCCTTTAATGCCAAGATGGTAGTAAATGGTATGGGAAATACTATACCCTCCGGCACTAAATGGTTAAGTTGTTTCTGAAATTGTCTTACGATGGTAGTAATACGGCATGTGTATAATAATTAATTTGGTCATTTGAAATGCATATATTCGGTCCTTTCTGCTGGCTTATCCATCATAGTGTACCCTCTGACCTCAGATAATACATAGTAAGTTTTGTTTGCTGAGTGGTTTTGCTTCAGTGTGATCAGTGATCACGGATTGATGCTGTGTGTTCTGTTAATTGACCTTGGGATATCTGCTTGGAAGTTGTTTATATGCTCTGCACTTTGCTGGCGCCTAGTATTATATCACTTAAATAATGTTGTTTAGTCATTTTGATTCTGAGTATCTGTTAATGTCAGTATATACGTTGTGTTTGATTGGTTGTTTGTGTTGTTTAGGTTTGGTGTGACCGGTTATCCTACACTGAAGTATTTTATTGATGGAAAACCGTTTGATTACGAGGGAGGGCGAGACGCAGAAGGTGAGTGAAATGTATATGTCCATGCATAGTTGCATACACAAACTAATTTTAAATAACCATCCAATCATCTATTCATCTGTCAGGTGTAATTCTCTGTAAAAATTTCAGTGTGTTTTAAAAAAACCTTTGTCTCTGAATTTATATATTTTGTCTTTGCTTGCAGTATCAATTGAAGCAGTGAACAATAAATTTGCATGGTTGATTTGATTGATTGATTGAAGAATTCCTGTAGTGGGTCTGATTTGTGGCTTTGTTGTTCAGGAATCGTGGAATACATGCAGGCTCGAGCTGATCCTAGCTGGAGTCCTCCGCCGGAGGCAGTCATAGTTCTCACAAAGGATAATTTCACGGAGGTCACTGAAAGGGAGGAACTTTCAATTGTCATGTTCTATGCTCCATGGTGAGTTGTCTTAGTTAATTGTTATCTTAGAGCTCTGCAGAGATCTACATCTCTGGACGGACTATACATCAAAACATCCTTATCATGTGCTTCGTTACAATGACATGAATTCTGATATAAACATGTCCACTTTGTCTTTTCTAATTTAGCTGATTATAGTAGAAGAATTTTAGCTGAGAAATCATCAATCGACTCAACAAATTATTACAAGTTACAGATTTGGCAGAGTTGTTGAGTACACCCAACTGACGAAAATAAAAGTCCCCATAAATCCGAGCTGTGCTCGAGCCGCCATCTTGGAAAATGGCGGACAAAATTCGGTCTTGTAGCAATAACTCAAGAACCGTCACAGCTACAAAGAAATATAAAAGTGCAAAAATGATCCTCATTAAAAGACAAAGAAGTTTGATTTACAACATTTGTTTCTAGGATCAAAAATAAAAATGTTAGGGCTAGGTTTAGGTTGATCTAAAATCATCATTCGCAGCACAGTATTTCCATAATATTATATTCTTCCCGCCATAAAACTGCATGTGGCATTGATATACATAATGATGACTACTTTATCATATGTAACATTTTAATTTTTAATCCTAGAAACAAATGTTATATACCAAACTTGATTGTCTTTAAATGAGGATCATTTTTTCCATTTTATATTTCTTAGTAGCTGTGACGGTTCTTGAGTTATTACCAAAAACCAGAATATAGGCCGCCATTTTTCAAGATGGCGGCTAGAGCACAGCTCGGATTTATGGGGACTTTTGGTATTTTCGTCAGTGGGGTGTACTTAACAACTCTACCAAGTCTCTAACTTGTAATAATTTGTTGAGTCGATTTTCCTAAAATTCTTCCACTATTAGGTGTATATATAATCTTGTTACAAGTGCAGAATGTATGGCTTGTGATGACTGCTTAAAGGAAATTTCTTCTGTGCTGTACTTCTGAAGACTAAACATTTGACGACTATCCGGATGTGCATGTCTGAAATTTTATGTAACGTCTTTTAGAACCTATTAATATGTTACCTAACTCTACCTTACCCTGTGTACTACTGTGTAGTGAGATTAATGCTTAGGCACCATCCATCCATCTCTTGTGGTCTTGGGTTATAAAAATTACTAATTGCATCTAGAGTATTAAGATTGTGTCCTTGTTTGTTTTGTATTATAATAGACACAATATAACCTTATCAGCGCAGTACAATGCAGTTCTTATGACTAACCATTCTGAGGTTTCATTTCTGTTGAAGGTGTGGCCACTGCAAGCGTCTCCACCCGGAGTATGAGAAGGCAGCTCAGGAGCTGAAGAAGCGGAACCAAGCAGAGCCGTTGGCAAAAGTAGACGCCACTATCGAGACTGAACTGGCAACCACGTACGGGATCACGGGATATCCAACGCTGAAGATGTTCCGCAAGGGCCGTGTTTACGATTTCAAGGGGGAGACTCGTGACTCGTGGGGTTTGTATTCCTAGTCATTGGCACCCGGTCTGTTAACCCTTTGATCCCGGAGCTCCTGTAACGCTATGGATAACGGGCTGGAAAACCGGCCAGCCGGGTTCAAAGAATTTATGATATGTCGCAGTGATTATGTAACACGTAAAATGTCTCTTTCGTTGTTTCAAGATATTTGAAGCTGGTGGTGATAATGATAATAATTAAAATAATCAGATGAGTGAAAAGTAATTTTCACAAGATGGAGTAGTATGGACTGAGCACAGCATCGTGAAAAAGACCAGATATGAATGGTGGCTTGAGACATAATGATATGCCATGAAATTTTACGTTGCACAGATATGTGGTCAATGAGGCATTGCTTCTATGGCTAGTGGCTAATCTTTTCAGGTTGATAGTACGATCAATCAGTAGTTCAGTATATCTTCACATGGCTCATGAATATATGATAAATTATTATTAATAATTATTAATATGAACTGCTTCCATTGGTTGAGAGATCTGACCTGTTAGAAAACCACTGCAAGGATGTTGAGTGCCAAACTGAAAACTCAACCTATTTTTTTAGCTGTGGCTGGGCTGGGAGCGCCTCTGAGTAGATTTCTTGAAGAGGCGCTATATAAATTCTCGAAATGAATGAATGATCGTGTTTTCCCATACATTCTCTTACCAAATGATCAGTTTTTTCATGAATATTCTTAATTTTTGAACATTTTCAGGTATGCTGTCTTATATTGACACGCAGCGAGGGATGGCGTCCAAGGAATTCTCATCTTTGGAAGCAATCAAGAAATATCTGGCATCTTCAAATTCACCGTTATCTGCAAGCGATGGTTCAGCAGTGACTAGCATTGCTTTCTTCAGTTCTGCTGACGATGCAACATTTGCTACTTATGCCGAAACCAGTGAGTATTTTTTAATGCTGATCTGTTTCAATTTTTTTTTATCGGTAATAGTAGCGGTAGGAGATAGTGGAATTACTATATTACTAATACTATATTACAAGTACTTGGTATCAGCTGTGTAACGATATTTCATGTCATGGCCTTTGAGGTCAACTTTGTTGTGCTTAATTGATGGGGCCTCCTTTTAAGTTGCTTAAAATTGCCTATGCATGTTGCCTGATGCATTCAAGCAAGATGCAAATAAAGGTTGTGACAGGATTCGGAAAGACGATGATGGAGGAGTGACCATGTTCGATGATGAGCTGCCGCCAAAAGCTTTGTGAGGCATTGGCGAGGAAAGAAAAGAGAGCAACAGTTTGTTAATCTAGTGACTGACACAGAAATGGTCAGGTGTTGATGTTTGCTAAAAATTTCATGTGCGAATGGAGAGGTGATTCAGTGATGTTTTGACACAATATAATGATTTTGACACAATATAATGATTTTGACACAATATAATGATACCTCCTAATAATGGTATTTTTCTGGAGTGTTTTGCCCTTTGTCTGTTATATGTCTCCCTGGTAATATACGAAAACAAGAAGTAAAGTATATTCTGAATGTTATTTTACTTTAAGCGAATCAATTGAGAGATGACTACAAGTTCTATCACACATTCGACGAAGAATCGAGAAACTTCTACAAACTTAGTCCCGGCTCTGTGGCCGTCTTCCTGTCGGAGAGATTCCAGACAAAATACGAACCCAAAATGCAATCATTGCAAATCAAGGTTTGGCCCTAGCTTTTACTGCTTTCGTCAATATTTCCTTGAAATGATCTGTGATGAACATTTT
Source organism: Lumbricus rubellus (assembly GCA_945859605.1). Lineage (NCBI taxonomy): Eukaryota > Metazoa > Annelida > Clitellata > Crassiclitellata > Lumbricidae > Lumbricus > Lumbricus rubellus. The sequence goes on along the minus strand of OX243816.1, from coordinate 15,424,692 downwards.
TCTTTCAAAACAATTAATTAATAAATTAGTTAAATCGGATCATTATATTTTTTGCCTTATATCTATGGTTAGAATAAAGCTAAAGCAATAATTTTTGTGTCATTTTGAAGCCTGAGACAAGACCTTCGAAATGATATATCAAACTCAATATGTTGCAAGGTCACCTTAATACTGGTTTCCGTGTGTGGTACCTCAGATAAGGAATTTATTAGTCATGTGTACATTTGTACATACTGTCTTACGTTGCTTATTCGCCAAGCGCTGTTGTTTTAGGAGGAAACAAGTGCGAGCGACATAAGCGACTTCATAAAGGCTAACGACGCTCCTCTCGTTGGAGAATACAATTCAGAAACGAGTGTGAAAACGTACAAATCACGACGCCCTCTGGTGTTGTTCTTCATGCTCGTCGATTGGTCATTTGCACACAGGGATGGTTAGCACTAAGTAGTTGCTTTGTGTGTATGTCACCTATAACTTAGAGTAATTGAATATTTATGTTGCTCCTTTAGCATATTCTCAATGGATCAGAGTTGTATTTGGTACTGGAGTGTTACTGGTACAAACTATTCGATTGGGGTGTTTGATAAAATGTGGTTAGAAGTTTAAACTCGAAGAAATTCATTCATTTAATTCTATGGATTTATATAGAGCCTCTTGAAAAAACCTACACAGGAGCACTCGCAGCCGAGCCACAGCTTAAGAAAGAAGACTTAGTGATTTAGGAACCGAAGTTTGATTGGTCAGAGGTAATAAGTGAAGTTTCAGATAATTCCAGGCCTATGGACAACCCAACAACCGTGAAAGCTCGGTGTTGCCTGACAGCTAAGCGAGTCCATGGAACTAGGAATTGATATTCAAAGCCAAGCGAAGAACCCAATGTGCTACAATGTAGGGTGAAAGATCGCAGGTAAGATGGAGCGTAATGAAGGATGCAACGTGAAACCAGAGCAGCAATCTGATGCAAGATACGTTGGGCTACAGGCAACCAATGCAACACATCGCACATGTAGGCTGAGACGGGGGGTGGGGGGGGGGGAATTTGGGAATTTGCCCAATGAGCCGAGCACAGAACCCAATCTAATCGTCCCAAGACCCGAAAGGGGAGACCAACGAAGAAATTGACAGTGTAGAAGGTTATCAGAGATTTTGATTTGATTTATGTTTAAGTTATTTGACAAATTAACAGATTTAGAGTTGAAGAATCGCCTCCAACACCAAAGAAAAAAAATTTAAATTCTTACTTGATTCTAGAATTTTTCAAAGTTCTTTTTTGAAGCTGTGTAAAGGTTTTTGTTTTTTTATTTCAGCCACACAGGCGTGGAGAAAGAAGTTTGCCGACGTTGCCCAGCTGTTTCCAAGCCTCAAGTTTGCCGTCATAGATGAAGAGCAGAACCGAGATCTGGTGGCAGAGTTTGGACTCGACGAATCGAGCGAAGAAATCAACGTCGGAATAATTGACGAGAAGAACAAGAAATACGCTATGAAGCCGCAGGAGGAATACGAGTCGGATGACGTCATCTATTTTCTAAAGGACTACTTAAAAGGTATGTTTGACTTTGCGATTGATAATAATAATCTATATATATATAAAAATGAAACTTTCCAACCGTGCGTTATGAGTGTTTTCGAAAACTGACGAACCGATTGTTTTGAAATTTTTACAAAACCTCCCATTCCAATAGAACCGTGTTGTATTATGCTTTTTTTCCGAAAAAACGCAATCTTTTCCGCAAAAAGAGAGCTTTGAAATCCGTTCGACCGCCATTTGCAAATTATACATGACCCAACGTCCATGAGGGTTGCCAGATTTCGGAAACGTTTTTGTCGCGACATCACGTTGAAAAGTCGCCCAAAAGTCGCGAGATGACCAACTTCGATCTGGGTTGCCCAAAAGTCGCGATAGCGCATATGTCGCTGTCGGGAAGGAACGTGTGAGGGATGAAAGCAGGGAGAGGAGAGGGGGAGTGGAAGGAGAGGCGGAGGGGAGGGGGAAGGGGAGGGAGGGAGACGTTGGAGGAGGAGGGGAGGGGGAGGGGAAAGGGAGGGGGACGGAGAGGGGGATGGGGAGGGGAGGAGGGAGGGGAGGGGAAGGGGCGGCGGAGGGGAGGAGGACGGGGGAGGGGGAGGGGGACGGGGAGGGGAGGGGAGGAGGAGGGGGATGGGGGACGGGGAGGGGGAGGGGAGGGAGACGGGGGAGGGAAGGAGGCAGATGACAGTCTTTTTCTGCCACAGCAACGCGTGGCCGGGTACAGCTAGATAGATTGCGATTGATAATAATAATAATAATAATAATAATAATCTTTTCTTTAATGAAATGCCTGCAAGACGCACTGCGCTTTACATTTACAAGTTATGCAGTAATCTTAATTAAACTTAACTACCAACTGAGCAGACTGCTTTGCAATTACATGGTGCTAATAGCAGCCTACAGATCAAATCCGCCCAACGGGGGCTCGAACTCACTACCTCTCGCACTCTACGACAGCGTGTTATCCATTGCGCTACCGGGTCCCCCAATGATTGTGAACGTGTGTGAGGAAGCTAATTCGAATGCTCTAAGAAAAGGTTTCATGGTATGAGCGTCGAGCACTTTACCAATTTGCAACGTCGAGTATGGCATTTATTGCCTGAGAATTCAGTGCTTGTGAATTAGCTGATGACTGAATGCCTGACGTCTTCCACACTTCTCATGACGAGGTTTCTCATGCAGTACATACTTGTGTTTTGACTAAGCTACCTGAGTTTATACTGAGTTTTGAAGGGGTCGTCACTTGATTCCTCCTCGTGCTATGTGCTCTTTACTCAGTCTAAGCCAGCGTTTCCCAAACATTTTTGGTCACGGAACCCTTCGTGTCCTAATATTTTCTTGCGGAACCACAATCTCAACTGACGGCATTGAAGCATGCATAGCGCCTGAGAAGCATAGATCTACTAATAATTAATTATGGGCCTTAAATACCTAAACACACACTAGTGTAGACATTTTATTTTTATTGTATGACAAATTAAATTTAGTAGGCCTACTGTTTTGGAAACCAGGACTCGTGGTCGTGGATCACAATTTATTGTTTCAAACTTTCACTGCATTTTCGGAAGCTGTTTGAAATGTTGTAAAGGCTATTCCAGTAGCACTTCTCACTAAAATTTCACAACTGTTATTGTTAAAGTTGTTACTAAAATTTCTTTTATTTACAACTTTTTGCGGAACCGCTGCGCTCATTCCGTGGAACCAACTTTGGGAAACGCTGGTCTATGCGATTTAACAATTGCAGATGTAGACTGAGAATTTGGACCAGGCTGAGGAGACCGTGCTGTTAATACATCTATGGGCAATTGGTCTTTCATGAGATGTTTAACTATTAAACTATTGTTTATGTTAGAATTGGTTCATTCTTATGCATTCTACTCCAATGGTTTGGCACTGCAACTTGTTGTTATCTTGCATCACAGGGAATTTGGTTCCAAGAGTGAAGTCACAGCCGGTTCCAAAGAAGCAAGAAGGTCCGGTGACCATCGTCGTCGGCAAAACATTCGAGAAGATCGTGTTGGACAAGAAGAAAGACGTCCTCATCGAACTGTACATACCTGCGTGCGGACACTGCAAGAAGCTGGAGCCGATCTACAAGGATCTTGCCAAGAAGTTCAAGAAGGAGAAAAACCTCGTCATCGCCAAGATGGATGCCTCGGCCAACGACGCACCGGACAGTTACCCGTCCAGCGAATATCCTACGATTTACTTTGCTCCTGCAAATAACAAGGATTCGCCGATCGCGTACACAGGGCAAAGGAAACTAGACGACCTGGTGAAATTCGTGAAGCAGCACGCTTCTGTAGCGCTAAAGAAGAGCAAAAAGGATGAGTTGTAATATGAATGCAACGTTGATGATGACTTTTTCTTTCCAAATGTGATGATGATTGACTGTGTATTGCACTTTTGTATTGCGTCTGCTGAAAAGAACAATTAACTTTTATTCTGCAAAAGGCACTACATAAATTGACGCAGAATGCAATTCTTTCGTACTACGGTTATACTTTGCTGTATGTATAATTTGTATACCTTGCGTGGTATAATTATGCTATTCGTTGTTTTCAACGGGGAATAGTGGACTGGTCAAAACTAGGAATATAATGTTTTCTTTCATTTAGAAGCAAACAACAGGTTTTGTTAAAAGCATTTTGTTATTTTCTGCAGTTTACGCCATAATTATTTAATGAAAGTAGCTGGATTTGGCATTACATGAATTGTTTTAAGAGATTTGGCTTTCTAGAAACTTGTTATTTTATTTTACGTTGTTACTGATAGGGTTGCTGGTTGTGGGTCTGCTTGTATCAGTATTCATGATGTTAATCCATTCATGTATGTCAGAAACTTCCTGAACATTCTTGATTTGGGACCACTGTATGCAAACTGACAGCTATTTTAAATTAACATTTATTTTCTGATAAAATGTTGTTGAAGTTTAGAATTATTTGCATTTGATTGCAGTGTGTGTTTCCAGTTACCATTGTCTCATTTTGCAAAAGAGCGACTACCATGAACAAAACAAAGACAATAGCCACAGTGAACAAAATTAGGAGTTTTGCAGACAAAGCAGAAATTTAGTTCTGAGACTATGATGCTTTGGCTTTATGTTTTGAACAGACTAGTATTTCTGCATAATAATTAAAAAATGGTGACAAGAAACTATACTCTGCAATTTCGTAAAGTTTCTCATTCCACGGGCAAAACAGTATTATTAATAATAATAGTAAAATAATAGTAAAAATAATTGGTTATACAAAAACAAATTGTGTATTGATCTAGTTGATATGTTGTGTTTCATTAATTTACAATGCTGTCTTGAGTCTTGGTTTGTCAGTTCGGTTAAAATCTTGAAAGAGTTGTGCACAATTTGCATTTTCGTTATCCGTGTATGCATTGTTTATTGTGTAGAATTTATCTCAATGGTTGCCAATGGTCACTTGCTTCAATTTACAGAAGTTTAAGATTTGTGATTTATCATTGTGCCTTTGGAAACTGCTTTGTTTAAACTTGTTTGTATTTCATCCATATTGGTTTGACCTTTCACCTCTGAAGTCTGCATGTCAGATTCAGTTTCAATTGAAGCATTGATGCAGGGCAAGTGATGTTGTAACTGCAGTAATGTGCTAGTGATTTTGGCTCAAGGATTTCTTAAATGCATTAGGATGCTTTTGAGAACTGCTGTGGATAATTGTACTTGTAAACGAGTAATTACTAGCACTGAATTTTGAGTTTGCACTGTTTTGTGTCAGTTGCTTTTGAAGTCTAATTACGAACAATTTACTGTAATTGTAAGATTTGAATTCTGTTGTAACAATTGTTTCAGTGTTTTAGTGCATTTAGTTTTCCGTTGAAAGTCGTGCTGCTGAACGTCAGTCTCAGTCATTTATGTAACAATTTAATGACATAGCAATTACATGAAAATAGTTTTAAAAATATAATTTCTTAGCAGACGGAGTGCAGTTTCTGATAAGTCTGTATTAGATTCATTTTCTCTTGTTGCTTTGAATTTTGTTTCACAATTTCCACAATTTAATTATATTCATGTCCAAGCTGCAGGGTTAGGGGCACTTTTCCTAGCGGATAAAATTGCTGAGACATCTGAGCACCTAGTATATGACTTTCATTCCATCGTCTCCACGGTTTTATACAAGACATCCTTATGTCTGATCTGCCATTCTAGGATTAATCAATTTCAGTCCGTTGTAAATGCAATGGTTTTGCTGTACAATAAATACAACCGTAATCTTTATGCTTCCCTATTACCAAGTTCAGAAGTTCAGGTTGAATTTGCCTGCTGTATTGGGATTGTTAAGTGTGGTCGTAGATGAGAGTGTACCACAATTCTAGTTTTAACAATAATTGGGAGTAGGCCTACACATTGAATTTAACAGCTGCGTAACTGGTTGCGCAGCCTATAATTTCAGTGTCGTCCAGACCTAACCTCTTCGTTCTGCCACAGTGGTTGCTGCTTTGAGCCTACCCACACACACCCATTGTGAGGCGCTGTGGTGTGGGGGTTTCCTCACACATGATTGAATGCCCCGTCACGTAGACAAACTTTCACAATGCAATATAAGTAAGTAAAGTAAGAATATTCTTTATTTGACCACCAGGAAACGCACAGTAGTTTGAAAACACGTTTTAAGTGATTTCTAAAATATTTTCATATTTTGCAATGGACAATATTTGATTTATTGTAGACTATTAAATAGGGTTGAATTTCGCCTGGACCCATATAATAGGCCTAAGCTATGCCGCTATGGGCTACCCTGATCTATCTTCACGTTTTTCTTCCTCTTTGATGCTCACCCTGCGCAGAAATTAAATAAAACAAAGTCGTTATTATGGAGTGAAGGCAATAATATCGTCTAACATGTAGAGCCCCAACTACACAATTAACCAGTCTTGAAACTAATTTGTTTTTGGATAGGCAGAAAATGCATCTGATCTCTTGTCTAATTAATAATTATGCCTAATTATAATAATAATAAGAAGAACGACGACAGCAACAGCGACGACAGCAATAATAATAATTAATAATCTTCATTCATTAGTTCAAACTGACATCGTCAGCAGACAGCTAGGCTACAATTGATAGAATGAACCAATGTTAGCCTAACAAGTTAACAAAGCAGTCGAATTTAGCTGTCTGTCTCGGACTGTCTGTCTGCTTCTCAGTATCTCTCTCGCTTTCATCATTCAGATGTAGGCCTAATGATGCTTTCAACATCGCTTTCGTTATTCTCGATGTCACTTTAAAAATGTTGGGGAGTGAAAAACTAGCCTACAGTAGCCATATTAATTAGGCCTAATTAGGACTAGGAATGCTCTTGCCCAGCATCGGTCGCTTGCTGTGGTTGGCCCCTCCATTTGGAATATTCTTCCTCCCACACTAGCCTATACGGGCTAAACTAATGACTTTTTCCTTATCAGTCTCTCGTTCTTTAAAACATTTCTTCCCCCCCCCCCCCCCCGAGTGTTCAGTGCTGAGAGCGCCTCTGAACAGTAATTCTGTGAGAGGCGCTACATAGATATAAAAATACAATAGCCTACAAATAAATCTGAACGTGGATATTTTCGTGAACATGCATAGCCACAGTCAATTAGGCATCTACATTACGTCACAGCGTGTGACGTAACCAACGTTTAGCGTGACGTCATTGCAGTGGTCGCCTGTAATGCAGCGCTGATGGCGAACGAAAAACTTAAACAACATCAACATCAAACAATACTCTATAATTAGAACCGGTCGGATTCACCCGGATCCTCCTTTTACCATCATAAGGAGCTGAGGAGTGGCAACGCGGAATGGAAAGCAGTGGAACGGTTGGTTGATAGATTCTTACACAGCAACAAATTAAACAATGCATGCAGCCAGAAAGCTACGGCTATTAATGGATTTACAACGACGTCATTTGCGTCTTTATCATGAACTAAGCGTAGACAGAAAGAAGCTAAAAATTCGGCCAAAACTATAGTAGGCCTATCGGGGACCGAATTACGACACTAACACTAGTCCTAACCCTAATTGCACCTAATCTGGCCCTAGCGACCCTCAAACGCCTAACCTGAGCCTAACAGCGCGCGTTACGTGTCTCATATTGCTTACGTAGGCCTATGCAGGCCTATATAATATTTATTATAGGCCTATGTGCATTGCCACAGCGCCCCTTCAAGATTACTACTCAGAAGCGCTCCTGACTACAGCGCGGACACTGAATCGGAGTTTCACGCCGAAGCGCTGAGCAATTGCGAGTGAAGGACTCTCCCAAGGTCCCTACGAAGCGGCTTGAGGAGTTGAGGGGAATCGAACCTTCAAACTTCCGGCTGCAAGACAACGAACATACTCACTACACCACCGCCCTTTGTATGTAGCCTAATGAGAGACAGCGCGCGTTGTTGCGACCTGCCCGAGTTTTGTCCCTTGGGAGACTGAAAATTGGCCTCTGGTCCAATGTAGGCTAATCCTTAAGGCCTAGGCCTATATAACGTCAAGTGTTTTCAATGGCTTAAAGTTTAATTTAATTTTTTTCTTTGATTATGCTGTCAGTCTCACTACTGAACAGGGTGAGAATTTCCGGAGGGTTAGGGGGGGTTGAAACTCCCTAGTCTTTATTAGAGCCCAATGCTAAAGTCTGTTTTCCACACCCCGATTCCAATTAAGTGGATAATGGTCCAACCCCCCCCCCAGTTATTTTTTCACAATTCTTACACTGCTACCGAATGATTATAGTTGCAGTAGCCAAGCTTTGCTGGTCATCAAAATATGAGCTCAGTTGAATTGAACTTAGAGACTTGCAGACCCATCTAACAATGGACAATCATGAAGGGCGTGACCTCACTGACCTGTATGTGCCCTGGCGGCTAGTGGTATACGCTATGGATGAAAATATTAATGTGGCTTATTTTCGTTCTGTAACAGGAGTATAAATACGTAGGAGCATACAATGACAAAAATCAACGCCAGGGTCGCGGTGCGGCGACGTTTCCTAACGGTGACAAGTACGAGGGCGATTATGAGGCCGGAAAACGACACGGGCAGGGCACCTACAAGTAAGTCCAACCACTGTCTGCATAATAATCATAATAATAATAATAATAGGGCCTAGGCATACAGCTGCTGTTGTCTTGTAAGGTAAATGTTTAAATCAATGGAAGGGTTTTGTCCTATACCACAACCCACTACAAGTCAAATTTAAGACAACTATAACTATAACTCTGTTCAATGTAGATAATTGTAATAATTTATTCGTAATTTATTGAAACTTGGAGATGCCATGATGGCAGAGGCGACTGACATAGGGGCCCAGGTGTCTTGAGGAGCCATTTCCCGCCGACCGTCCAGCGTTAGTACAACTCGCAGGATTCCGTGAGCAAAATTAATGACTACTACTTTGTGGAATTAATTAAGCTACGTAGGTCATGCGCCTATTTTCTTATTTCCATACAGCTGTATAAATAGTAGGTGCAGAATAAACCAAACCTGTAGATTAAACTTTAAAATTCAGTTAATGTACACAGCTACTGAGCAGAATCGTGCCTTCTCTGTGGTTGGCCCCTAGCTTTGGACTGGGCTTCCTTTGCCGCTGCGCTTGTCCAGGGTACACTCTGACTCATTTTTATGCGCATCTCAAAACTGTGCTCTTTAGCCGTGTTGGGGTCGGGAGCGCTTCTGAGTATTCACCTTGAAAGGATGCCATATAAAATTCTCGTAGGTTAATGAATGAATAGGCTATGAACCCTAGTAATGAATGAATGAATGAATGAATGAATGAATGATGAACTGCGAATTGGCCACTGAATGAGTATAAGGATACTAGCTGGCTGCGGTTCCAAGTACGCCTACTGTTAAAAGGTATGACGAATGGTATGACTTCTGGAGTTACATATAACCAACCTAGTAGACAATAAGGCAACATGAAATGACCAATCCCTAACTCTTTTAATAAATATAATCTCTGTTCAAAAGCTGCCAGACCCAGCAATTTAAAGTTGAATTGCAATGTATCTGAAACATAGACAAACTTTGACTGAAATGGAAAACAAGCCAGTTGATGCACTTACAAATCGACTAGGAATAGGTGCTCCCAGAAATATGGATAACCTGGATTGGGAATTTTCAGTGATGGACATTTTCTGTGATAGGTATTTATGGGATATTATGTATTTCCTGGAATAGGTATACGCCTATTTTGGGGGAAATGGGTTTCCAGGTGACTGCTTACGCCTGCGAAATATTGCGTGCTAAATGCTAATTATCATTATAATAATTATAATATTATTAAATACGTCAAGAGAAATTAGTTTGGTTACGATGTTTTGCTGTTTCTTGAAAGGTTTGCCAAAGGCGCGCTGTACGAGGGAGAGTGGAAGGATGGAAAGAAACACGGTAAAGGACAGTTCACATACCCGGATGGTTCAAAGTACGATGGTTAGTCAGCTTGTTTTCACGGCTTCCAAATATCCTCTGTATAATTATAGACCATGCTGAAGAACAATTATTAGGCTATATTCAGCATTAACGTGATTTCCGTCGACATATTATAGGCTTTTCAAATTCACTGCAGGAACTAGAGTGATCGGCCCTATAATAATAATGAGAAATATGAATAGCATATTAATCATTTATATATTTATTATAGCTGCAACTAATGTTGCTTCGATGCATAAGCGTCATTAAATTTTTGATCTCGTTCAATTAAAACTCTGCATGTACCATTGTCCTTTAAACACCTGAGTACATTCCTTACTGCTCCTACAACAGCAACAGCAACAAGAACATCAACGTCTACGATTTGTCTTTATGTGGTTAATCGCGGTAATGATGATGATGATGATGATGATGACGGCGACGATCACTACGACGACGACGACGATGATGATAATAATAATGATTATGATGATATTATTGTTGATGATAATGATGTTGGTAATAACGTTGATGATGGTGATGGTGGTGATGACGACGATGACGACGACGACGATGATTATTATGATGATTATGATGATTATGATGATATTGTTGTTGTTGATGATAATGATGTTGGTAATAATGTTGGTGATGGTGATGGTGATGATGATGATGATGACGACGACGACGACGATGATGGTGATACTGCTGCTGCTGACGATGATGTTGAAAAAGGTGATAATTATAACAAACGGCTAAATTAGTCATCTCATTTAATTACGTTGCATGACGACATGACATGAGACATGACGTTGCATGACGACATGACATGATACATGACATGCCATGAGACATGACGTCGGTGCATTATTTACAGGCGATTGGGTAGAGGACATGCGTCAGGGCGTCGGCAAGTATTTCTACATGAACGGCGATACGTACGAGGGCGACTGGTTCCGCCATCTGCGTCACGGTCAGGGCACTTACATCTACCTGACGGTCGGTCTGATGTACGTCGGAGGCTGGGTAAACGGAAAACGAGACGGAACTGGAAAGATAACAAAGATTGGAGGAGAGGAGGTAGGATCATGAGGCACCACAATTGTACCAGACGATACTGACAATGAATACTCACATCTGTTTCTTTAAAATTAGTTGCTTCATGCGTTCATTCATTCATTCATTCATTCATTCATTCATTCATTCATTCATTCAATTCAGAGGTTTATATAGCGCCTCTTCAAGTCAAGTGCTCAGAAGCGCTCTCGACCCAACCCCCCGATTGAAGAGAGAAGTCTTGAGGTTTGAGCAGAAGGTGACGAATAGAATTAATTATTTATGCGACAGGTTTTTGAGTAATTTTTAATTTGCATTGGATCAGAATTAGTCGTCTACGTCGTAGTCGTCATCATCATTATCATCATCAATAGCAGCAGCAGCAGCAGAATAAGTGCAAGAGGATGAGGATGAGGAAGAAGGAGAGGAAGAAGAAGAAGAAGAAGAAGAAGAAGAGGAGGAGGAGGAAGAAGAGGAGGAAGAGGAACAAAGAGAGGAGGAAGAGGAAGAAGAAGAAGAAGAAGAAGAAGAAGAAGAAGAAGAAGAGGAGGAGGAAGAAGAAGAATAAGAAGAAAAAGATGAAGAAGAAGACGAAGAAGAAGAAGATAGGTGGGAAAGAATAAGAAGTAAAAGAAGAGCAACATCAACAAGAATAACAAGAACAACAAGAACAAGAAGAACAAGAGCAAAACGAAGAGCAGAACGAAGAGCAGAAGAGGTGGAAGAGGTGAAGGAAACAGAAGACGACTAAGAAGAAGAAGAAGAAGAAGAGCAAGAGGAAGAACAGGAAGAAGTATTTTACTCATTCATAATCAAATGAACGAATAGGCGAACGAAGTGAATGAATGAATTCTATGGCTTGATGGATGATACTTTAAACAAATATTTAGAACAATGACACACGTGTGTGTGTGTGTGTGTGTGTGACTTCATCTTAATTTACTTTCCCATCTTATCTTCTATGACCCTGAGGCTATACATGTATATTTCGACCAAAAATCTTTACCATGTCTTGATGTTGATTTTCCAGCCTGAAGCAGCTCCACCACCGCCAGGTAAGATAAATACACCACTCAATGCAGTTCATCGCATAGTATGACTTGACATGTTGTAACATTACTACACAACATAACAACTTTGCAAAACAACATAGCACGCAACATAACAGAACAACATAACATGATTGAATATAATGAATTGTAGGCTGTAACTTCCAAACAGAAGCGCTCGTGAATAAGCTGGTGCCCTGCGCTTGGCTTTCGAGTAGCTCTCTAGAAATTAGGAGATTACGATTACGATTACCATTACGAACTTCTGAAGCGACACTCCAAAGTCCAGCGCAGGGTTCCAGCTTATTTATAGGCGCTCTGTTAATAGTTATTCATAAGTGGATCATCCACTGTGGATGCAGTGTGAGAATTGTGGAAAAATAACTGGGGGTTGCCCGGTTGGGTGGGGTGGTGGACTATGATCCACTTGGAATTGGGTGTGAAAAAAACAGAGTTTACTATGAGGCTGTAAGAAAGACTGGGGCAATTCTCAAATGCATGGGTGCATGGATATACACGTTCATGTTCTTTTTTCTAAGCGAATGCTATAGGACTATATGTTTCCATGTTCTGTTGCTTTAGAACCGCTGTCACCTGCGCACGAAGAACCAATTCCGCCAGTCGGTAAGTCGTCGTCCCAACTTCTTAAAAATCATCTGCATTTCAGTTAGCTTATCCGAGGCCGGTCGCATAATAGAATGACTTGTGCTTTCGCAATGTATTATTTATTCAGCATATAACACTGTGCGTGCATGCGTGTGTGTGCATGCGTGTGTGTGCATGCGTGCATGCGTGTGCGTGCGTGCGTGTGTGTGTGGCTCAGGCTTTAAAAACAATAATTATTAAAGCTGTGTTGTTCTTGAGTTAACAATCATTGTTTACTTTTTTAAATTCAGAGCCGCCTCCTCCACCACCACCTCCACCACCACCACCACCGCCACCACCACCAGGTAAGCTGCTCCATGCCATCGATTCATCATTCTCTTCGTTGGAAAGATGTCTACTGTTTGTTTGTATGTGCACTTGTTATAGCGCCCCTTCAAGCTCTATCTCTACTCAGAGGCGCTCCCGAATGCAGAGCGGACACTGCATCGGAGTTTCACGCCGAAGCGCTATGCAATTGTGAGTGAAGGACTTGCCCATGGTCCTTACGCAGCGAAGTGGATTCGAACCTCGAACCTTCCAGCTCCAAGACAACGACGCCACCACTACACTACCACGCCCCACAATAGGAGAAGCCTCCGACGTTGTGAAATCGCATCTAATTTAGTCATATCTAGTGTTCAATTAAGCCAATGTGATCCAAACTAATACTATTATCTGTAATAATGTGCTGATAATTATGAACACTTCTTTTGCGAGGTAATTGAAAAGGCGCTGTATAAATAGTTTAAAGAGTAACTGAGTTATCATCCAAACAACGGTCTCAGCTTTATTAGTTTCGATGCTGCTGGCGAAGAATTGCGAGGCTTACTCAGCAATGTAAGGTGTGTTAAGTTGAGAAAGAGATTTCATATGAGATAAGAGAAGAATAAAATTTATATGGTTAGGTAGGCATTGCCACACAGTTATAATGGTAGAGTACGTTTGGTTAGTAGGCTACCAGAGTACGGTAATACAACTTACACGGACCGTGGATTTGATGTTTATGGTTGAAGCTTAAGAACGACCATTTTTATGTTCTATGTCTTGATGTCTATTATACTGTTGTGTTTTTTGTTCTTCTTGCTGCAGAGAAAAAGGACGAAGATTTCCAGAAAGGTAAGAAGAGAATTTACAATAATTAACAAGCGCTGTTGATGGGAGGATTTCTGTCTTGTGTAGATTCTGTTTACATCCAGATATTATTTTCACGATGAGAGTTTGGCAGTTGTCTTTGCTTAAGAATAGGCTAAACGATGCAGAAAGAGAATAAAATAAGAAGGAACAGTCAGAAAAATGAGAAGCAGAAGGAAAGGAAAGAAGCAGAAGAGTAAAAAAAATAGAAAGAGGAGAAAGAGGAGTAAGATAGTGCTGATGCAAATTGATAAGATAATGATGCTTACGATGAGGACGATTAACTCATGATGGCGATGATCACGCCTACGATGATGCTTAATATGACAATTACGATGACGACAATGACAATGAAGATAATGATAGTGACAATGAAGATAATGACAATGCCGATGTGACTGTGACCATGGCAATGATAACAATGACGAGGATGACAATGACGAGGATGGTAATGTTAATGTGACAATGCCGCTGTGAGAATGATGATGGCAATGACGATGATGACAATGAAGAATGACAACGACGGTGATGTTGACAATGTCGAAGATTACGATGACAATGGTGCAATTGCTGATGGCATGTACCATTTCACAGAAGCAGCTTGATGCTCAATTATTATTGATCTGTTCTGGATATTGTTTTGTTTTGTTACAGCGAAAAGCAAGTGTTGTACGATTCTGTAACGAAGAAGTCAAGAAGAAAATCACATTCAAGACGAAGACACCACGCGAGAAACCTCACAACCGGTAATTTAATTTTAACATAATAATTTATACAATGTAAAGTATTTCACTTTATTTTATTTAATTCACTGCACCTGTTGCGGAAGAATCAGCTCGATTTATATTACGCAAAAGCGCAAAAGTTAATTTCTTATAGGCCTACATTTGCCTTAGAAGCTTAGGCGGCTTTCGCTAAGCTGAAGATAAAACTATAAGTCTAAACATTTTTATAAATTACATGCTTTTAGACCTTCACAGTTTGTTCTGTGAATGTCTCAGAATACTTAGCATAGACTCTACAGTTGTACTTCCGATTAAATTTTCATGTCGTCATAATTATGTATATATAGCCTACATAATTATACAAGCATAAACATACAAACGCACTTCACACCAACCACACAAACACACGCACACAGTTTTCGCATGTAGCCACGAGCGTTCAATTTACCTGACGTGAAAGAAAATAATCGGAATTTACGTTCACATAAATAACACAGTCGGAAGTGGCAGACGACATTCATCCGGGTCTTTTGACATTCATCCGGGTCTTTTGACATTCATCCGGGTCTTTTGCCGCTGGCTGTGCTTCCGATATTATGTCTCTCGAGTATATAGTAGGTTAGGTTAGTAAATGAGCAATTTGTTCAGTAGTTGTTCCTGAGCTGTAGGCCTACATATTAAGCCAACATCGGGGTCAGATAAGAGATACGTGTCGGCGGCGGTGGAATTGGTTTAGATGAATGTTTGTATGGGGCTCACCCCACCCACCCCCTCTTAAAAAGCCCCGAGGAAGAACCAGATAAGAACCATCACCAATAATTATTATTCTGATTGTCGTCGATGATTATTTATACCGTTCGGTTTCGACATGGAACAGACTGTAGTCTAAATAAGGTCTCGACAGACTTCATCAACGCAGCGTATCGCATGCGGCTGTCTTGTCCTTACTTTGGTTAAATATATAGCGCATTTTGGAGCAACTATGCAGAGCCGAACCTCTTCATGGTGGACCCATTGGTATGGAACGGGTTTCCACAGGAGCTACGCTTGTTTCCTGGGATCCTTACTGAGGCTTTTTTGTTCAAGCTAAAACTCTGCTCCTTTGTCGTAGAGTTAGAGTCGGGGGCACCTATGAGTAGTCCCCTTTAAGAGGTGCTATAGAAATTCTTGATTGAATGAATTCTTGGATGAATGAGAGCAAATTTTGAGATCTTTGCATATTATAACCTTTTCATAATTTTTTTTATAGTATTGCCAAGAGAGCGTTGTCCGATACTCATGAGTCTCTCTTTCTATATGCCGCTATATAAATGATAAATCTATCATTTCACTTACAATTACCTTGTGACACAGTGCATGGTTGTTTTGTTGCTTGCAGTATAAGCAAAAATCTGAAACTGAGAAAAAATGCGACCAATCATAGGAGGCGAGCAAGAAGAAGAAGAAGCATAATCGAAAGATACCACCGTACTCCTCCTCAGCAACTCGTTCTGAATGAAGAACATTACACACGTGGTGTTTGTTAACAGATTTAATGGAAACGATCAGAAAAAATTAGAAATTTATAACTCACACAATTATTTATGTATCATAAGAATTATAGATCCAGTAACACGACGCAATTTATATAAAGTATTTATGTGATGAAAACCAGTGGTAGCCTATATTATCACACGGAAGAGATTGTATATACGAACTATTATAATGATATCGTGTAATAGTAAAAGAATTTCAAATGAAACAAGACTTAAGCAACCTGTCAAATTAATTCAATAAAAACTGAGAAGGACGTCTTTCGTTTGTTTATTCATTCGTTCATTCGGAAATTTATATACCGCCCGTTAAAGGAAACTACTCAGAGAAGCTCGCTACGTTATTAGGCATAGGCCCATGTGTTACTCGATATTGAACCGATTGCAAGAATAGGCGAGTTTACAGTACAGTATACATCCTATCAATTGCGAGAATAGGCCAATTTGCCACATAATGGTAGGCCTATACCTAATTTCCTACGAAGAACTGAGACTCGGTGAATTCAACAAACATGTTTATACATTCAAGAACATCTGAAGCGTCCCTAATATGTCTGCCACATTGTTTCAGACACAACTTCCTTCAAACACTGCAAGACGTGTGCTCGTTGGTCAATAGAATGATGTCCTGAGTTACGTATAGGTAGCCTAAATATACATAATCAACTATTAACACGTACTAATCGCACATACATTGCTGCATAGTTGCGTACATGTACTGTACAAGTGTACATACATGCATATTACATGTTGCTGTTGGACGTCTTCCTCGATTATCCCAAATTTCTACAGTCATGGATGAAAAACTTCACTGGCTTCCTTTCTCTTTGTCCTAATACAATGCAAAGTTCCTATTTTGGTCATCAAGTTTCAATTGAGTCTTGTGATCCTGTATACTTCGCCCCTATCTTATGCTCTCTTATGCTCTCTTATGCTCTCTTATGCTCTCTTATGCTCTCTTATGCTCTCTTATGCTCTCTTATGCTCTCTTATGCTCTCTTATGCTCTCTTATGCTCTCTACCCCTTCGCTACGTACTCTCAGATCCTCTGATCATCGGTTTGACCTCTTTTTTCCCCGCGTCATGCAGGACCACCGTCATGGCTCAATCCAGATTGCCTGCATAGGTCCACCCCTTGTGGGTCGCGGTGGTCTAGTGGTGGCGTCGTTGCCTTGGAACCGGAAGGTTCGAGGTTCGAATCCACCTCGCCGCGTAAGGACCTTGGGCAAGTCCTTCACTCACAATTGCTCAGTGTTTCGGCGTGAAATTCCGATGCAGTGTCCGCTCTGCATTCGGGAGCGTCTCTGAGTAGGTAGCTTGAAGGGGCGCTATAATAATACACACACACCCTTAATACACCTGTGTTCAGTCGTTGAGCTGTGTTTCATTCGAAATATCTTTCCATCCTATAATAGGAGTACGACTCCTCAGAGTTCTTAAGGATAATTATAGAGGAGCCTAATAAACTATAGATTACTCTCAGACAAAACTGCCGCAGTTATTGTCCGACGAGAAGACGTTACAGTCCACGAGCAGTTCCGGATGATTGCGGCAACAGAGATCTTCCGTTTCAGTCCACGATTTTTTCGTCACTCGACCGGAACCGTCTTCCTTTGTATTCCACAGTGGAATGGATGGAGATCTGAAATGAATCGATGGAGTCACGTGATGATGATGTCGTGGTTCGTTGATTTCGCTGCATGGATCGGTTGTCCGTTCCGGTTGATTGAACGGCCTTTCACCAATCTTTGCATCGATGAATTGTTGCGGCAGCTGGTGATGGTCCAATATGTGCTGTAGAGATTGTGGCATTCGGTTGGATGTGTGTCCAACTTTCTCTGAAGATTCTATCGAACCATAAGAAAAAGATTGAGTGAGTAACTGAGTATATGTGAGTGAATGAGTTAATAAATACCTTTCTCGAGTCAAACAAACGCCCAGCCTTTTACAAACAGCTATGCAACAATTCATTAGAAAAAATGGCAGAAGGACAGTCAAAAAGATCAAGAGAGTTTTGGATACAGTCAGTTTCAAAATCAGCATTCATTCAAGTCGAGAAACACAAAGAACACAACTGAAACTTGTGGACTGTCATCCATTCAGATCAGCGTCAAAAGCGATAGGAACGTGTCATAAGTTCAACGTCACTCCATCTGGTATTATATACGTGTAGCGTATATCATACACAACATCATTACAATGGATAGTCAAAATTTCTTAGAGATAGTGCGTATTATAACCGGGACATGGATAGCTGCGAATAGAAAATAGAAAGTAGATAATAGCATAAATGCATGTGTACATTCATGGAATGCACATTTATGCACACATTCACACACATATACACGTAGATCTATACACACATTTACATGTGCATGCAGTCATAATTATATACTGTAGTGTATACTGTATAACTGTATAGGCCTTGATCGTCTTTTTGTGGTGGAGGCCCCTATGTGGTGGAGGCCCGTGTGCACTGGCACCTTGTGACCACCCCTAAATCTGGGCCTGATAATTATAATATTATTATAATAGATAACTGTATATGCAGTGGTCGTCTTCATCTTACTTGGATCGATGAATGTCTGATCGATTGTAGTTGTTGTTGTGTGGCATTTCAATTTCCCATCCTGCTGCAGCAGTTGTTGTTGATTCCTGGAATGATGCATGACTTCCTCGCTCGATCCACGACCGCTGTCAGACGCATCTGCTGCAGCAGCCGTCAAAGACAATCGTCTCATCCTCTGCTGCTGCTGCTGCTGCTTGTTGTTGCTGGCCTTCCATCTGGAGGACCCCATCTCGTCCTCCTCGTCGCCGTCATGCTCTTCCTCGTCCATTTCATCCCCTGCAGACCACTGGAAATAGATCCGCAGAAATATGGATGATATCTATGTATTAATATTATGTTGTATGCATGCATGCATGTATCCCAAGCAAGGTTGTTTTTGTGAGAAGTTCTTTGCAAGTACATGTGCACTTATTAACCTAACGAGGTCAATATCTAGATTATAAGATTAGTCCGTCTAATGACACGACAGTCTGGTAATTTTTAAAGATCCAGGCTTAGCAGAATCGTTTAGAATCTGTCTCTGTGTCTCTGCTGATGTCTCTGCTGTCTCTGTCTCTGCTGTCTCTGTATAAGCCTGTCTCTGTCTGCCTGTCTCTCTCTATAAATAATTGCGGAATGTTTATTGCACGATATCGTGTCAATGGAAAAGAGTGAGTTTCAAACAAACTGGCGTTGATTTGATACATAGCATGTGAAAGTGCTGATACCTTGAAGGCAGGTCCAGGTCCGATGGTGGCGTCATCAAGTGACCTGTTGTAATAAACAGCATGAGACTTTCCTCCTCCTCCTGCTCTCGAGGGATGAGACACCAAGGTCATCCCTCCGTCTGGATTCAGCTGCTGCAGCGTTGACATCATCATTGACCCTCCCGTCTCCCTTCTTCCACCTGGATCAGATCGCATCAGGTACGACCTGACCTCTCCACCTGGAGTCGACCTCTGCCGGATGACCTTCTTTCGAGACAGACTCCGAACGAGGCAAGCAATCGCAACGACCAACAGAACGACGATTAATCCCGATGCACTGGCGATGATGATGACGACGACCAGGTTCTTTCCAGACATCATCATCGCCTGTCTCGCATCATCATCTGCCGTCGTCACGGTTTCATTGACCGTCAGATTGATGACCACCAGAGCGTGACGTGGTGGGGAACCAAGGTCACTGACCATGACGTGTAGGGTAAAGGTCGCGTGCGAGATTACAGCGAGATCTCGTCCAATGACGACGAGAATCTCGCCGGAAGTCTCGTCCACCGTGAAATAATCGTCAGAGGTTTGGTTGACGACGTGGAACGCCACTCGACCGGAATCGCCGGAGTCCGGGTCCGTGGCACGGATCCGCGCGACTGGATCACCGATCCGGAACCGGTTTCCAATGTGGATCGTTTCCCAGGGGAGAGGATAGAGAACGGAGGGATCATTGTCATTGACGTCCAAGACAATCACCGTCACCTCCACGCTCGAACAATTCACCGCTAAGTCTCCCGGGATGGAACCGCTGCAAGCAAGCAACTGAAACCGTTCCATGTCGGTGAGTTCACGGTCGAGTTCCCTCGTTGTGTATAGGACCCCGTCATCCGAACTCACCCGAAAGGACTCGGTAATTTCCGGGTGGAGGAGGATGTAGCGGACAGTGTTGAATGGAGGAAGGTCGGCGTCGACTGCGTTGACTTGACCGATGATGCTGTTCGGTGGATTGCTTTCGGAGACCGTGAAGGTGTAGCTGCTCTGGGAGAACCTGGGCACCTGGAAATTAACAACGACGACAAGATGGTAACGAAACAGTCGAACAACTTAGAGTGAGGATGTTTGCGTGCAAGTTGCTGCGTGCTTATAAAAACCAGCAATTTAAATTCCAATTGGGTGCAGCTCAATACAATGTAACTTTTAAAGTTTTTAACCCCTTTAGCGGCCGACGGGCTTATTAAAATAGACGATTATAATTTGGACAGTCGCTAAAGAGGTTAATTACTAGATTTCATGCAAGAAATATTAAGTTGTTCTTCCTTTCGCTGCTTAATATGTCGAAAACACACGTTACGTTAGAGTAAAGACGTTACATTACAAGTTCATGGCTTGTTAATTAAGAACTGAGGGTAGAATAACTTTAGAATAGAGTTATTTTTACATCTTCGTTTGTTATCAATCGAGATAGCAAGCCACAACCCATAACAACGCAGACAAAATACAAACATAGAATGTTGATGGAAGAATTTTTAAGGTTAGCATATTATTGACTAGATTAATTTTAGACATACTTTTATATAAAGAGGATCATCATATACATGTACATGTAGATCATCAACGACCTGTTGCCTTGTGGGGCGCGGTGGTGTAGTGGTGGCGTCGTTGCCTTGGAGCTGGAAGGTTCGAGGTTCGAATCTGCCTCGCCGCGTGAGGACCTTGGGCAAGTCCTTCGCTCACAATTGCTCAGCACTTCGGCGTGAAACTCCGATGCAGTGTCCGCTCTGCATCGGGAGCGCTCCTGAGTAGCGAGAGCTTGAGGGGGCGCTATAACAAGTGCACATACAAGCAATAGTTATGAGACTTGCACCTACTTCATCATCGACATCACCAATCAGAATCGAAACAGAAGCAGACGACGACAGCGGAGGATCTCCAAGGTCAGTGGCTGTCAAGGTCAGGCT
Organism: Lumbricus rubellus; assembly: GCA_945859605.1. Classification (NCBI taxonomy): domain Eukaryota; kingdom Metazoa; phylum Annelida; class Clitellata; order Crassiclitellata; family Lumbricidae; genus Lumbricus; species Lumbricus rubellus. The sequence goes on along the minus strand of OX243816.1, from coordinate 15,403,400 downwards.
AACGACCTGTTGCCTCTCACGGTCCAGCGGATGCATGGCGAATACGACACCTGTTCTGGCATCGACCGAGAACCCATCTCCACCACTCTCTACCGCATACCGGACCTCACCGTTCAGTCCAGCATCTCTATCTGTGGCAAAGACTTCAAGGATTGGCTGGTCAAGAGGATGATCTTCGGAGATCTCGATGGTGTAGCTGTCTTGAAGGAATGTGGGTCGGTTATCGTTACCGTCATCGATGATTACCGTCACGTTTATCGACCCCGTCAACACCGGAAGTCCATCATCTTGGCACGTGACGACGAGCGTCAACTGCGCATGCGTCTCGCGGTCGACTTCCGCCGCCGCGACGATCTTGTACTCGTTCTTGAAGAGCGGTTCGAGGCGGAAGTGGTCGTCGTCTATGAAGCAGACGATCGTTGTGTTCTCTCCGTCTACATCCGTGACGGTCATGAGGGACAGGAAGTGACCGGGTGACGATAACTCAGACATCCGGAGTCGACCTCCCTCGCTGTCGCCCGGACTTTGAATCCAGATATCCGGGGGATTATCGTTGTAGTTTCTCAATCGGACCACGACCCGGACCTGTCCGGGAATGGCATCTGGACCGCCTCCGTCTCTTGCCAGGACGATGATCGTGTGGATTGGGTGTGTTTCGTAGTCCAGGTGGTCCTGGACGATCACCTCTCCAGTCGTTCCATCGACCCGGAACAGACCTTCCTCGTCGGTTGCAGCAGGGTCCAGTTCGTAGACGATCTGTCCGTTCAATCCAGAGTCCTGGTCCGTCGCCTTGACCCGAGATATGACGGTGCCCGGAAGGACATCCTCTGAAACCTCAACCTCGTAGATGTCTCTGTCGAAAACCGGAATGTTATCGTTGACGTCCTTAACATCGACGACGATCAGCGCAACTCCTGACCTCGAAGGCTGGCCACCGTCAATGGCCGCCAGGTGGACACGGTACTGGTCAACGGATTCGCGGTCAAGCCTTGACCTCAACACCAGATACACATCGACTGACCCTGTGTCGTTCATCTGTTCCAACGAAAGCACGTCCCCAGAAGGGTCATTCTCAAGGGCGTATCTCTGGACCCCGTACCTCGGACTGTCCGGATCAGTCGCCTTCGGCAAGAGCAGCCTCGTTCCCACCCTCGATCCCTCCGACAATGACACTCGCACTTCCGGTTGACCAAACCGCGGTGAGTTGTCATTGTCGTCGTCGAAAGTAAGGACGACCTTGACGAAGGTCACGGCACCTCCTGAGTTATTCTGCTGACGAATCTGGACGTTGATCTCGCGAGTGCAGTCCGCCTTTCCTGGACACAGGATGTCTCGGTCGATGGCGCTCCTTGTCTTTAGGATTCCGTCCTGAGCGTGGATCCAGAACAGCTGCGAGTATAACTGGAAGGTCATCGTTGAAGACCTTGAGACATGACCTTGGAAGATGTTGGCGTCCAGACCGACATTTCCGATGACCGTATCCATCGGAACGTTGTCATGGAGACGATAGCTGACCGTTCGAGGATCGGCCGCCGCCAGGCAGACGATAGGTGGCAGCACCACTGACCAGAGGAGCAGAAGACCCAGGGATGTGCTCAACCAGTTGGCCATCCCTTCTGGAATGCTTGGCCAGAGGATCATTTCTTGTGATACACTAGACAAGTGAAGCTCTTGTTTGGATATTACAAGACACAGAGAATAAATTTAAGCGGATAAATTGGGGTATAGCGTACACGCTCGTCGCTCACTGAAAAGGCGCTGAATCGTAAGGTATAGCCTACCGATGGAGAATGGTTTAAAGGTCTGTTACACTCTGGCAATAGTCTGTTTAAAACTTGGATCAGTTATGAACGTGAATCTAGAATCGGAGTGACGAACAGGTTGATTAGTCTACCTTAACCTGGATCGCGTGGTTACTGGATGCATGGTGTCTTTGAAAGCCAAACATTATTTTATCCACAGACGTTCTCAGCGCAAATCTAAAACAAAATACACAGCTCAAGATTCAATGAAGGAAATACAGATAGGCTACATGTAACTGCAGCCGAGATATCTGGCACACGACAGAAAAACAGTACCACCACCACCACCACTATCACTACCACCACCACCACCACTACCACCACCACCACCACCACCATCAGTGATCACTATCACCACCAACGACAGCAGTAACACCGTCAACTGACAGAAACAACAGTAACACCGTCAATTGCCTAATAACAATAGTAACACCATTCACGTCAGTTCTCTTCCAGCAATCGAGAAAATACAATTAGATTTAGATCCAATAAATCAAATACCAGTTATTAAGGCAACAACCGTTGCACATTGATCAAGACAAAACAAAACAGAATAATAGCATTAACATTAATGATTAACATAACAGAAAGAATAAACAGCGTATCATAAGAATAAACAGTACATTATAAAGCAAAGGATCGCATACGGTTGAGCACTTAAAGGGGAACCCCAAAGGGACAAGTCCCGCTATCAGAGGAACCCCAGTATCAATCGTTGGTGAAATGGCAGATCAGACATTGTAAACAGATTCAATACATATAGCCTAGCTTAACTAATTATCTCAGTGCAAACATATGGGTCCAATAACATGTAGGCTATAGGTCCAATAATTATCGAAGACGCAATAAAATCATCGACTAATTACTTCAAAGTCATATAGGTCCAATAATTATCGAAGACGCAATAAAATCATCGACTAATTACTTCAAAGTCATATAGGTCCAATAATTATCGAAGACGCAATAAAATCATCGACTAATTACTTCAAAGTCATATAGGTCCAATAATTATCGAAGACGCAATAAAATCATCGACTAATTACTTCAAAGTCATATAGGTCCAATAATTATCGAAGACGCAATAAAATCATCGACTAATTACTTCAAAGTCATATAGGTCCAATAATTATCGAAGACGCAATAAAATCATCGACTAATTACTTCAAAGTCATATAGGTCCAATAATTATCGAAGACGCAATAAAATCATCGACTAATTACTTCAAAGTCATATAGGTCCAATAATTATCGAAGACGCAATAAAATCATCGACTAATTACTTCAAAGTCATATAGGTCCAATAATTATCGAAGACGCAATAAAATCATCGACTAATTACTTCAAAGTCATATAGGTCCAATAATTATCGAAGACGCAATAAAATCATCGACTAATTACTTCAAAGTCATATAGGTCCAATAATTATCGAAGACGCAATAAAATCATCGACTAATTACTTCAAAGTCATATAGGTCCAATAATTATCGAAGACGCAATAAAATCATCGACTAATTACTTCAAAGTCATATAGGTCCAATAATTATCGAAGACGCAATAAAATCATCGACTAATTACTTCAAAGTCATATAGGTCCAATAATTATCGAAGACGCAATAAAATCATCGACTAATTACTTCAAAGTCATATAGGTCCAATAATTATCGAAGACGCAATAAAATCATCGACTAATTACTTCAAAGTCATATAGGTCCAATAATTATCGAAGACGCAATAAAATCATCGACTAATTACTTCAAAGTCATATAGGTCCAATAATTATCGAAGACGCAATAAAATCATCGACTAATTACTTCAAAGTCATATAGGTCCAATAATTATCGAAGACGCAATAAAATCATCGACTAATTACTTCAAAGTCATATAGGTCCAATAATTATCGAAGACGCAATAAAATCATCGACTAATTACTTCAAAGTCATATAGGTCCAATAATTATCGAAGACGCAATAAAATCATCGACTAATTACTTCAAAGTCATATAGGTCCAATAATTATCGAAGACGCAATAAAATCATCGACTAATTACTTCAAAGTCATATAGGTCCAATAATTATCGAAGACGCAATAAAATCATCGACTAATTACTTCAAAGTCATATAGGTCCAATAATTATCGAAGACGCAATAAAATCATCGACTAATTACTTCAAAGTCATATAGGTCCAATAATTATCGAAGACGCAATAAAATCATCGACTAATTACTTCAAAGTCATATAGGTCCAATAATTATCGAAGACGCAATAAAATCATCGACTAATTACTTCAAAGTCATATAGGTCCAATAATTATCGAAGACGCAATAAAATCATCGACTAATTACTTCAAAGTCATATAGGTCCAATAATTATCGAAGACGCAATAAAATCATCGACTAATTACTTCAAAGTCATATAGGTCCAATAATTATCGAAGACGCAATAAAATCATCGACTAATTACTTCAAAGTCATATAGGTCCAATAATTATCGAAGACGCAATAAAATCATCGACTAATTACTTCAAAGTCATATAGGTCCAATAATTATCGAAGACGCAATAAAATCATCGACTAATTACTTCAAAGTCATATAGGTCCAATAATTATCGAAGACGCAATAAAATCATCGACTAATTACTTCAAAGTCATATAGGTCCAATAATTATCGAAGACGCAATAAAATCATCGACTAATTACTTCAAAGTCATATAGGTCCAATAATTATCGAAGACGCAATAAAATCATCGACTAATTACTTCAAAGTCATATAGGTCCAATAATTATCGAAGACGCAATAAAATCATCGACTAATTACTTCAAAGTCAACTGCTTACACAGGATCGCATGCAGAAAACAATTACTTATGATCCACTGTCACTATATCCATTCAAACAAACAATCGAAGAGTAGGGCCTACTTCAAAATGTTCTACTCTGTCGTGTCTTTGCTGACATAATTATAATTGCTGTTGTTGTGTCTGAACTATAACCCATACGTGTACAATGTTGTACAGTGCTGCAGAACATCACATTGAATGAGTTT
>OX243816.1:15371058-15393558 GCA_945859605.1 Lumbricus rubellus | reverse complement strand
GGTATTGCTTTGCTTTACAGCATTGTGTTATTAATATGCAAAGAAAACCCGATTCTTTCAGATAATGATATACACCAAGGATCCTAAGATAGGAGACCCGTCCATTGACAGCAATTTTTCGCCTATTTCAGTCGATTGTAACACTATAGCTCGGAAATGGGGACGTGTTATGATAATTTCACAAGACATGCATACTAGTATTTAAACGCAGAACATCTACAATGTATAAGCTGAATTGTATATACGTTACAGCCTATGGACCATTGTTCAATATGAGCAAGCTCAGATTCAGTAGTTGAAGTTTATGATGCAGGCACCTCAAATAAGTTGAAATAACAGTCATCAGCAAACTTAAATAGGCGGTTCCACACGCACATGGAGAACTTTAAGACCAGCAATTGTAATAGCAAAATTAGTGGAACCAAGTCCAAACCCCTGTACAAAACTGGCATTGAGCGACGTCGTCCAACTTTTTGGAATAAAATTTAATAGATAATATAGGAAACGTAGCCTATTAATAGAAACGGACACATGCATGCTTTTACCAATTGACCTTGGCGTATTCATCAACCGCATAGGCTGCCTAAACACATGCATACATACATATGAATTATGATTATTTAGATGTACTATGATTCAATTTACTTTAAAATTGTTTAATTCCCAGGTTAACAAAGTTTGGGAACGTTTTTTATGGGCCACCCGGTATATATGTTCTGCAGCATACATTAAGCCAACATGAATAACATTAGGCCTGGGGACATGGGATGTCGTTCAACACTGGAAAGTATACCATGCACTGAAGGAGTTAGTGCTATAGAGTTGGCATGGCGTAGACTAAGGAGGTTTGCAGAATAATCTATGGACCCACCACACAGCTCTAAACATTGATGATGTCATTCATATAACGTTCAGAAGAACACGTTGAAGTCCGACAACTATTAAGAGCCATGGATAGACTGGAAGAGATAAGTGTTCAGCTTAAAGCAAAAGACACTCCATAGCTAAGATGGAATTAAAAACGTGAGTAGTTAGATAGGCATTCCAGATGGATTGACCGGACCAGCAACTGCGAATGAACGTTGGTATAAAAGACAAGACGTCTGCGTGAAACAACATGCACTCCAGCAGATACATGCTGAATTGCTGATCGAAAATGAGAATTGAAATTATTTGCCAATACCTTTGATTTCACAACCACAGGCAGTGGTAGCACCTGTATGAAAATTTGAAGTTGTCCAATCTACCGCAGACACCATGGAATAAAATGGTAGAGCTGTTGAAACTTCTAAGCTACGTCCAATCTATGAGGACGACGATGAAATCCGGAATACCGTGTACGGAATCCAAGTAACTACCAATCAAAGGAATTCCGACATGCATCCATTTCATCCTTACTGCTTCAACGCATATGAATCCTATGCTTATATATCTTTTCAGCACAGCAGAAGAGACATAACTCAGCTTCAGCTGCTGACACAGTTATAGTCTCCTGAGTCGAAACACTGTATCGAATCATAAAGTGTTTGACACACGTGCTTCATAGCCACATTTATAAGCAGAGAGAAGACGTGCTGCATGGTGCGTAGTGATGGCCAGTGATTTTCCGTAGTTAACCACGACGCCCAGGTATCTTACTGATCGCATTCAAAACATTCATTAATTAGCTTTCAGCTTTAATCAAGCATATATCGCTATGGCACCAGGCACGCTCACAGGCGTAATAACAACCTCCCGTCGGCATATATATATAAGAGATAATTGGTGTAGGTAACAAAATGAACACAACTTTCCTACAATTAATTATTGGTTTGGTCAGGGCGACCAGTTGCAAAAAATTATGTTTTATTACGAATAAAGACGAGCATTGTGAAAACCACGCGATGCACTAATAGGCGATGCATGGTACAGCAATGCAATGCATGGTACAGCAATGCAAAATGCAATTAACCCAGAAGCAAGTGACCAGTTTTTAAGACATGTAGGGTACCGTATACATGATTATATTCATAATTATATATAAGCCTATATAATTATGAGAGGACTGATTGTTATAACTTTTGTCTTATAATGCCATGCTCATGATTTCCCTGCCTCAACTGAGACAGTTACTAAGCACAGAGATTCTGAGCAAGTCATTCACAATTGCTCATAAACGAGTCCGTATTTAGGGGTGTGTCTTGGGTGTTTGAACACTCCGTCCCCCAAATGATCAAATGTAAAAATGAAATAATGTATTTACTGACGAAAGATGTAAGAACTAAGGTTGGTGGGGTAATTTTGAAGCTCTTATTTATATGGAAATTTTTTACAATAGAGATTAGATCGCGACGCTGTTCTGATGATGATGATGATGATGAAGATGATGATGATGATGATGATGATGATGATGATGATGATGATGATGACGACGACGATGAAGATGATGATGATGATGATGATGATGATGATGATGATGATGATGAAGATGATGATGATGATGATGATGAAGATGATGATGATGATGATGATGATGATGATGATGATGATGATGATGATGACGACGACGATGAAGATGATGATGATGATGATGATGATGATGATGATGATGATGATGATGATGATGATGACGATGATGATGATGGGGGTAAGCTTCTGAAGTTCTGAATAATTATTTCAGTTTAGTGCGTAACTTACAGTGGAAGTTTTTATAACGTCTTGAACCCATACAAACATTAATGAACAGTGGTGGGAGATGATTAACAAGATCAAGTTAGCACCTCCCCCCCCAAACACAATCCTGGCCATACGGCCCTTCTCATCTCCGTTGACTTAGGCTTCGTCATTTAAGTAAGTAAGTAAGTAAGTATATTTAATAAAGGTACCAAACAAATTCATAACAATAGAATCCATGGAAAAAATAATAAAAATAGAATCCACGCAAAAATATCGCATTTCAAAACTTACCTGTTCAACGTTCTTCCATGCATGCTGCCATCAGCGAGATTCCTTTCTTTCTTTATTTTCGCCTATCGGATTCAAAATTGCCGCCTTTGCTAAAATGTCGATAAATTATAATCAACCGTTACCATGTACTTGACTTAATATGAAAGCAATTATTGGCCGTAATTTTCAAACGATGCTTATAATTAAGAGACCGTTGGCCTCTGTGAGCGAACCTAATAGTCCATGCTTTTGCGGAATCGTCGCTACTACGCAATAGACATAAGAAGAAACAGAGAGGCAGTAATGATAATGCGCTTTGTATATACTTGGCACCAGAACCGCCTCAGTCTTAAGAAGGCTCTTCAAGCGTGTAGGCCTACATGTACGTGTAAAAATAGGCAATACACAAATGCACAGATACACACGTATATATGTAATTATGCGTGGCCTTCGTATGTGTAACGAAGTGGGCAGACGTACACGCACGCACACCACCAACACTGCGTAAGTAGAGTATATAGGCTAATAGTAGCCCTATACGTGTCATGTATATACATACATACATATACATAATTGTATATATGAATAAATATGTAGGTCTATATGTGCGTTCTGGGTCTGGAGAAAATCTCGGAGGTATAGGGAAAGGAAGGAGGGAAACGAGAGAGTCAGAGTGGAGAGGAGAGAGGGAGGGACGAAGGGACGGAGTGAGAGAGGCAGCAGGCACTCGAGCAAAACGCCTGTAATGGACATTTTATCTGCGAGTGGGAATTGAAGTCAAAAGCCCTCTGGCGATGTTTTTCTGCATCACAGTTGCAGTCACACACAGACACACACACATACAAGGATACATACGCACACGCATACAAACATATATATAGGCTATAAATATTATATACCTGTGCGTGTGCGTGTGTGTGTGTGTGTGTGTGATCTGGACGAACGCGCACCTAGGAGTAGATATGTATACACATACATTCTATAAACGCAAGTGCACAAACAAATGTAACAAAACGCACACATTCACTGATATGATTCCTACAAACCGCGTAGACCCTATGCTAACTAAGTTGTGTTATCGAACATACATATGTAGTCCTAGTGGGTTACATGCAATCAGGATAACTCCGCCACTGGTCGCACTCTGCCAGTGCCAGTCTCAAGCCTGGATAAAGGAGGAGGGCGTCGCTAATGGTCTTTGTTACCACACAGTGACGTTAAACTGCAAATACACATACACATTATTACACAATCATGATCGAGAGGTCGTTAGACGGGAGGCGCTAAATAAACTCATCGATAAAAATGTCTGCTGGAATGGTATTGCATAGATTTACTCATATGCTGCACCAACTGCAACTAAGTGTGTGTGTTACTGTGTGTGTGTCAATTGTGTGTGTGTGTGTGTGTGTGTGTGTGTGTGTGTGTGTGATCACGTGTGTGTATGTATTGTTCTGGCGTGGTGAATCAATGTATGCACTTTGCTGGTTTGTTATATTTTGCTATCGAACTCGATTACCAAAGCAAGTGCAACGTCTGGCCTAAAGAAACACAAGTGAGCAAATGACCAAGAAATTTAGAATTGTAAGTAAGTAAAGTCTTTAATAAATAAGTATATTCGCAAGTATACGTAAGTATATTCATATGACTATGTATATATTGTATATATCACATCGCACAGATGGCAAGTACATGTATTATCCGATTATTTGCTTAGCAGCAATACAAAAAGTTCACTCTCACAACAAAGCAGGCGCAAGGAACGACAGTATTTCTAATCACAGTCTTTTGCAACAATACGATGATGAATGGACGACGCATTGTCAACTCTAGGCCTACACATGCAGTTGAAAGGAATTTAAATTTAGAAATCGATATTAACTGAATTCTCACAGAGAAGGAAATTTAAAATGCCGAGCTTATTGTATTCTTTCTTTCCTTCACGCTTAGGCAAATAGGCATAGTCGTTTACAAAGTATTTTAAATTTGTGTAGAAAGTGGGAGATGGCTTAGAAGGAAAGTACCGCAGTAACGGACGGATACACAATAAAATGTTGGCAGACAAGCTTTAGGCCTACGTCTATTACAATTGTAATTGTAGGCCTATTTCAGACAATTCATATGGCATCGTCGGTAGCAAGCTACTTCTAGGATGCTTTACTACGTCAGTGTTTTTATTGCTGCACTTCGCATTTCATTCTTAGCCTACTATACAGTAGAAGAATTGCAGAGATATCATTTTGAGGTCCCGGTTCATACTTTGATCCAGGTGCATGGAGTGGGGGAGGGCGTGCGAAGACGCCGTTTACAGTGGAGTCCTAATTAAGAATTAAAGGCCCCAAACCCTCTGCAATTCTTACCCTGTTACTAGGCCTACGACTGACGGCTCTATCTTTACAAATCTAGATCTTTTCTGCCCATAGTCAGGGTAGAAAGCTCCTTGATATTAAAATTCGCTTTTCGCCTTCTTTTTCAATTATTTTGCTATCAAATACATGTATCATCGATGTAATTAATCTGTACTTTGTAAAGTTCTTCGATTTTGAATTACATAATTAAAATGCAGCCAAGTTTTTGGGTTTCGTCATTACCAATGACAATCTACTAAAAACATTATGAGTTTGATTAGGACTTTTGATCATACTATGATATTCTAAAGATGTCGACGGACCATCATGCATTGATATTTTCCTTAGTATTCGATAGAGGCCGACTGATAAGCAGCGCCCACGGTACACTGAGTAGGCCTATCATAGCCAGAGATTAATGCCTATTAATAAATTATTGACTACGCTATTGATCGTACTACGTTAGAGTAAGTCCAAAGCATTGAAAAGGAAGGAGAGCGACCCTAATCTAATTATCATGACACGGTGTAGTTAAAAAGCAACTAACTAACTATTGTTGACATCACACGATGACTTAATAGCGCCACTTAGCAAGTACAATGATGTAGGTGACTTCCATTGTCACAAAATCTGGCAGCAGAAGTCACTACACTGCCACACTAGAATGCAAATCGATGCAAACTAATGACTGTCTTGACCGGATAAAGGAATGCTCTTGACTCGATTGAAATGTACTGGAATCACATAATTTATATGAACTTCTTTTGCTGAAGTCCACCTTCAAGTGTCCACAGTGAATGCAATAAGTTAGTGTATTATATACCAGACAATTTATTCATACTAGAGTTCTAAATAACAAGACGTCTGAAAGAGTTGCGAAGTTTCAATCACTTCAAGGACGGAACTTTCACTCCGTCCATCCGTCAGTCCGTCCGTTCTTTCGTCCGTTCGTCCGTTCGTCCTTTCGTCCTCTGTCCTTCGATTGGCTTGAGTTTAGAGACACGTGTTGACGGCTGTGTCAACGTTCCTTAATGGTCCGTGTAGTGAACTTGGAGCCAGGTCCGGAAAGTCTGGATTGACTTCGCCGATTAACCACCAGGTTACGATCGCTCCCTTTCCCTGTTAATTGAATCAACGTTTAAAAAAATGTAATTAAATTTTATAGGAGGTACCGGTATGTGATGGATGATACATTACAGATTACATTATACTATGTGAGAGATAATAATTATTATTGATGATACATTACAGATTACATTATACTATGGGAGAGACAATAATTAATATTGATGCTGCATTACAGATTACATTGTACTATGTGAGAGATAAAAATAATTATTGTCTCTCACATTACAGAATTACATTATAATATATGAGAGACAATAATAATTATAATCTCCAGTATTAGGCTTATGGGGTCATTGGTGTGGCCAGTGGCGCTGTATGGCTGTGAAACTTGGACGCTAAGGATGGAAGACAAAAAGAGAATATCAGCATTTGAGATGACAACATATAGAAAGATGCTGAGAGTCAGCTGGAGAGAATTTAGAACAAATGAATCTATACTGGAAGAGATACAGCCGGAACGGCGCCTGCTGGAGGTGGTGAAAGCAAGGAAGCTGAACTACTTCGGACATATGATCCGAGCAGACAAGCTGCCGGCATTCATATGTCAGGGCTATGTGGATGGAAAAAGGGCCCGAGGAAGGCCGAGAAGAAGATGGATGGATGACGTGGAGGAGTGGACGGGGATGGCGATGGTGGACTGCGTGAGGACCGCGAGGAACAGAGAGAAATGGAGGAGGATGACGTCGTCGACTCTGATCCCCGATCCGCAGCAATGAGGATGGGCACGACGACGACGACGACGTATGAGAATTGTGGAAAAATAACTGAGGGGTTGGCCTATGATAAACTTGAAATTGGGGTATGAAAAACATACTTTAACATGGGGCTCTAAGAAAGACTGGGGGGTTGAACCCCCCAACCCCCCGGCAATTCTCACCCTGATAATCTCTCACGTAAGATAATGTAATCTGTAATGTATCATCTATCTGATCTATCACATAGTTATATAATATGATCTGCAATATATGATTACGTTTACGTTTACTTAATTGTTGCAATGCATCATGTTACATGTGCCCAGTTCTACACCGTCACACAACGCTTTCTAAGGAACTAATATCTATAGTTAATTTGTTTCTTCGCAAATATTTCTGCTATGCTCTTCTTATAGTCGGACTCGTCACCACTCTGCTGCTTTCTCAGCGCTAAAGTAGAAGTGCCAGGACGCCCCATACATTTTCAGGTGTGCTGGCCAAATAAGTGGCAGGACGGTATAGAGATTTGAAAATAAGTGCCAGGACCCCGTCCATGACCGTCCTGCCACACTTCACTTTAAGCCCCTTTGCTTTCTTAATGTAACCGAGCATTTATGCTGCGTCAGATTCTACTTAAAATTTGCATATATCATTCGCAATGTTGGTGCAACAACAGAGCTGGGTATACTTAGCTAAAATTTAGATAAATCTCTTTAAACACTGACTTACTTTCATTTCTACAGGACCTCGTAAATCAAGGACGAAGGTACCGAAAGAGTCAAGGAGCTCCTTTGTGTCCGGACTTAAATGAATCCTCAGAGCTGTGCAGAACAGAATTAATCAGAATCATTTATTATTTATTCATTATTTATTTATCTGAATGCGTTGGCGGAGCACTTAAATCTGCAGGGTAGCCTAGGAAAACAATTATTTTGCTGCCTCTTCTTCCGTCGCTCTCTGTCTCTCTCTGTTTTGTTTGTCTGCCTGTATCTCTCTTTCTTTCTCTCTGTGTGTCTCTCTCTGTCTCTCTCTGTCTCTCTATTTTTCTGTTTGTCTGTCTGTCTTTCTCTATGTCTCTCTCTCTCTGTCTGTTTCTGTATGTCTCTGTCTGTCTTTGTATCTTTCTCTCTACAACTCTTTTCTTACACAATATTTTCTTCTTTCTCCCGTCCTTCCTCCCCGATCTCTCATTCTATTAACCCTTTCCCACCATCTCTCACTCACTACATGTATAATAATTATGCTGCGCTCGTAAAATCTGCTATATATATATATGTTGCTTTTCGTTTTTATCCTGCCTTCCCCTTCCAATTCCACTCCCATCCAATGTTGTGTCTGTCTGTGTCTGTCTCTGTCTGCCCCTGTCTGTCCCTGTTTGTCTCTGTCTGTCTCTGTCTGTCTCTGTCTGTCTCTGTCTGTCTCTGTCTGTCTCTGTCTGTTTCTGTCTGTCTCTGTCTGTCTCTATCTGTCTCTGTTTCTGTCTGCCTCTGTCTGTCTGTCTGTTTGTCTCACTTGCTTTCTCTTTCTTTCTCTTTCTCTCTTTCTCTTCAGCATTGTCACCATTATTCAACTTCTGCAAAGTCTTTGCCAAACTCAACTTTTTTGTTCTTTTCCCGGCTTCTATCGTTCCGCCTTTATCCTGTTTCTCTCTCCGGCTTTCTGTTTTTTCTCCTCTCTTACATTATTTACAATCCTTTGTTGGACACCCGTTACAACAGAATCGTGGAGTCGTTTACCAAAATCAATAAATAAAAGAATAAAAATAATCAGACCGTTTAATAAACCTCACTGAGCTGAATCAATTAGCAATCTAATAAATAATTATAGGCCAACGTGTCAACTTAAACGTCGATCTTAGGTAACTTTATTTTTATCTTACAATGTTTTAGTTTGAGTCATTGTGACCAAGGCCGCAGCCAGGATTTTGTTGGGAGGGGTGGCGTTTAGTGTTTACTCATCTGAAATAATTATGCAGAACTTCAGCAGTTTCCACAACATCGTCATGATTAGAGAGATCATCATCATGATTGGGGATCATCATCATGATTAGAGATCATCATCGTCGTGATCTACTTTATTGTAAAATTTCTCATAAAAATAGGACCATCAAAATTAAATTTCAATTAGGCTAGTTCTCACATCAAGTGTTAGTGACTGTTTTATTTCATTCTTACATTACGCCTATTTCATTTCGTGGGTGTTCACACACACAAAACACCCCTCTAAATACGGCCTTGCATGTGACAGATCTCACTTGATAGAATCACTGAATAATAATAAACAAGATCATGGTTACTCGATCGCTTTAGAAATATGCGTCTAAGAATATTGACCTTAAATTAGGAGGAGTGGAGCGAACTGTAGCCTACCTGTGGACGTGTATATAGACGACACTTTAACTTGTATTTGATGACAAAAATCAACTGTGTATAATTGTTTGTCGAATATTATTTATAAACACGGGGTATACGTACGATGTCCGTTGGACTCCAATCTCGAGGCTGTATTGACTGTGTCACCGAATAAACAATAGCGAGGCATCTTCATACCAACAATACCAGCACACACAGGACCTGTATTAACACATACATCTTCATACCAACGATACCAGCACACACAGGACCTGTATTAACACATACATCTTCATACCAACAATACCAGCACACACAGGACCTGTATTAACACATACATCTTCATACCAACGATACCAGCACACACAGGACCTGTATTAACACATACATCTTCATACCAACAATACCAGCACACACAGGACCTGTATTAACACATACATCTTCATACCAACAATACCAGCACACACAGGACCTGTATTAACACATACATCTTCATACCAACGATACCAGCACACACAGGACCTGTATTAACACATACATCTTCATACCAACAATACCAGCACACACAGGACCTGTATTAACACATACATCTTCATACCAACGATACCAGCACACACAGGACCTGCATTAACACATACATCTTCATACCAACGATACCAGCACACACAGGACCTGTATTAACACATACATCTTCATACCAACAATACCAGCACACACAGGACCTGTATTAACACATACATCTTCATACCAACAATACCAGCACACACAGGACCTGTATTAACACATACATCTTCATACCAACAATACCAGCACACACAGGACCTGCATTAACACATACATCTTCATACCAACAATACCAGCACACACAGGACCTGTATTAACACATACATCTTCATACCAACAATACCAGCACACACAGGACCTGTATTAACACATACATCTTCATACCAACAATACCAGCACACACAGGACCTGTATTAACACATACATCTTCATACCAACAATACCAGCACACACAGGACCTGTATTAACACATACATCTTCATACCAACGATACCAGCACACACAGGACCTGCATTAACACATACATCTTCATACCAACGATACCAGCACACACAGGACCTGTATTAACACATACATCTTCATACCAACAATACCAGCACACACAGGACCTGTATTAACACATACATCTTCATACCAACAATACCAGCACACACAGGACCTGTATTAACACATACATCTTCATACCAACAATACCAGCACACACAGGACCTGTATTAACACATACATCTTCATACCAACAATACCAGCACACACAGGACCTGTATTAACACATACATCTTCATACCAACAATACCAGCACACACAGGACCTGTATTAACACATACATCTTCATACCAACAATACCAGCACACACAGGACCTGTATTAACACATCCATAAAGAAACCAAGAACCTAGTTCAATATATACGTGGCACAAGGTTATCTAGTCCACTCATCTTGAAACGAGGACAGAGGCGAGTGCAAGTCTCCGTCAACGAGACTCTTGTTGTGAAGGGACCTTGAGCAAGTCCTTCACTCACAATTTCCCAGAGCCATTCAAGTTGTTAACCTCTATTACGCATTGTAGTTGCCGCAATTTTTCTTTCTTGGTCTAACGCACTGGAAGCGCCTCTTATTGGTGTGCACTGTGAGAGGCGCTATATAAATTTATAAATACAATGCAATACAATTGACATTGTTATTGCCGCTTCTGCTGATGTTATTGCATGCAGGCTGTGCATGTATATTGTATAACAATAGATGACGTCTTAACACTTCAAGGTAGGCTAAACTGATAATTGATCCTAGCAGGAAATAGGTGTATTACAGAGTCAAAATAATGCCACAGCAGGAAATGAAAATGGAGAGACGGGAGTTTCACAGATGGCTGTGTCCGTTGCTATCATAATCTCCAAGGTAAATTGATTGATCCTTGCAGTAGGTGCATTACATATATATAATGTATATAGGCCTATGCATATATGTATGTATATGTATAATGTATAATATATATATATAATCTAAATAAATAAAAATGAAACTTTCCAATAGTTCGTCGCATTACCACGCCGAAAGCTACGCACCGATTGTTGTGAAAATTTACCAAAACCTTCCATTCAAATAGCACCGTGTCTTAAGATTTTTTTACCCCAAAAAACGCAATCGTTTCCACAAAAAGTGAACTTTGCAATCCGTTCGTCCGCCATTTACAAATTCAACACGTCCCACACGGCTAAACGCTGTCTCCAAACACAGCAGACAAAACATCAATGAGGTGGCGTTCTGTGACGTCATAAGCGAGTCGCGATTAATTTACCAAAGAGGCCGCTTTTAGGCCTTTTCCCAGAGCGGCCTTTGGGCTTGGAATGGACGCTGCGACGGAGGAAAGGAGCGGAGGGAGCGGGACAAAGACGGTGGGTAGGGAGCGGAGGGGGAGGGGAGGTGGAGGTCAAGGGGAAGAGGAAGGGGAGGAGGACGGAGGGGGAGGGGAAAGGGGAGGGGAAGGGGAGTGGGAGGGGAGGGAGAAGGGGGAGGGGAAGGGAGAAGAGGGAGGGGAGGGGAGGGGGAGGGGGATGGGGAGTGGGAGGGGAAGGGGAGGGGAGGGGGAGGGGGAAGGGGAGGGGAGGAGGAGGGGGAGGGGGAGGGGAGGGGGAGGGGGAGGGGGAGCCTCTTTTCAGCCACAGCAACGCGTGGCCGGGTTCAGCTAGTGTATAATATATATATATATATATATATATATATAATGTATAATATTATAATGTGTATTATAATGTGTATATATAATGTATAATATTATAATGTATATAATGTATATATATATATATAGTAATGGAGGAGAGACCTGAGTGCACGCCGATGCGAAGCTTCAGTTGGTCGAGCGGTCGATGTCGAATCTTGAATGACTTGACGGCGTTCAGATACGTGATCGCCATACGGGCGATCTCTCGCGCATGCGCAATGCCGTTGCGGACCGGAAGACCGGAAACGACCATGTAGGCATCGCCGATCGTCTCGACCTTCATCAGAAAACGAATATGTACTGACCTGTTTGTGATGGTAAAGATGTGCTGGTAGCAACAGCCTTTCGACGATGCTAGGCCTACCAGACCGCGTTGAGCCTTCTCGGTTGTTGGCCCGTCCACATGTAATGGGCTCCCGCTTGCACTACGCTTACTACCTCGGAGTAATTTTCCTGCTTTCTACCAGTTGCTTAAGACCTATCTTTTTAGCCGTGGCTGGGCGGGGAGCGCCTCTGAGTAAGAATGACGATGAGTATCCGACTATGACTATGCGTGAGAAATGATACACAATTACACATGTCATGTATACGACTACGGCAAAAATCTGTTACCTTAATTACTTGATATACTTAGTCGTTTCCGTGCATGTATGCACAACGGAAAACGCACTTTCTCCTCCACTTTGTTTCCTGTCCATCGCCAGTTCTTCAGCCTCCTTCCATGACAACAGCCTACATCTCAGGTCAACTTAGATGGTGTCTTCTTAATTCTTTCGTCGTTTTATCTCTTCTTTCTGTACTTCCAGCACTTCAGTACATCTCCTGTTTGACTCATCGATCTTTCACATACAAACGTTTAATTAAAGTGAAGGAAAAAGTCTTGCTCTTCCTTATTTTCATTTTAATTGCAATGACATGGGTTTCACCATCAAATAATTCTATGGCTATACCACAGGGGTTCTCATGTTAAAGACCAATTATCCTTTAACGAACATTGTAGCCAATGCAAGAACATGTTTCGACCCTTCGATCGGACATGTCTTCGTGTGCGCTATATAAATGTACTGAAGAGACGAAATGATGAAGATAATGACTGGTGTACCTTGTAGACATCAAAGACATCTATGACTGAATCAAAGGTCGTATAGAGGTCATTTAGGACATCGACGACCTACAACGATGCAAACCCTGAACTGTATGCATAAATGCACGACTAATACACGTACGTTCATATGTATGTATGTATGTATGTATGTATGTATGTATGTATGTATGTATGTATGTATGTATGTATGTATGTATGTATGTAATTATGTATGTATGTATGTATGTATGTATGTATGTATGTACATGTATGTATGTATGTATGTATGTATGTATGTATGTATGTATGTATGTATGTATGTATGTATGTATGTATGTATGTATGTATGTATGTATGTATGTATGTATGTATGTATGTATGTATGTATGTATGTATGCATGCATGCATGCATGCATGCATGCATGTATGCATGTATGCATGTATGCATGTATGCATGTATGCATGTATGCATGTATGCATGTATGCATGTATGCATGTATGCATGTATGCATGTATGCATGTATGCATGTATGCATGTATGCATGTATGCATGTATGCATGTATGTATGTATGTATGTATGTATGTATGTATGTATGCATGTATGCATGCATGCATGTATGTATGTATGTATGTATGTTTGTATGTATGTATGTATGCATGCACACATGTGTACTTTCTTTTGTGTATTTTTCCATGTATATTACCGACGTATGTAGGCCATGTCCACGCTTGCATACAAATCTGTGCAAATACGTGTATGCATGAAATCGTATATGTACATTCGCTGTTATTTGTGCTAATGTAAGCACATAAATAAGTGTGCATCTGGGCATTATATTATTTATATAGCTCCTTTCAGAATCGACCGAAGACCACTGGAGAGTGGAGAGATATATAACTACTAGCCTGCATAGGAGTGCTTTCGAACATACATAATTACATACATACATACATACATACATACAAACATACTTACATACATGCATACATACATACATACATACATACATACATACATACATACATACATACATACATACATACATACATACATACATACATACATACATACATACATACATACATACATACATACATACATACATGCATAACTACTCGCCTGCATAGGAGTGCTTTCGGCAGACATCGCCGTGAATCCACAGATGTCGCTGAAGTAGATGGTCACGCTCTCGTATTTCTCCGCTTGAACGGATTCGCCTTGCATCAGCTGCACGGCCACAGATCTTAAATAAATAGAGCGACAAAAGACGCGGATGACCGATTACTTCACGGTCCATTAAATTATCTGTCTCGCAACTACATGCGCTACATAAACTACATAAATTACCAAATGTCGGATGGAAACGTCATCCAATAGATTAACTGAGATGTTGATCTTTTGAATTTCTAACGCGCTGCTGTCAATGCATTTGTCTGTGATCGCGAGCGTGCTATTGATGTATGTATATATGTCTAAAAATTACTTATGTTTTATGCATGTATGTACGCCTATACAATATGCATACATGATACATGTATACATTATGTACACAGTCTATTTGTACATATTGTGTATTATTGTATATAATTTATGTTCTGATGGTAGAAATCGCGAAAACTGTAAATCCTCACGCGGGCAGCAGATCTGCGATCAGGCCGATGTGTAAGAAATGTAATTAAAAGAAAGATGATGAAATAAAAAGACATACAATGAAATGTGAATACATTGCAAGAGAGTCTACAGAAATGTAAATTGATGTGTTCAATGTTATGTTAATGGATGCAAATTCATGTGATTTAATGCTATGTCAAAATACTGTCCGATGCAACATATTAAAGCATAATCGAGTGACATAATGATGTGATAGTGTCAGATAATGTTATTTGATGAGATATGAAGAGAGGATGCGATGTAACGTAATTTACTTCAAAGTAATGTCTTGTTACTTACTACACGTGTAATCGTGGTAAAAGAACATTATTTACTACAAAGCGCTTTTCTCTATAACGCCGAAGTAGGAACATCTCAACCAGATGATACAAGCGCTATATAAATTAATGATTATATAGCGTGACGTTGCCATGTAGGAACGCGCCTACCTGGGTAGCATCATGTAAAGTAAATCTTCCGCCTTCTTTTTCTGCTCCAGATAGTCGGCCGTTCTTTCCTCAACAAGTCCTTCCAGGTTGTAGGCGTATTGTTCCATACGAGACAATAGGTTGTCGAGGAGGTTTCCACCGCTGTCACCTTCCCTGGAAAACAATCGTTTTATTATTAATTGTCAGACTCCAATCGATATGTAAGACTGCATTGCGACTCAGGGCTTCATTCTGTAGGACGCCTGGTGTGTGCGATGTAACGATTGCAGCTTCGAGTTTGCTTAAGCCATTTCCATTCCTCCTCATATTCACAGTCTCCAATTCAATGCTGTTTTGGTCTTGCTCTCGGTCGTGGAACCCAACAGTCTAAGTTTTGTTTTGGCCTTGATGATTGAGGTTTCATATGCAACTCTGCTAACGAACGAACGAATGAATAGGCCTAAATGAAAGACCGAATGAAAAAATACAAGAATGAGCGAATGAATTAATTAATGAAACACATGAAATGAATGTCATCAATAAACTTGATTGATTGATTAATTAACTGATTGATATGTTGACTGATTAATTGATTGATTGATTGATTGAGTGAGTGAGTGAGTGAAAGACTGAGAGAATAAATAAAAGAATGAGCGAATGAATGAATGAATGAAACGGTGTACAATAAACTTGATTGATTGATTAATTAATTAATTGATTGATTGATTGTAGTACGTATATGAGACTGAGATTTGGCTGGTCTTACTTGTTGATACGTTTAACGATGCTTTTCAGTTGATGGAAGTCTGGTCTTTCCATCGGATCCTCCGCCCAGCATCTCTTGATCATCAAATTCAATTCAACATTCTCTTCCACTCCAACATCTCCTGTCTTGCGATCAATCGACAGCGTCGGTCGGAAGTAAGGCTTCTGACCATTCTTCACCATTCGATAGATCTCTGTTTATTTAACGCACAGTTCACAACAAAACTAAAACGTAAAGTGGAAGTCCTGCAGGAGGCATTCCAAGACTCAAGAGTCAAGACTTGATAGACTCAACATGTGTGACGATAATGAAAGTGGAAGTTATAATATTCGAGAGGATTAGATTTGAGTAAATCACATACGAGTTCTCCTATTTTCTCCACTTTGTTATATATAATTACAAGTCTCTCAAGTCTTTTTTCTTTGGTCGTGGTTGGGCTGGGAGCGCCTCTGAGTAGTTTCTTGAAGGGGCGCTATATAAATGCTCTGAATGAATGAATAATCTAATCGGTTGCGCTACTGAATCTGTGAGCGGCGCTATATAAATGTTCAATTACAATCACAATTATACTATTGATCTGTAATTAATCAACTGCGTAGGCTATATATAATTATATATATCCGAGTCTGTTGAACGTAGCCTATACTGTTTAGAATTGTGGAAAAGCCCTGGACACGTTGTTTACACACAGTCGCGTTGCGTCCCAGATTTAGAATTAATGAATTGCCCGATAAGCATTTCTGCTTTCTGCAATAAATCAATCAAATAATCAATCGAACAAATAAAATAATAATTAATTTAAGACAATCTGATTAACTTAAAAGGAACTATAAACCTTCTGCAGATGCATCTAGATTTTCGATCCAGAATGGTCCATTTCTGAAGATCACTTCCTGGCAGATGATGGCAAAGCTGTAGACGTCACCCTTCTGTGTTCCTTCCGGAGGTGGATTGTGCATCCGCAGCAGTTCCGGGGCAGTCCAGAGCTTAGCTGGACAAATCCAAAAAGCAAAAATAAACAAGAGGCGCTATAGAAGTTATCACATAAGCCACATCAAACTAGTTCTGAAAGCATCCATGGATACATTAATCTGAAGCGTAAAAGAAAGGGGGGCTACTTTCCAAAGACAATTAAGGGTACAGGTGAATGGTGAATCGGCAAATTTCTATAAAACGTGTACTGTAGGTAACCCCGGGTGTTAATTTACTCTACAGTGGACTTTCTCTAGCACTGTGTAACCTTGCTATGCACGCTTCAACAGAAACCTCTGGGCAGTCTGGTTTCATTGCCGAAGCACACACTCGAGAAGAGGTTACCATCCAACACACTTTGGCCCTCCTGCCAATATAATGTAGACGGCGTTGGATGACCAACTGGGCTGGGCTGACCCATGGGGACTGACCCAGGGGGCTGAACCAGAGGCACTTGGAAGAGATCGCTGTCCGAGTACTAATGGCTCTTGGCGTTGCTTAATTCGATGGAGATGGCTAATATCATATTCATAACGTCATTCGCATTCATAGCGCCAACCTCTACAGTAATTGTAACAATCTATAATACAGGACCCTCAGAAGCAATGCCATAATATGTAGGACTTACGAAGCAGATCATAACGCAGTGCATGCTTAATAATATTGCTTATGGCCGGACACATGAACTTCACATCGGAATTTTGTCATAATATGACATTATGAATTCCAATCAGGCAATCAGTTTTATTGTTCAACCTACTAACCATTTGACACTGTCATCACATTGTCAATGCATGAGGAAGGCAACAAGAACTCAAGGAGAGGCCTTGAAGGAACCACTGATCCCGTTAAATTACCCGTCTACATGTTATGCTTATTAAGGGTGAAACGGCTCATGAGTAGGCCTTATTGCTATTAAATATACGACAGTATGTGATTACAATTACTTAAAACATCCTAAATACAGTAGATTAGATCTATCAAACTCTTAATTTAATCAGGAAGAACAAATTGATAGTCGAAAAACATATAACGCTATGCGTGAGGGTAGGCCTATAGCCTAATTAAAACATAGACATCTTGATATCTCACGAATTCATGATATTTTATTACTATTACCAACTAAAATTATCGAGAGCGTAGCTTTTTCCTAAGCATATATTATTTCATTCGTTTTTAGGGGTCCCTGCAGAGTGCAGACGTCTGGCACAAAGAAGACCATTTTATCTTCACATAGATCTACAAATTTATCTAGTAGACTATACTGTATTATATGAGGTCTCTACATGTGTTTCCAGTCTGGTCGTTTCTATTCCTTTCTCGTTGTAATAATTATATAATTAGGAAACAAGAGTGCTTCTGCCGATGAAGAATTTTTTTATTGGAGAGGACGTGAACAAAACGGACCAGATGCAGGAGAATTGAGTGAGTGGAAAATGGGAATGGGGGAATCTGGAGGAGGGAATGAAGATGAGCAGATTGTCGTATACTATATGACACGATCGAAATCTATAAGTCGTCACGAATGATGACGATGTGTTATTCATAGTATGAGAAGAATTTCTATATCCATCGATCAGTTTCACGTTTTAGCTGATGATGATGATAATGATGATGATGATGATGATGATGATGATGATGATGAAGATTGGGAATCATGACAAATATCTCTCGACTTGTCAGAGAAGAACGACGTCGCTTCATTTAAGCTGTCACTAACACCCGGTGTATGTCACTAACACCCGGTGTATGGATCTGCAACGGACGGACGAATTTCGATTTATCGTCTGCAAGTATCGCTGTCGTCTGCAATTGCTGTCGTCATGTTCCCGCGCAATAGTTTTCGCTTCGTTCAAAATGGCAGACGTCGACTGTTTTTGCGCTAAGCGGCAAAAGCTGAGGACGGGTGGGTGGGTCGACGGGTGTCAATCCCATATGTGGGGGGGGGGGCTTTCTGGGGCCCCAAACCAACCCAATCGAGCGACTGCTGACGAATATCTGTCCTGTTGCGCCTCTCAGTGGCTCCTCGTAATTGCATCATGACGCTGCTGCTGCTCTTCTTCTATCTATTACGAGGGCGTGCTGGATGGTGGGGCTACAGTTTATATCCGGATGCAGATTCCTGGGGGGGAGGATGAGAAGGAACAGTCTCTTTTAAACTATTGCCCTGAGGAAGCCTGTGTGCAAATTGCTAGCAGCTTCATTTTCTCAGCCTCGGCTTATGAATGCGGATGGCCAGTCCTCTCCCTCACCGTCTCATCTTAACACCGACAGTGTACAGTCAATGTACTCATCATAGCTGCGTCTGCTATTCATGTAGAAGAGGGCAGCAGGTGTAGCAGAAACCTCGAATGAAATTCCTTCCCTTGAACTGACATGACATGACCTGACCTGATTTGACCTATTTTGACATGACCTTACCTGATTTGACATTGCCTCACTTGACCAGACATGACCTCTCATGACCTGACCTGATTTGACCTGACCTGATTTGACATTGCCTAACCTGACCTGACATGACCTGCCATGACCTGACCTGACCTGATCTGATTTGACATTGCCTAACCTGACCTGCCATGACCTGACCTCATTTGACCTCATTTGACCTGACCTGACCTGCCATGACTGCCATGACCTGACCTGACCTGATTTGAAATGACCTGCTATGCGTGATGACCTACATGTATATATGACTGACCTCTGTAGTAGATGTAGCTTTCGTCTGGACACAGGTCCTCGGACCTCTGACGTAGATGCTGCAGACCAAAGTCGGTCAACTTGAGGACGAATCGACTGTCAACGACGCTGTTCGAACTCTTCAGGTTGCCATGGGAACGGATGTCGCTGTTGTGTATGTAGGACAAGCCCTGCATATATATATATATATACATTATATATTATATATATTATATATATTATATATATATCATATATATTATATATATGCATTATATATTATATATGTATATATCATATTATATATATACATGTATTATATATATGTATTGTATATATTATAGATATTAGGGCCTATATATTATATATATATATATATATACATTAAGACGCAATGCATGCCGGGTCAAGATTGACCACGTGACTCATTTACTATAAGAGAAATGGCTAATTACTCTGATTTTTTTAAATCAAATTAGTCATCGGCAAAACAATTCCTGGGCTACCGGTATTTGGGGTAAAGAGACTATTTTAAAATTGACATGCATTGGTACACACAAACAAAATAGCCGCACACCCACACGCACACACCCACACACACAATCATAGTGACAACACACACAGACACAGTGAGAACATACACACAGTGACAACAAGCACAAACACTGCAACAAGACTCAAACACTTGTAACAGCACACACAAACACTGTAGCAACGCAAACACACATACGCACGCACACACACATACACACACGCACACACTCAAACAACAAGACGCGCTTTATTTTATCGAAGCTTAGGAGATCGTCAATTTTTCGTCTCGTATTACAAAAGAAACCTCTTAATAAGATCAGGATTTACTGTAATGCTGAGAAATACTGAGAAATGTCTCTCAGGCAAAAAGGTAAAATCGGAAAGTGTAGTGAATATCTGAACATAATTTTTATGACGAACCAAGACCCGTCTATAATAGAGCGCGCGTTAATGCATAGCAAATCAAAAGTCCATCAAGAAACGCCAGGAGGCTTCGAACGAAGTATTAGAGAGTGGTCATATAAGGATATTAAAGAGAGAGACAAACAGACAGAGACAGAGACAGACAGACAATGTCATTCACGTATATATATAAAAACAGACAATGGCACACTAAGATGGAGAAAGAGACATAATTAGGCAGAGACCGGCAGAGACAGAGAGCCGGAAGAGGAATCAGAGGAAGAGGCAAAAAGACAGAGACAGACAGACAGACAGACAGACAGACAGACAGACAGACAGACAGACGGACAGACAGAGAAGAAGGCGACACGTGTAAGGAAGGAAGTTGATTGCCAGAAACAGAGAGTCGTTTAATCAGGCGCGTAGACATAATCAATTCCATTTCGACGCCACGGGATCCACCAATCCCCCGTTTCCCTTTCTATCCCCCGTTTCCCTTTCCATCCCCCGCTTCCCTGTCCATCCCCCGTTTCTCTGTCTACCCCCCGGTTCCCTTTCTATCATCCGGTTCTCTTTCTCTCGACCGTCGCTTAATCTGCTTTTACTGGAGCAAATTGACGTCGATGTACATGTAGGAAGAAGCAAGAGAAGAAGCCTGGAAGACACGCGGAAATGAAAGAACGGTGGAGAATGAAGCGGAGAAGAGAAGGAAGGGATGGGAAGAGGAAGCGGGGTGGAGGAAGGAAGAGTAAGGAGGAGGAGGACGTGGACGAGGAGGACGAAGGTGAGGACGAGGAGGAGTGGAGGAGAAGGAGAAGGAGGAGGTGGAGGAAGAGGAGGAGGAGGAGTGGGAGGAGGACGAGGAGGACGAAGGTGAGGACGAGGAGGAGAGAAGGAGAAGGAGAAGGAGGAGGTGGAGGAAGAGGAGGAGGACGTGGACGAAAAAGAGGAAGAGGAGGACGAAGACGAGAACGAGGACGAGTAGGAAGAGGAGACAGAGGAAGCGGAAGAGGAGGAAGAGGAGGAAGAGGAGGAGGAAGAGGAAGAGGAGGAGGACGACGACGAGGACGTGGATAAAGAGGAAGAGAACGAGGAAGAAGAGGAGGAGGAGAAAGAGGAGGTGGAGGACGACGAGGAGGAAGAGTAGGAAGAGGACGAAGAGGAGGAGCAAGAGGAAGAGTAAGAAGAGGAAGAGGAGAAGGAAGAGAAGGAGAAGGATACGGGAAGAGAACGATATAAATCTCGACGCGATGTTCGGAGTAAGTTTACTGCGACGACTTTGTAAGAATCGTTAGCGCGGTCATGATTCTTGATTAGCGCTGAGGAACATGCGGCGCTGACGTCATGATAAAGATTCATTGCCCGTCTTCTTCTGCGCATGCGCGTTCCGTGGGGAACCGAAACCATTTGCTGGTTTACTGCTGTACAGCAGTTTCCCAAAGGTGGTCCGCTGTGCGGTTCGAAGTACCCATACAAATGGATCGAGTCCATTACAAGCAAGCGGGTAAACCAAGTTCGACTTACATTATCGTCATCATTCTATAGAAGAGACATTGCATATTTGATGCTCTACAGGAGGAAGTCTGGGGGAAAGAAATATGGCGCTATAAAAATGACTGTTTATGCTGCGCCTTGTAACCTGAGAACGGTTTGATCACTCTGTAGGTCTACTCACTCTAACGATGTCTTGAATGAGTGAAAACTTAAACATGCTGTCCAGCTTGATCTGGTCGTTTTCTAATACGTCCTAAAGAATC
>OX243816.1:15323558-15368558 GCA_945859605.1 Lumbricus rubellus | reverse complement strand
ACACATAATTTACTTGTATATAAGTATGTGCTTGTATGTATATATATGTGTGTGTGTCTAAGCACGTTATATATATACATTATACATATCTACGAGCGTAAATGTGCTTTTTTGCATAGAGTCAACAAATCCATTACGACCTCTGTTATATTATTCGATGTGTTTCTTTATATGCCACGACCTACAGACAAGAATATAGATTGGTTATACATGTATTGTGTGTAAATGTTTAAAATGTAAGATATAAGAATAAAATTATGCGATAAGGTTGTAAGTCACTGAACGGGGAGGAGGCAGCGAACGCAGCAGCAGTATCAGACCCTGATCGACGGAGTCTTCTTTGCCTTGTCAACCACCTGTCGGTAGATTATCAATCTATTCGGAGCGATGCTGTTCGGCATCTATATCATCAGCTGGGTTGTGTCGTCTGCAAAATTCTGTTTGCCTCCTCCTTCTTCACGTTATGCATGCATCGCATGTAACCATGTAAGCTAGTGACCGATGGATGTAGAAATCAGTTAGTAGACAAGTGGGGCACGGTGTTGTAGTGGTGGGTTCGGTTACTTGGAACCGGAGGGTTCCAGGTTCGGATCCACCTCCAGCCGCCGCGTAAGGACCTTGAGTGCTTCCTTCACTCGTAATTGCTCCTGCATTTCGGCGTGAAACTCCGATGCAGTGTCCGTGCTGTAGTCAGGAGCGCCTCTGAGTAGGGAGCTTGAGGAGGCGCTATAGCAGATGCGAGAAATAAAAAAAGTCGAGCATTTGAGCTCCTGCCTCTATGAACACGTTCGTCGATGAGCTGCATGTATCTCCTTTACTAGTTGTTCATGAAATGCTGCAATCCAAACTTATAGGCATAATAGGCAGGCGACTATAATATTACTAAAGGCCTAAACCGTGAGAATTCATCTATTGTCATTATTAATTCTCGCGAAACCAATCAATCACTCTCACCACTTTAGTTTGCCATCGTATCATAATATTGCTTGATTTGTTTATAGACCTATTATCCCCTATAGGGCCTATACCATCAGCCATCAGTGTTGAATCCGATAATTAATTGCATGTCATTAATTGCATGTCATTCATGGTAAGCAAATCGTTCACTGCGCATGCGCACGTAAGCGGATGAGCGCACATTATGTTGGTCTTAGCCGATGGGCTTCTAATTTATCTAATGGAGTTTATATAGCGCATTTTTAGTCTATAGGTGATGAGCTAGTAATATTCAGCTAATGGAATACACACACACCCACACACACACCCACCCACACACACACACACAGACAGACACACACCCACCCACACACACACACACACACATATATATATATATATATTATAGGTCTAATAGTTCGTTAACCTTGTATGATCCTGTCTTAGTGAACATTTGTTTGGCGGCAATGTTGCTCAGTTGGTAGGCGATGGTGTCTGATGACATGAGACTCTGGACGGATCCTCTCTGATGACACAACAACATCAGACAATTATCAACAGAATCACACATTTACAAAAGAATAACATTCATTGGAAATGTTTATAGATATAATTTATTTATTTCTATTCATTTCTCGCATCTGCCATAGCGCCCATTCAAGCTCTCTGTCTCTGTCTCTGTCTCTGTCTCTGTCTCTGTCTCTGTCTCTGTCTCTGTCTCTGTCTCTGTCTCTGTCTCTGTCTCTGTCTCTGTCTCTGTCTCTGTCTCTGTCTCTGTCTCTGTCTCTGTCTCTGTCTCTGTCTCTGTCTCTGTCTCTGTCTCTGTCTCTGTCTCTGTCTCTGTCTCTGTCTCTGTCTCTGTCTCTGTCTCTGTCTCTGTCTCTGTCTCTGTCTCTGTCTCTGTCTCTGTCTCTGTCTCTGTCTCTGTCTCTGTCTCTGTCTCTGTCTCTGTCTCATTCTCTGTCTCTGTCTCTCTGTCTCTCTCTCTCTCTATATATATATATATACCCAGAGGCGCTCCCTGTTACAGCGCGGACACTGCATCGGTCATCGGAGTTTCACGCCGAAGCGAACAAACAATAATTGCGAGTGAAGGACTTGCTCAAGGTCCCTACGTGGTGACTTGATATAAGGCAGAAGTGCGGGAGACAACGCAGTCGAGGGAAAGGCAGAAGAAGAGATGGACGATCATAATCCAGCAGGATGTCCTAAACTTCTCAAACTGAATCAGGAGGACAATGGTGATATTATAGAGCCAGATGGAGACAAAAAAGGATCCGAGCAGCTGACCTCCCCCCCCCCCCTAACCAGCGAGGGATTAATCCAACCAGAAGGAAAAGAGAGATATCTAATTATCTGCACAACTATACATGTATTTATATAGACTAGTCACTGCTGATAGTTTATTAGTCCTGCAAGTTCAAACCCGCAATCGTTGAGACAAGAGACTCTACCGGACAGGATTAGGCATAAAACAGTGGTGCGACTCCGCGGCTTGGTTTTCCAGAAGGAATTCTCCTGAAAGTCTAAATTAATTTGTTCCGTCCGTCCGACCCGGATTAACGGATCGTTGGAAAAATAGACTGGATCAAGCATCTTGGGATTATGAGACGCAATGGTCCTGCTCCCCCGAATCCCCCAATCGTCCATCCCAACCGGAGCGGCCATTAGGGGTGTTTGGGGGGGGGGGTGGGGAGGGGGGTGAAGAGCATGATCGCCTGTTCAAGGTTGTCCAATTGTCCAGTGAGACGATAGCCGTCAGTCACGTATTATACTCCTCCGTCTACGTCCAGAAACCCGACAAAGTAGCAGATGTGGCCTTTGCTTTATAGATCTTACAAGCTACTCTCTCTCTCTCTGTCTCTCTCTCTGTCTCTGTCTCCGTCTGTCTGTCTGTCTGTCTGTCTGTCTGTCTGTCTGTCTGTCTGTCTGTCTCTCTCTCTCTCTTCAAAGACGACCAGAACATGATAGCCTCTAAAAATATTTATTGAGTCTAAGATCGATCTTTGTGTCTGTCTCCATATCTGTCTCTGTATCTGTCTCTGTCTATGTCTCTCTGTCTCTCTGTCTCTGTTTCTGTCTCTCTGTCTTTCTGTCTCTTTGTCTCTTTGTCTCTGTGTCTCTCTCTGTGTCTCTCTCAGTCTCTCTCTCTCTCTCTTTCTCTCTCTCTCTCTCTCTCTCTCTCTCTCTCTCTCTCTCTCTCTCTCTCTCTCTAATCTCTGTCTCTGTCTGTCTCTGTCTGTCTGTCTGTCTGTCTCAGCTTGATATAATGAATAAACGAATAATGATTGATTGCTAGATTGATTGATTGTTGATTGAATGAATGATTGATTATGAAAAGTAACGACTCAGGAAACGTAGGCTGATACAAATTGCACGATAACTCATTCTAGACATTGACACGTTGTAGCACACCAAGCTTGCTTGTCACATAACAGCAACACTACATTAATTAATTCTTTGAATCGTAATTTTCTCCGCTGTATAAAATGCCCGTTATAGGCCTACTTCGAATCGATCGTCTGCGTCCTTCAGAGATAATATTATAGAAAGTGTTGTTGGATCAGAGACTTATTTCCCAATACATCTGCACTGCCTTTCGTCGTTACTGTTATTAAGTCTGTAATATTCTTTATTGAACAATCCGGTTGACAGATCGCAACCGGTTACAGAGTACAGTAATGCAATTGAAACATTAAATTCCGTCAAGAGTATAATTGCAGCGCTGGCGGCAAACGAACGAATGACATTATACAGAGGTGATGCAGTTGGTAGGCCTATAATAGGGTATAGTATACTGCAGGCTGTCTGTTCTGTTAGTAGCTTTGTTTTGTTTTTTATTACTTTGCGTTATTGTGAAATTTAATGACAGAAGACATAAATCTTAGCTACTTAGAGATCAGACAACCTGCAGTATAGCCTACTATACTCTAGAGTCTATACTCTATACTCTATACCAACTGCATCAACTCCGTATAATGTTACTAGCTCGTTTGCGGACAGCGCTGCAATTACTCTTGAGGCTTGACCATTCCTTCTTACTATACAGCGCGGATTGATTAGTATTCTGGTCTGTTATAATAGGCAGCAGGATGTTTTGTCTTGATCGCGTACTGCGAGCTGCAACGTGTCTTATTGGCCAAATACCAAAAAATATCATCATGCCACCAGCTACATGTATATTGTATAATAATAATAATGTTGGAGGTTCTGCATTGGCCTCCTGCCCAACAGCGCTTTGAATATAGAGTTGTCTCTACGATTTGGCGATGGAAACTTAGCCTTGCACCAGATTATACAGGTCTACCACACATGTGCCAGCAGTTATATTTCGCTCTGCTGGGAGGGAGTTGTAATGGTCATGTTTAGCCGCGCAACATGCAGCTACGAAAATCGCTCATTCTCTATGGTAGGCCCTAGGCTTTGGAATGCTCTCTCTCATGAGTCATGAGACTATAATATTAAATGCCTGATTCATAGATCATGTGCTCATGCGTCTCATGGACATTTGAAAACTTACCTTGTTGCCTGGAATGATTTTTGGGAGCGGTGCATAAGAGCATTTACCTTGAATCGGCGCTATATGAATTCCCGAACGAATAAATGGTTGAAATAAATAACCAGACATATTATGTTACCAGATAGATGAATACCTTAGCAAGACTGAGTCTACTTCCGCTGCGTTCCAACTTCCGCTTTTCTTGAGCGCCAAACATAATATCGTCCCACTTCACTCTCCAATTCACTTCCGCTAACTCCGCCTCCAGTTTGTAATGCCTATGGCAGTGACGAAATAACACGAGCTAGACAGAAGTTCACAGAACGCATCAGAGGCATATTCAATGTTTACATGTAGGATATACGGCAGTGATTGTGTCATGAGGAAAATCGTTCCGGAACTGAGTATTTTCAGATTTATTTTGGTGAGGATGTATCTTCATATTTAAAACAGTTAATAGATCTATAGGTCCTATATTAATATCAGTAAGAAATCTTACCAAAACATTCTAAAGTTAATTTGAAGCAAATTATTTTAATTAATTGCGTTACTTTTTAACGACTGAAAAGTCCAAGAACGCTGCTCAGGAGAGCTCCATCTGAAAAAGCATATTGCATGTCCTCAACCTTACTTACACCAATAACTTCATGTGCGATTGAATGTATTGCATGCATTTATGTACCGCAACGTACATGTGTGCATGTATGTTTCCTTCTTCTGCGCATGTAGGGCCTACATGTATGAATTGTATCAGTGGCGGAACCAGAACTGTTTCAAGGGGGGGGGCAAAATCTTAGATCTTGGGCGGGAAAAAGGGATTTTTTGAAAGCTCGAAAAATAGTGTTCGGTCGTTGAGGAAAAAGTACTTTTCATCATCCGCCAAAAAAGTTGATGACTTTTTTTAGTCCTCAACTTTAAAACCGAATGGGGGGGGGGGGGCACGTTCCATACAATTTTCCGAATAGGGGAGCCAATATCCATTACACCCATATTCGTATTGCTAGTTTCAGACCAAATAGAGAGGGGCCACGTCCCATGGCAGTTTTAAATGGGGGGAGCCATGGTCGGATTGGCACCCCTGGATCCGCCCCTGAATTGTATACATATAGGCCTATATGCGTGTAGGCACACATCAACGCATGTGCTCATGCTTTCGTCCATGTCTTTACGAATGTAGACCAATGTTTTGTGTGCATGCATGTATGTATGTGTATGTGTGTATACATTATGTGAAAAACTTATATGCTTTGAACGGTTCAAGTGACATATAAATAAGAACTTCCAGCCCAATTACATGTTTCAGTCAACACGAGACAGAAGAAACTATTATATGTAGAAATGTATTATGGTCTACATATGTATATATGTATCTACATATATAGACGGATTTAGCAGAAAACGTCTGTCGTGATTATGTAGCGCCAGTGTAATATACCTGTAGACGAAGCATGCAGCTAACGACACGACTACGAGCATCGTTCCAAGAACGCACGTGACGATGGCATACTCAGGAAATCTCTCTGAAACACACAAGTATGCTCTCAAGAATATGTATGTATGTATGTATGTATGTATGTATGTATGTATGTATGTATGTATGTATGTATGTATGTATGTATGTATGTATGTATGTATGTATGTATGCATGTATGTATGTATGTATGTATGTATGTATGTATGTATGTATGTATGTATGTATGTATGTATGTAAGTATGTATGTATGTATGTATCTATATAAGTGTGTATATAACTATGTATATATGCATCAGTTGTCTTCATACAGCGCATTTCGATCGCCTCACACAGTCACTCTGACACAAAACAATATTCATTAAAGGAATTGCCAAAGGCAAAATATTGTTCGCTAAGAGGTTTTGAAATGTCGAATACGAAATGCCAGATTAACAGAAACTAGTATGAAGAAGAATTTGTAGCCTATCATAACACGTCGAACATAAATTTTGTTGATTGAACTATTGACCTTACGATTGCAGCCGTCAATTCACGGATTGATTGATGGATTGATTGATTGATTAGTTGGTTGATTGATTGATTGATTGAATGATTGACGAAACAAGTCAGTAGCGGAATTATCTAAAGGTTCTTCTGCAACTACCCAGGAAGCCAAAGGTTTGACGCTTAAAAAAGCTCATGTAGTACTTGCTACAAAACTCCGAGGAACAGTGTTTACGTTGACAGTATGAACAGTGGACGCAGACTTGTAGAGCATCCTAGAAGTCGTTTGGTAGACCTACATGTACACGTATACTGATGATGTCATGCATAGAGTTCATTGCAAGTAAAATTACTGCTACGAGACGCTATTACGATGTGTTTATCAGTGGACAAGATATCTAGCTTGCCGAACGCCTATCTACTGAACATAGAGAAAGTAACGAACTTTTTTAGAGCACAATTTATATGGCGCCTTAGATTCCTAATTGCTTAAAAACGGTCGTGAAGTAAGTTAACAACAACAGACGAAGGGAAATGAAAGAAATAAATAACATGAAGACGACAGACATGCAGAAGGGGGTAGAGACGAACCGTCTTCAGGGCAGCCGAGTCCATCGAATCCGCACTTGGGAGTGTCTGGAGGTGGGGAGGTTCTTCCCCCGGCCCAGTGAATCTTCCGTCCCTCGAATTCCTCGTAGACTCTACGGTCGCCGTAATAGTTTCCCACAACCTAACAGATAATATCGTATGCAATATAATATATGATATGATTTTTTTGAAATTACCGATTTTTTCGGCTAGATATTTAGAAATGCGCATTTCTTTTTCAATTTATTTCCCATGTAAATAAAAGGAATTTCCTGCTTTATGCTAATAGGCCTATTAAAAAATATATTTAATAAAGGATCTGTATAGTTCGCATGCAATCGCATGAGATTGCATCGCATGATATTACATCCCATGATATTACATCCCATGTATTGCATTGCACGAGATTGCATCGCATGAGATTGCATTGCACGAGATTGCATGGCATGCGATAGCATTGCACGAGATTGCGTGGCATGAGATTGCATGGCATGAGATTGCATTGCACGAGATTGCATGGCATGAGATTGCATCGCATGATATTGCATTGCATGACACTGCAACCCATTATATTGCATCCCACGATATTGCATCGCACAGGATTTGCATGGCACGAGCTTGCATGGCATGACATTGCATGGCATGAAATTGCATCTCATGCGATTGCATTGGATGAGATGTGGAAAAGTTAAAGGATGGCGAAGGATTCTTCCGATTACCTGAAAGATCCCGGTTACTGGATCCATATCGAGTAGCGAATAGTCGGCGCTTCGGTCTCCGTTCTCATCGATGTTAACGGTTCCGGTAATTCCTATCATTTCAAACAAGCACACGATTAAGAACCCTCCCAACACATACAGACACTGTCAGACAGACAGACAGACAAACAAACAGATAGACAGATAGACAGAAGTTCACAAAACTACTACTTTTGGTTATTATTAACATATTATTTCTTAGCATGAAAGCACTAATGCTACACAAAGTGAAGCTGACATTTAGAAACCTCTGTGAAAAAGACCGATTTTCTTAATTTTCTGCTTTGCATTCTAAAGCTCTTGCTAAAAAATTAAACCGTGAACATAATAACATTGTGTTTTGCCCCTCGGCCTCCTCTACAATTTCTGCGGGCCCCATGCTTGTACATGCAAATGACCTGACCTTCAAAAGTCCGATTCCACATTCTCAGAGTCATCTGTGTCCCGTTCCTTGGGTCCATTCCAGCTGCAAGTGTTTCGTTCAAAGCCAAAGCGTAGAGAATGACGGCATCGTGAAAAGCACCGACAAAACTGTTCACCTACAAGTAACACGACGTTTGCAATTTATTGTTATTGTAGATAATTAGCGACAGGATTTTGAAGTGGATGCGTCATAAAACTTTGCACATGCAGCTTAATCAATATTCGTAATCATCACGTGCTTAAAACAACGCCAGTGCTTAAAACAGATGTTGGTTATTGAATATAGATTGTTATTGATATAATTATTATTGGACAAAACTAGGCTATCAATAATCATGCTAATCATAGGATGGCCTCCCATTAGTCTATTTTTTAGCTGTTTAAATACTGGTTATGACAACATACCGTCGGAAAAATTGTTTGGCACATTGCAGCACTTCTTTATTAGGCTGGGTCACAGTGTTATTTAAGTTTCAATTTACTTTTCAGTTCCAGTTTTAGTTTTAGTTTTGTTTTAACTTTTCAGTTTAGTTTTAGTTTAAGTTTTCAAATCTTTTCAGTTTTAGTTTTAGTTTCAGTTTTCAAAACTTTTCAGTTTTAATCAAGTTTCTGTAAACCTTCAACAGAAGGAATTGAATTTTTTTATTAATGACATTTTTCCTTTTTATTAGCAAGAGCAATAGATTAAGCTAAATTCATGTTGTCATGTGATAGCCTACATGAGCTGCACTTTGAAGCACTCCACTTTTTATTTTGAAATAAAGTAACATTAGTCCGATATAATTCCAGAGCACGGTATTGAATTTTATGAAGAAAGAATTGTAAGTGTAACTTACCCAAACTGAAATTTAAAAACACTAAACTATATAAAGTTATGTGCAGTAATCTGGCACAATGGGATGGATAAAAAATCTGTTGAACAGTGAACACAGATTCAACATAGGCTACGTACCTTATACAGACTGCTATGTTGAGACTTGAACTTCCTGTCACAATAATTTTGCTGTCCGTCAGCAACACTTCTACTTTTAAAGTAGGCCTAAGTGTTGGGAGCATGTGCATGAGAATGGCCTATCTTCTGTGATGATATAATCTGCCCTTCCAATACACAAGCACAGGCCAGTAAGTGTCAAACGAGTCTGCCATTATGCTGTAGGCCGAAAGTGTGTGTGATCTCGGATCCATTAATGGAGATGTAATAAAACTCAGCGCCCTGTTCCAAGATCAGTGAAGTTTCAATTAGGTCTACCACCACCAGCAGCAGCCACAAACAGGCTTGAAATAGCCAATAGACACGTCTATTTCCATCTTTATTTGTCCTATCCATAAACATCTAGATAGATAGCATGCCTAATCTAGCCTACGTGCATGTCATATTCTAAGTTTGACGTTTGACTCAAACGTCAAACTTATTTCAAACACATTTATATGCGGGTCATTCTTGCATAATGAGGTAACGGCATCATGCTTGCAGCTTTGCTGCTCCATATTGGTTGGCAAACAATGTTTGTTGACATTGGAATCATGTACAATCTTACATGTGATCCGTAGGCCGCCTATGTATCATGTATCTATACAGACTCAAGTTCAAATATTCATACCCTTCCCCTACACGGAGTCACGGACCATGCTTCAAATACACCTGCAACTA
This sequence comes from Lumbricus rubellus, assembly GCA_945859605.1. Lineage (NCBI taxonomy): Eukaryota > Metazoa > Annelida > Clitellata > Crassiclitellata > Lumbricidae > Lumbricus > Lumbricus rubellus. Next base: position 15,358,746 of record OX243816.1, on the reverse strand, counting down.
ACTTCGGTTGCCCAGTGGTCAGCGGTGCCAAGCCATCCGTAACAATAACTAATCAATGTCAGCCTTGTCGGGCTGTTTAACTGATGCATTGTAATCGAATTAATTATACACATCACTATCTTGTCATGGCCACACACAATCTTTATGGTTGACCGCATTTTACAATAGGCTGACCTCTAAAGAGAAAGCAGATAGAGAAATGGTTAGACCGGATGTTTGCTTGAGACATATTGCTCTCATACATGTACGCCGCTAACTGTTGCAGACATTCCGCCATTTGTTTTGTGCGCCACACAGATAAATTAATTCAGTTTTCAACTTTCAAGTTTAGTTTTAGTTTAAGTTTTAAACTTTTCAGTTTAGTTTTAGTTTCAGTTTTCAGAACTTTTCAGTTTTAGTTTTAGTTTCAGTGAACTCAAATGGAACTTTTGAGTTAACTCAGATTCAGTTTCAGTTTTAGTTAACTTGAATAACATTGGGCTGGGAACGCCTCTGAGTAGGTCTCTTGAAGAGGCGCTATATAAATTCTTGGAATGAATTAATGAATATGAAATCGAATCTGACCAAATAATTATGATTGCGGCTTTAATCTGCCAAGAATGGCTCCGATCAATTATTTTATTGTTCTATTGCATCCGATACATTGCAAGCCATTCCATTCTGCTTCCATAAAGCTTCTGAAACTATAAGAGGCGCTTTGCATTATGCTCAAACACAATGCTATACTCTACCTGGTCTACCACGTTCCACTTCATTGTTTATCTTCTGAATTAATCCTCCATATCTATTCACCTCAATTCCGTATCCAAATAAGAATCTACTCAATCCTAAACCTATAAGAGATGCTTTCGAAGATTGCGTGAGATTTGACTGCGTTGCGTTTGTTGCGTCAGCTGCGTGTTATAAATATAGCAAGTAAGTAACTCGCCTCTTCGTCACCGTAGACGGAGTTTCCGTGTTCGTCCATCGCCTTCTTCTTCACCTCATCGGAGAATAAACGGTGCTTTGTGATGTCCGGCTTACGAAGGGTGACCGTCATCAACGATTCATAGATGCGCTTTGCCTTGCTGTTATTGGCATCCGTGTCGTTTAGATCGAGCCACGGCCGTTCCAACATGTCCTTGCTTCAGAACACCAGACAACGAATTATTATTCACAGTAAAACGTTGTAGTAGTGTAGGGGTATATGCGAGAAAACGTATGTATGTCTGTCTGTCTTCATGTATGTTGGCATGTCTGTACGTACGTCGGTATAAACATATATGTCTGTTTGCTTACATGTCTGTCTGTCTGTATGTCTGTCTGCATGCAACCTGCATGTGGATTACATGTCTGGCATGTCTGCATGCAGGTCAATATATAATTATATGCGTCTTGTGTCTTCTATAGGCCAATGTGTGTCTGTCTGTAAGTCTGTATGCTTGTGAGCGAGTGAGTGAGTGAGTCAGTCAATCAGTCAGTCAGTATTCTATCTGTATTCTGTATATATATCTGATCAGGCTGTGCCTTAGAATTTTCCAAATTGCGCATCAATACTGGAACGCATCAATTTATACACGGCACATTAATCAAGCGCCACTATAGACTAATGCGACACTTGCATATGAATAATTATAGCAGAGCTGGTATTGATTAGAAAAACCTCAGTCTCTTGATATCCAAAAATTAAATTCCAATGATCGATCAAATTATAGATTAATTTTTATAGGGTCCATCTGTTATGTAAAATGGCTTTAAAAAGTGTTTAAAAAATACAGTAGTAACCGAATCAGCTACTAAGTTCTTTCTAGAAAAAATTCAATCATTTTTGACAAACTGAAGATAATAAGTCATCGATTTGTTTGGACCTCGACAGACGAAATAACTATTCACTGCAATGTTAATAATGTTAGTTTTGTCATCTGCAATGTTAATAATTTTAATTTTGTCATCTGCAATGTTAATAATGTTAATTTTGTCATCTTTAATGTTAATAATGTTAATTTTGTCATCTGCAATGTTAATAATGTTAATTTTGTCATCTGCAATGCTAATAGGCTAATGTTAATTTTGTCATCTACAATGCTAATAATGTTAATTTTGTCACCTGTAGCGTCAACTTTTTCATCAGCATTAATTTATAACATTGAATGCAAACCGATCACTTAGGCCTAATATCTTTCCTCTCAAATGTTTCGCATATCTTTGTTAGCCATAATTATATTCTATTCCGAAAATATATCGTTTGGAATCGTGAAATAAAAATATACATAATCGAACAAGATGCAACTAATCGCTTATTTTTTTAATGATTATCCGTTAAATTCTGCAGTCCGAACAATTTTCGTGCAAAGAAGTTTATCACATTTTTGTAGCGCTACTATTATACTATGGATGAAGCAGACTGATTAGGGCTTTGGTGCGAGCTAATATATAATGGCGATATGCACGAAGATGTCCGGATGTTAAACTTAGGCTTTGTTCGGCCAAAATAATATTATTTCGCTTGTACACTGGGTACTAGTGAATATTGTATTGTATTGAAACATTTATATAGTGCTACTAATATGGTGAGCCATTCAGAGGCGCTCCGAGTGCGCAAAACAACGAAAGAAGAAATGAGTTTTGAGAAAAGAAAATGAGGAGGAGGAGGAGGGATTACCAGCTATAGATGGGGGGGGGGGAGGACAGCGCATTCCAAAGAAAGGGTCCAATTGAGGTAAAGCCAAGAGGAACTCGAAGATCAAAATCTGTTTGAAGAGCGAAGTGGACGATGCGAGAGGTTGAATGAGAATGAGTAGCTGATGACAGAGACAATCGGCCCTACGAGTACGAGCTATCGTAGTTCTCCATCTCCTCCTTCTCCATCATCTCCTACTCCTCCTCCTCCTCCATCTCCTCTACCCCGTCATCCTCTTCCTCCTACTTCTATCTATCCTCCTCCTCCTAATTCCCTTCCTCTTCCGCTTCCTACTCTACTTCTTCCTCCTCCTACCTCTCTTACTCCTCCTCTTCCTCTTTCTCCTCCTTCTCCTCCTGTTCCATCCTTTCTTCATTCTCCTCATATCGTAGGCCTACGCTCGTTGCTCTGCTTCCTCGTTTCTTCTCAGAAAGACGACGACAGTTCGAGAGGAAGACAGCGATCGAAACGTCGGTCGACCGCTGATTATAATTACCATCCGCCGCCAATTACCGTCCATATATACATATATAATATATATATATATTATATATAAATACATGTACATATATATATGTTATATATTATATATATATATATATATATATACATGTACCCATGCAAGCACACGGCACGCAGGTAATTGATCGAGAATTCACATTAACAGCACTATTGTGCCACAAGCAGATGCCTCTGCACGCATTCAGATGGATTGTGTGTACGTCCATCCTTCTTTCAGTCCATCCTTCCTTCAGGCCGTCCGTCCGTCCGTCTATCCTTCCGTCCTTCTGTCTGTCCGTCCGTCCGTCCATCCGTCCATCCGTCCGTCTGTCCATCCATCCGTCCATCCTTCCGTCCTTCTGTCTGTCCGTTCCGTCCATCCGTCCGTTCGTCCGTCCACCCGTCCATCCGTCCGTCCGTCCGTCCATCCGTCCGTCCGTTCGTCCTTCTGTCCGTCCGTCCATCCGTCCGTCCATCCTTCCTTCAGTCCGTCCAACCGTCCTCTGTCCGTCCGTCTGTCCGTCTTTCTGTCCGTCCGTCCGTCCATCCGTCCGTCCATCCGTCCGTCCATCCGTCCGTCCTTCTGTCCGTCTTTCTGTCCGTCCGTCCGTCCATCCGTCCATCCGTCCTTCCATCCGTCCGTCCTTCTGTTCGTCTTTCTGTCCGTCCGTCCATCCGTCCGTCCATCTGTCCGTACTTCCGTCCGTCCGTCCGTTCGTCCTTAATTCGTCCTTCATTCTCCACCAGTTCGTGTCTCTCAATTTGCTTCCAGGTCCGTCTCTTAGAAGCTTCTTTTTCAAGCGTGTAATTGCCGGGTTTCGTTGCTCGATAAATATTTTCGTCGACGTCGCCAACTAAGTAACTTCATTAGAACCACGTTGACGAAATCACTCCCTTTCCGACTCAACATAAGCGCCGACGCATACACGATATGTGTATATACGCAAACACACACAATATATAATATATATATAATTATATATATATATATATATATATATATATATATATATATATATATATAGAGAGAGAGAGAGAGAGAGAGAGAGAGAGAGAGAGAGAGTGCATGATATACGAGGACATAGAATGATGTTCTTGCATGGTCAGTAAAACTTATACATTTGCATATTATTATACATATACACAGTATTACACACATCCACATACACATATAAAAGAGAGAGAGATATATATACATATATAAAAGACCTATCCTCCATTCAAAGCTGCGTTTATTGCATCTGACCAATCAGACTTTGTTTCATAAATCTCTCAAGTCTTTTTCTGTTGCCGTGGCTGGACTGGGAGTGCTCGTGAGTAGGCTTCTTGAAGGGCATTTATAAGTCCATAGACTGAATGAATGAATGAATGCATACTGTCGTGCCAGTTGCATACATAGTTATTGCCATGTAGAAATATCTGCACGGATGATACGACAGTAATTCCACGTGACATGTGTCATAAGAAGATGTCCTATATGTCCTTCAATTGACGGACGCTGAGTGCAAGTGGGTGGATAGATGGAAGAACGAATGGATGGATGGAGAGATGAATGAATTGGTGATTGAATGAATGAATGGATGGATGGAAGGATGGATGGAAGAATGCATGGAGGGATGAATGGTTGGAAGGAAGGAAGGATAGAAAGGATATATTAATGGATGAATGAATGGATGGGTGAATGGATGGACAGATGCATGGAGAGATGAATGGATGGACGTATGGATGGAAGATGGGTGAATGGATGGATAGATGGACGGAGGGATGGATGGAAGAATACATGAATGGGTAGGTGAGTGGATGGAAGGAAGGATGAATGAATGGATAGATGGATAGATGGAGAGACGTGAGCGGAGGGCGCTGCTCAGTGTCCTCTCACTCACCTGCCGAATAGATCGATGTTGAAGAAGACGTATTCTCCATTTCCAAAGTTCAGTTCTCCCGCTTTCATCATCAACCTTCGCACGGAATCCGGATCCGTGCAGAGCACAACGACTGCAAACCAAGACACACACACACATATGCACAGTCACACATACACCTATACACACACCTACACACACAGTCACACAGTCACACAGACATACACACAGTCACACATACTAAGACACACAGACACAGTCACACACGTGCACATGACTAATCACGACTCTAATTAAATGTCACTAATTAGATCTCAGACCCCTGCATAGTCGGGGTCGATTCCCTGTGGACTGCCCCCAACTGACTTCGATTCATTTCTCATTCATTCCCATTCCACGTTTTTACCACTTTCCCCCTTACTTTTTCTTATTGGTATTTGATATGGCAGGATTAAGTTAAGGTATCTTCTTCTTTATTCTCTTCCGTCAGTCGAGTGACGACGATGAGGCTTCCACATGTTTTCTCCAAATTCCTCTGTTTCTGATGAGATCCTTTGCTCTTGACATGTCAATATTCATCTCTTTCAGGTCTTCTCTGACGTTGTCCATCCAGGTTTTTGGTTGTCTTCCTCTGCTTCTCTCTCCCTCTACGTGCCCGTGCAAGGCCGCGAGGGGTAATTTTTTCTTCCATTCGCTCCACATGGCCGAACCATCTGAGCCTTCTTTATCTGATTTTGTCCACCACCGTTTCTTCTGCGACCAGCTCGCTCCTCTCTTGTTAAGGTATACGGCCTGTTTAATGTTTATATGCACGTTGCGCATCAACTGTTTGTAAATACTGTTAATGCAGACCATTATTCGGACATTACATTGCAGGTATGATAATATTCATGGTAAGATTTGTGGTCAAATTCATGGTAATATTCATGGTATTATTCATGGTAATATTCATGATAATATTCATGGTAATATTCATGGTAAGATTCATGGTAATATTCATAGTGATATTTGTGGTATAATTTATGGTAAGATTTTTGGTCAGATTCACGGCAATATTTATGTTCAGATTTATTGTCAGATTTATAAGATTATTTGCAAGGTAAGCTGTAAGGCAAGACATCTTATGGTAATTAATATTCATGGTATTATTGATCGTAATATTTGTGGTATTCGAACCTGCAACCCTCCGGCTGCAAGGCAACGAACATACCCACTACACCACTGCGCCCAACAAGGTGCAGTGTGTTTGTGCAACATGCATATGTTCAGGGGTTATATTGAACGACATTGAGCGAGACATCAAGTGTCTATGGAGTACCCTAAGGATTTAATCAATTGTGAGTCGAGACCAATCGTCGTGAAATAATCCCCAATAACTCTGACTTGATCCGGCGGCGTCATAAATCGAGCGCAGCATAAAGCGACGAATGAATGCAGCGCCACGCGTCGACGGAACTGGAAGGTGTTTTGTTTTAATTTGTAGTCGGATCAGACACTATACGACGACGACTGTGTATAGGAGAGTAAGAACTGAAGCGATGGTCTTAATGTGGACAGTGGGATGAAGAGCAGACGGTGGGTTGGTCGTCTGTCCAGGTTGAACGACGTACACCCAAGGGGGTGGGAAGATTTATGGGATGGTGCGGCAGATAAATTGATTATGTAGAGCCGAACAGACATTCATGCGGACAGAGAGAGACAGACAGAGACAGACAGAGACAGAGACAGAGACAGAGACAGAGACACAGAGACACAAAGACAGAGAGAGAAAGAGAGACATACAGACTGACAGAGAAATAAAGAGAGAGTGAGAGAGAAAGAGAGAGAGAGACCAACAGACAGAGACAGATCTAGAGACAGAGACATGAAGACAGAGACTGACAGAAACAGAGACAGACAGACAAGCAAAAAGAAATACATACAACGACAGACAGAGAGAGAAAGACTCCCTCTCAGGGAACGGCGTCACGCTAAATCGCCAATATCCGTCAGAAAATCAAATGCCTTCGAGTCCATATTACTGATAGTCCAGGATGCTTAACGTGGCATTGTGCATTTTGGTGCTACAACCAAAGAAAGATATTTTAGAGTTCAGGGTGAAATTATAAGCACAATGTGATATACGGTAGTGCCAATTGAAAAACTACAAAAAAGGTTCTTTTTTCAACTGGCACTATGTCACATTTTACTATAATTATATATATATATAAATACTAGCTGTACCCAGCCACGCGTTGCTGTGGCAGAAAAGACCCCCTCCGCCTCCCCTCCCCTCCCCTTCCCTCCCCTCCCTCCCCTCCCCTCCCCTCTTCCTCCCCCTCCCCTCCCCCTCCCCTCCCCCTCCCCTCCCCCTCCGCTCCGTCCCACCCTCTTCGTCCCCCTCCGCTCCTTCCTCCCTCACCTTGTCCTTTACTGACAGCGGATAGAGCCCAAGAATGTTGGAAGGCCGTAATGGAATTATTTATCGAGTCGCTTATGACGTCACGGGACGCGACCTCATTGATGTTTCGTCACTGTGTTTCGGTTGAAGCGTGCAGGTTTCGGTTGAAGCGTACGCTTTCGTTGAATTTGCAAATGGCGGGCGAACGGATTGCAAAGTTCACTTTTTGTGGAAACGATTTGGGTTTTTTCGGGGAAAGAAATGTTGTGACCTTGCGGTATCGGAATGGAAGGTTTTGGTAAATTTTCAAAACAATTGGTGCGTCACTTTCGCCGTGATCGTGACCGCAGGATCGCAAAGTTTCATTTTTATTTAAACAGATAGGGTCTTATCATATATTAAGTCGGACACCCTTTTGTTCTGACTGAGGTTACTCCGTAACGGAGCGTCACATCTAGGCCTACATGATGTAAAGTTTATTGGATAGCTTATCATCTCATTCAACTAATACATTCAGTTAAACCTGGCCAATTTTAAATGAATTTGACCAGGAGTGTGCCAAGTACAGCGAACTGGCTAAATTTGAGTTTTCGGTTTTTCGGGTAAAGTTGGACACTTTGGTTGGTAAACTCGGACAACATAATATGCTTATAGGATCTTATGGTGTTAGAGTCGGACAATCGATAAACTGACCGATCTTCATCAAGATCTGTGCCAAATTTAATTGTAAGATAACATTGAACACTGAAAATAACTAAAGTAAAATCAATCAAATGTCAGTACACTAGCAACACTTGTCTACATTTAATGAAAAGGTCGCTCTCAGGGCCTAGCATCAGACTAGCATGAAAACCTATAATAGGCCTAGCTGCAAAGCAGACAAACAGAAAAGGCCTATGCCTATATAAAACTCGACTACTTAGGCCTACAAAAACCTTTGAAATCTAGATCCATAAAAAAGTTAAAAAAAGAATAAGAACTTTTCTAATAATTATCTGAAATATTCCTAACAAGTAAAAAATACCATCAGAGATCCCATATGTCAACGTCTGAACCACAATTCAAGCCTTGGTTTGCCTATGAAGCATTAGCGTGAACCTAGTTTTGTCAAAGTCGGACACATCACAGCAGGGTGTAATAATGTTGTCCGACTTTGACACAAGCCTATATGGCAAAGTCGGACAGCAATAGCTCTAGCTTCAACCATGACACTAAGTCAATATCCTTCAAACAAGTTACGCAAACCAGATATTATACTGTAATCTATGTGCTAAAAAGTCAAAAGTCAAACTCTTCCTCCTCGGCAATTAAAATTATCATAAACCCTTAACAGTGAATGATGGATTTCATTATGTCAGCTTGCAAACTGCTACAAATCCGACAGGTATCGATAGTAATCGACGTCTTAAAATTAAGTCAACGATCCCTTGAAGGTTGTGAAGTTTTAATCATTAGATGGACCCTCTGCAAATAAATCTGTGATACTGCCACCTGGTGATCGAAGTCTCGTCTGCGTTGCAGGTCGGAGAAAATTTTGTCCGACTTTACCTGATGTCCGACTTTATGTTAGGTCTCCCTATATATATATATATATATATATATATCGGACTAGTTTCTTGTACACAGAAATTCAAAGTAAGAGTTGTATATATACGAGTAGATATTTATGATCACAGAAAATTAGGTCGTGTCACATAATCTTATATGTTGTAGCCTACATGCGAAAAGGAGATCGAGTACATTATAGCGTGTGCCGCTTTAATAGGCGCTACATAAGAGTCTCTTCATCCATTAATGCATCTCGATCGTTCTCTTTCCCCTCCGTCAATGGTCTTATAGGCTACTTGATGTCCACGTAAAAGGTGCCTTCTCTTCCTAATGGCATTTTCTTCAAATGGTTCCACACGTCGCATCGTGCCGCAGCGAGAACGCAGCATCCGTATCACCACCATCTTCATCGTCAGCAGCAGCAGCAGCAGCAGCAGCAGCATCAGGAGCAGCAGCAGTAGGAGGAGGATGTTTTCAGGCCATGGTTGCTGCTTAAGCGATGGAAGCAAGTCCTCTTACTTACGACGCACGCAATCTGATTTTATAGACGCATCAAAGCAGATTGTAGCGGCATCGTTAGCGACTAATGTGGCTGCTGTGCGGATTGCAAACACGTGCGTGAAGGAAATACGAAACAGCTTTAGTTGAAATTTATCTTCCCTTTCAACGTTCGGATGATCATACACAACCCGTATAATACGACAGGATATCGATGGCGTTTACAGTTAGGCCTATTATTGTCGGTGAAGGTATTGGGTCTCAAGGTCTCTTAATTACTATGGCAGGGCTTTTTAACCCTTTAATGCCGGAGGGTATAGGATTTCCCATACCATTTACTACCATCTCGGCATTAAAAGGTCTCAAGAAATCGTTAGAACTGTGCGACCAGTAATTTGAATCTGATGCGGCTTTCGCGGTCAAAATAGCTGACTTTTGTTTTAGTCATTCACCTGACATTTTGGCCTTTCGGAGTATTTTTCGCTTCACAAGCCCTTCGTTCTTTCGTGATAAATCGCGACCGCAGTTACCATTTTCTAATGATTTTTCACTGCACAAGATTGCTTTTACAACTGCACAAATTCATTTACAACTGCACATTGTGTGTGTAGAACTGCACGTTAAAGTAATAAAGCAAAGCCACGTTAAAGTAATAAAGCAAAGCCACGTTAAAGTAATAAAGCAAAGCCACGTTAAAGTAATAAAGCAAAGCCCCGTAAAGTAATAAAGCAAAGCCACGTTAAAGTAATAAAGCAAAGCCCATCTCCATGGCACAGTAAGCGAGTCTCATGAGAGATAGGCTCGAATCCGACAGGCGCAGGCGCATCGCTTTGCCAGAGATATCGAACATGCATTGCTTTCACTGTATCCACATACAATTATACATACACACAATTAAGCGGGGCCTAGGACCCCTCTATTGTCTCCCACTTCCCTTGAAGATGCAATTAAATGTTTTCTATAATTTGCTAGGAATATGTTGTAGTATACGTGCTTCGTGGGAATAAAAGTTTTGTCTTTTTTGTCATTTATCAAAATGCAAAGGTTAGAACAAAATAGGAATATTTTCTATTCGCCTCTAGCAATGCCCGCAATGAAGTCGGAAGTGATTGTTTTATGGATGAGACATGACACGCGTGTACTCGACTCAAATGCTGCTGCAGCCATGCAGACTCTGAGCCGAAACACCGATGCATTATTCTACCTTTAAATAGAGCAGAAGCCACGTATACACATGTAGACTAATGCGCTACAGAAACCGCTGCTGCTCTACTAATGCGAGTCGATGGTTCGAAAGCTGGGAAGAGACTGTGTGCACTTATATCGCAGGCATATGAAGTAATCCGTGTTGACTGTGCACTCCTACCACTATGACTCTTAACAGACAGACAGACAAACAGACAGAGGAATAGACAGACAAGCAGGTGTACAGACAGACAGATGGACTGACAGACAGAAGGACACACAACTGACCGTCTTAGACGCAAGCTGTCTAACGTACGACCACGCGCAATAAATATCGCGTGCTTTCAGACTATTTTTTATTATTAAATTACTCCCAACGGCCACGTATACGATGCAGCAGTGACTGTTTGACCAGACAACTATAATTGCGTCCGTGAACGTCATTATTGTGGTCGCCGATGGCATTAAATGTCTGCTGATTCTAGACTTTTCTACCAGTTATTGTCAGACATCTTATGGCGGTTGCTGCTCGCCGCTCTTCATCGTGAGATGTATACGAATTGTTGTATGATGATATTATTGGAAGGAGTTGCTTGAGATTAATTGCAGCTGGCGGACGAAAAGTTCCTCGAAATAATATGTGGTCCATCAGTTAATGGAAATAAGATAGAAGACTTCGATATCGGTTAGAAATAATGGATTGCCATTTGCCAACTCAAGGCGAATTCATGCGTCGGAAATGTATTAAAAGAGACCGTTCCTCTGTATGAACGCATTTGTAGATTGTGTGAGAGGATATGTACATGCACATTGCTCACTGTCCGTCTGTTTGTCTGTCTGTTTGTCCGTCTGTCTGTCTAACTGTCTCTCTGTCCGTGGAACTTTCTGTGAGTCTTTCCGTTATCTTCTAATTTTATGATATTTGTATTATCGCTCTTGGTCTGCCTGTGTATCTGACTGTGTATATGTAGATCTATCTAATTGCACTATATATATATGTATCCAATGTATCTATATACATTACACAATATAATTATCACACAATACATACACATATGTGTTATATATAATAAAATATAGTCTATAAGGCAACTCATATATGGATTTTCGATTTCGAATTATGTCGGTGTAGATTTACTATCAATAAATTTGGTGCTAGTGCAAGAGAAACTATAAAATCGTTTATGTCCTACTTTTAAGCAGGAAGAGACTGATTGAAGATTCTTCAAGCTTGGCGTTAGATAAATGCGCGAGATACACGAGATTCTATAATCACCATATATGTTGGCAGCATAATGGACATATTATTATACACTCACGTGGATCTCAGTATTATGCATGCGCATGTTTGCTTGTTTGTATACTAGGGTGGAGTGAAAAAACCGAAAATTGGAATTCCGAAAAGTAATGGCAACCAAAAGTTGCCCAATGACATGGGGTCAAAAAATGTGTAAAAAGTTTTTTAAAATATTAATGTCTTCAGCCCCCATAAGTGGGCCAAAGTTCCGAAAAATTGCATTTTTTAACGAAAATTGCCGGTTTTATCATGAAATATTCTTAGTGCAAATTAACTAACTGCCATTCAATACACCGTTGGAAAGAGCTCTGAAAACTGAACAAAATGATGTATTCATTTACAGAATAGTTCCATATTTGTAGAAGATATTAACTTTTTAACCATACCCCCTCTTCGCGACATGTCGCGAAACCTAAAACAGTAAAACACTAATAACTTTTTTATCCTTTGAGATATTTCAATGCGTAAAATGTCATTCGATTCTGTTTAGGACCCTCTTTCAAATGGGGTATTGTAAGGTGAGATTGCATATTGTTTGTCTGACATTATTGGGATGGTATCTAATATGCACCTTGGCTGAAAGCACTTCCAAAGACTTTCATGGAAATCGTATTGCCGTCACAGTAGGGCAAAGTCACAAATGTCAGAATTTGTCTCATATACTGGCATGAATCATTGACCATCAGCAAGTAATCATGCTCTTTTAAAAAAAATTCCGATCCACTGTGTCTTAGAGGGACAGTAGTGCGTTACAGTCCTATAGTTAATTTTGATTTCAAATATCAGTTTCAGTTCTCGCGATCTTAATGGCGTCCGGACAGACTCATCTCTGTTGTCTGCACCTCAGCTACGACTGCAATAGCTTCATTCACACTTTTAAGACACGTTTCAAAAATACTCTAACCTGGACATTAAAACTGTCAAACTATCGAGCCTGACCGGTAACATGAAATTGGAGCTGTTCTGTCCTTTGGCTGTGTTGGAACAGATTGTTGGAACAGCAACCCTCCAGCTATGAAAGTCAATTAATTCTACATTATTTGTTGAGTTAAGATTCTGAGGCAGAACATGGAAGCACTGCACAGACAACTTTCTATCTTGTTTTCAGCTATTGACATTCTCCTCAGACCAAGTTTTTTCATAGGAGTAGCCTATACACCGTATTGGGATGATATCTATTATGCACCCTGAGGTCCCTGACTGAAAGCACTTGCAAAGACTACAGTCACTCTAAGACACAGTGGTTAGAAACAATTTTAAGCGAACATGATTGTTTGCTGATAATCAATTATGCATGCCAGTATGTGAGACTAATGTCTGACATTTTGTGACATTACCCTACTGCGACGGCAATACGACTTCCTTTAAAGTCTTTGGCATTGCTTTCAGTGAGGGTGCATATTAGATGCCACCCGAATAGCCTGTACGCGGTATATTAGGCTAATAGAGTGACTGTAGTATTTGGAAGTGCTTTCAGTCAGGGTGCATAATAGATATCATCCCAATGCGGTGTATAGGCTACTCCTATGAAAGAACTTGGTCTGAGGAGAATGTCAATAGCTGAAAACAAGATAGAAAGTTGTCTGTGCAGTGCTTCCATGTTCTGCCTCAGAATCTTAACTCAACAAATAATGTAGAATTAATTGACTTTCATAGCTGGAGGGTTGCTGTTCCAACAATCTGTTCCAACACAGCCAAAGGACAGAACAGCTCCAATTTCATGTTACCGGTCAGGCTCGATAGTTTGACAGTTTTAATGTCCAGGTTAGAGTATTTTTGAAACGTGTCTTAAAAGTGTGAATGAAGCTATTGCAGCCGTAGCTGAGGTGCAGACAACAGAGATGAGTTTGTCCGGACGCCATTAAGATCGCGAGAACTGAAACTGATATTTGAAATCAAAATTAACTATAGGACTGTAACGCACTACTGTCCCTCTAAGACACAGTGGATCGGAAAATTTTTAAAAGAGCATGATTACTTGCTGATGGTCAATGATTCATGCCAGTATATGAGACAAATTCTGACATTTGTGACTTTGCCCTACTGTGACGGCAATACGATTTCCATGAGTCTTTGGAAGTGCTTTCAGTCAAGGTGCATATTAGATACCATCCCAATAATGTCAGACAAACAATATGCAATCTCACCTTACAATACACCATTTGAAAGAGGGTCCTAAACAGAATCGAATGACATTTTACGCATTGAAATATCTCAAAGGATAAAAAAGTTATTAGTGTTTTACTGTTTTAGGTTTCGCGACATGTCGCGAAGAGGGGGTATGGTTAAAAAATTATTATCTTCTACAAATATGGGACTATTCTGTAAATGAATACACCATTTTGTTCAGTTTTCAGAGCTCTTTCCAACGGTGTATTGAATGGCAGTTAGCTATTTTGCACTAAGAAAATTTCATGATAAAACCGGCAATTTTCGTTAAAAAATGCAATTTTTCGGAACTTTGGCCCACTTATGGGGGCTGAAGACATTAATATTTTAAAAAACTTTTTACACATTTTTTGACCCCATGTCATTGGGCAACTTTTGGTTGCCATTACTTTTCGGAATTCCAATTTTCGGTTTTTTCACTCCACCCTATTGTATACGCATGTAGATGTTTATGCATGTGCGCATGCGTAATTGCGTGTGCAATGTGTATGCAGGCCATACATTGTGTGTATGTAGTCAGTGTATTATTGTATTGTATAAGTGTATTGTATTGCATTTGACCATTTCTGAAGCGCTTCTCAGAGCATAAGCCTTTCAGAAGTACGAAACGTCACCAGAGAGGATAGACCTATATGTGGAGCGGACTGTTTGGGGAAATCCATTCCATAGAGAGGGAACCATATGCAGGGAATGGATCTATACAAAGATAAAGACACATCTTTAGATGGCTTCAAAGCATGTTTTATGAACAGTCTGTGAAAAATACTTTGTGTAGCTATATTATTGGGTTATAATATTATTAGATCTACGTCATGATATATGTTGATGACGTATCTGAGCAGACGACTTTTTCCGATTTGTTGCCATGGAGTCGACACTTAAATTTTTTTAGCGCTTTTCCGAATCTCTTAAACCTTTACTGTAACGAGTTTCCTGGAGACAGAAATTCACACAAAAAATTGTATGTCTAGACATTTATGACCAGATATATTAGGGTGTGTCTTAAAAGTAAAATCTCGACGCTAATATCGACCAATATGTTTTTGTGTTCCACCTTTAGAAATATAGTTATCTGCCAAATTAAAAGAAAATCGGAATAGATTTAGGACTTGCGCAAAGCAATGGAAGAATAGCCACTTAGGCGACATTGTGACACATTGTAATTTTCATATGTCCAAGCAAATTTAAACACATAAACATCTGATATATGGCAAAATCCAAAAAAGTACTATAAGTGTGTATAGTATTGTATTGCATCTCACCATGTGTAAGGCGCTTCTTGCAGCAAGTGAGCCTTTCAGAAGCGCTCCCAGTGCGTGCAAATAACTCTGAGAGAAAAGTCAGGTTTTTAGACAAGAGAAAGATGACGAAAGACTGCATGCTAGAGTGGATGGCAAAGCGAACGGATGGGGGAAGACCATTCAACAGGGAGGGACCCATTCCGGCAATTGATCTGGATTGAGCCATAGCGATCCTGACGCGAGGCGGCGAGGGACAAAGAGGTCAAGCCGATCAGAGGACCTAAGAGGACGCAGCGACGTGGCCGAAATGGGGAGAAGTATAAGATCACAAAGATACTTCGGAGCAAGACCCAGTTGAGACTTGAGGACAAAAATGAAAACTTTAAATTGTATACGAGCTGAGAGTGGAAACCAGTGAAGATGTTCAGCCATGAATGTAGAATATGTGAGAAACGAGGAAGACGGACAATGAGCCTATAGCAGATGCATTCAGTACGACCTGTAGGGGAGCAAGCCGAACCATGATAGGGACAAGGACAGAATTACAGTAGTCATCCCGAGAACAGACGAAGGCGTGAACAATTATAGAGGTAAAGGTCGAAGATGAAACAGATTTGCGAAAAGACCTCATACGCCTTAACTGGAAATAGGAAGAGCGAGTAAGCTTAGCTATCGGTATGTGTTCGGCAGAGATTAGAGAACTATCTATAGGGTGACGCCTAGGTCTCGAAAACTATACGAATAATTGAAGTGAGGAAAAGTTAGAGTACCGAGTAGTCAAGTTTTTGGAGCTGCTTGAAAGTGCCAAACCAAATCAACTGGGTTTTTGTCATAGTTTATTCCTCTTAGTACATTTTTTAAAATCTGGCTTTACTTGACCATTGCAGAACACTTTCTCTCCCTTATTTCTGACCTGGACTTCATTGAAGGACTGCATAAGAGTCACTCTGCCAGATCATTCTTAGGTCGGGTCAGATATGATGACTTCATTTTGCCTCAGTGTGTGATTATTCTGACTACCATTGTTGTGAGTCTCAATCACGAAGAGAGTAGCCCAATCCGAGGATCTTGAATACTTTTGCTTAGATGCAGAGGGAAGACTCTCATGAGATTAGAGCTCAGATCAGGAAATTCGTTGCCCGTGCTGTAGTCTATGACTCGTCAAAAAGCTGTGGCCAACCTGGGTCTCTGTTATGGCAACATGTAAGACTTCTCTGGCGTGGTAAGTATGGATTCCCCTTTGGGATTCATTATTTCAGGTGTATGGTGAAAATAGTACTTCACGTGAGACTAAGTTATTGTCACAGAGAGTGACACTTCAAGTAAATGATTCCATACATTTTCAGTGTGGGATGGTCGAGATTATCCTCTGTGTGCTCTGACGTTGCTGAATGGAAAATTGAAAACTAAAAAGCCACAACTCGATCATGTAAATCGCATATGACACCCAACGCCCTCGGTCAAATGCATCTGGTTACCTGAACTTTATTCCCTTTGGTGGAATTCATCTTTGAAAAATGAATATTAGCTCTTTTAGCTCTTGACTAAAGACTTCCAATACTGGAGTACTTGCAGAATCAAGCGGTGAACAACTTTTCCATAACTATTTCAGAGACAAGGTATCGATGGCAAGGTTCAGGAGGCCCATCCTCAATTTCGCTTCCAGCTTCATGCATATGCCGTCTATGCAACTCGTTTTACTCGCCACTGTGTAAAAACACATGACCAGGATTTTGTTTTCCAATCCCCAGCTTCAGATCTCAACCAACAAGAATCTGACATGACAGTTACTGTATCTGTCACTGATTGGAGTTAGGGGATGGCCAATAGCTTGGTAACATCCTTATGAAATATACTATTATCGTCCTGCCCCTGTAACATCTGGCATGATCTTGTCATTCAAGTGAAGAGTAAGGGGAACCTGTGATTTTTATCTCTGTTGTCAGGGCTGCAAGATCATCTCTCCCAAATTGAAACGTAGGGCCTACAATTGCTACTGTCTTTTATAAGTTGTCATCCAGACTCTGATTCCTTGGTGTATGCGTAACTTGAGCAATACCTTGCATGGGAAGCTCTCCTTTGTGAAGACAACTTCGCATAGCCGAAGTGATAGCAGTGCTGCTTATCAGCTAAATCTCAGCTTTTTTGTAATCACTTTTTACATTGCGTCTGCCGTATGATACAAGAATGAAAGGCACCACTTCCCGCCATTTGCAACACATGACCAGAGACAAAAACAACATCATATCAGTAACGACATAACCATGAATGTTTATTTGTTGGAAACTAATCACTGAGAAGGGTTCTATAGCATGCTGTTCGCATGTATTGGTATCGTAGATTGTAATACTTGCAATGCAACCGAGTCCCTAACTTCAGTCCTCTTGCGCAAGTCCTAAATATTCAGCTATCGAAATATAATTTCAGATACTCAGTTTACACATGATTTAGCACAATAATTTCACTTGGTCGTTATTTAATCTTTTATTTGAAAATTTCACATGTACCTTAAAAACACCCTAAGATATATGTTTTGTCATATAATCAGACAAAACGAGGAGATCGAGCTGAGCGTGCCGTTTTTAATAGGCGCTATAAAAGTCGCATCCTCCATTAATGCATCTGCAGAGGATGGTTCATTCCTCCTCGTCGATGGCCTTATAGATCTATAGACTATTATACTTGCTGCCCACGTAAAGTGCCTCCTCTTTCTAATGGCATCTTATTCAAATGGTACCACGTGTCACGCCGCTTCGTGTCGCACATACGCAGTCTCACACACAAACACACATACACGCACACACACATACACGCGCGCAAACACACACACACAGTCATGCAATTAAACATGTACATCAAATGCCTAATTTAGTAACAAGCTGTTCAATTTACGACTGGATAAAAACTTACATGATTGTGTATACTTCAGTGTTCGAAAAACATTCTCTAAGCTTATGTCTCTATGTATACCTATCTGTGGCTCGAACTTCGTGGCAGCAAAAACTCTTATAATATTTTCTCAGCCATGCAGTTGCAATCGTCTTGTGTATGCCTCCCCCACGTAAGCAGTCAATACTGCACACAATGCACATGCTTATTTATCATCGCTCATCGCAAGGTCCTCGGTGGTACAACTACAACCGGCTGTGAAGAAATCCTGGAGGAGATAGTGCAAAACGTTTCGGTGTTGCCCACGCGTACAAATGTATAATAGTTTCCATAGCCCGACTCAGTACAGCGTCTGTCGAAGGACAATGTTCACATAGAGTACATATAAAAATTATAATGTCTAATAGTATTCACGTTTAATCATGTTTTTGTTAGAATTTTTTGCTACTCTAATTTTCTTGTGATATCTTTGTGATATCTTCTTTGACTTTCGCTTTTGCCTTCCAGTGTTTGTCTTCCCATCCAGAACACTAGTGAGATTCCTAAAACTGGCTTAGTTTATTCTCACTTCATTCCCTATCTGCACTTCCCTCACACTTCCAACTCACCCGACTTATGCCCAGTTTCACCTTTATCAGGTTATTCCTTCCAACAATCCAATAGATTTCGCATAAGCGGATTGCAATTTGTTCTCATCCATCCAGGTTTAACCGGACAAGATAATTTATAGGACAGAGGTCGCTAAATACCCTTTTCCCCCCTTTTCCCTTTTCCCCCAAGTGCCAGACGGAATTGATTGCCCCGCTGACGAATGACATCTAATGGTGGCACTGGAAGCCACCAGAGGGACCCTTGAAGCGCAACATAACTACCTATTCACTGCTTCTTATCGACTTTTCCAGTTCCCGAAACTGAGGGATAATCAGAGCCATCCGCTTGACAACCTCTGCAGCTCTCATGAATCTTATATCCGTCGACTCTCTCTTGTGGCTTCATTAGGACAACAGATCATACGGGTCGTATAAATTCATCCATCCATCCATCCATCCAACCATCCATCCATCCATCCATCCATCCATCCATCCATCCATCCATCCATCCATCCATCCATCCATCCATCCATCCATCCATACATCTATCATCTGTACATCCATCCATCAACCATCTATCCACACACCCAAGCTCATCCATCCATCCATCCATCCATCCATTCATCCATCCATCAAACCATCCACCATCTATCCAACCAATCATCCATCCACTCACACATCCATCCATCCATCAATCCTTCCATCACCCACCCACCCATCCATCCATCCACCCACCTTTCCATCCGTCCATCCATCCATAATCCATCCATTCACCCATCCATTCATCCATAAATCCATGCATCCACCCATTCATACATCTGTTTTAACCACCAAGTTCTTAATATTTTCGTCTATTTTATCGTGCATTCCAATTATCCTTATAATATGCATGCGACCCTCTGTTCGTTTTCCATCGTTTTCTTAGTTTCCTTCTCACTTCTCACTCTCTGTGTCTCTGTCTGTCTCTGTCTTCTACTCTATCTGTCTCGTCTCTGTCTGTCTGTATGTCTGTCTCTCTCTCTCTTCCCTTTTAAGCTTCTTAGCCATTAGCGCTCTTTTTCATTACCATCTTCAGCAATGCAATGTCTCTCTATTCCGCCAGACCTACTCCTTTCAATATTTCATGTCCTACAGTGTTTTTAACTCTCGAATGTTCCACGGATCCCAGAGTCGTCCTAATTCTCTCTTCTCATTCTTCCTCATTTCCTTCATCTTCATCTAACTACTTACTATTCCATCTGCCTACTTGCCTTCCAGTGCTCCTCCACTTCACACATCCGTCGCACCTCCCCTCCTTCCATCCATCCACTGCTCATGCATCCATGCCCTTCATTTACCCCTTTCATCTCTTGCATTCAACTCCCCCTTCACCTCCCTCCGCTGTTACCCGCATCCCTCTTTGCCTCCCTCCGCTGTTACCCGCATCCCTCTTCTCCCTCCGCTGTTACCTATATCCTCTTCTCCCTCCGCTGTGACATGCATCCCTCTTCGCCTATACCTCCGCTGTTACCTACATCCCTCTTCTCCCCCCTCCGCTGTTACCCACATCACTCTTCGCCTCCCTCCGCTGTTACCCGCATCCCTCTTCCCCCCTCCGCTGTTACCCACATCCCTCTTCGCCTCCCTCCGCTGTAACCCACATCACTCCTCTCCCCCCCTCCGCTGTTACCCACATCCCTCTTCTCCTCCCTTCGCTGTTACCTACATCCCTCTTCGCCTCCCTCCGCTGTAACCCACATCCCTCTCCGCCTCCCTCCGCTATTACTTACATCCCTCTTATCCTCCCTCCGCTGTTATATACCTACATGTACATCCCTCTTATACTCACTCCGCTGTGACCGCGTCCCTCCTTCCTCCCTCCGCTGTTAACCGCATCCCTATTCGCCTCCCTCCGCTTTTACCCTCATCCCCTTCCGCCCTCTCTCGGCAACCGTATTTTTGTCGGATATCACAGTACACGAAAGACATTCCTTCTGCCTTGCAAATCATTTAACAGTTCAACCAAAGCCACCGGCAGGAAGTGCTTCTTCTTTCGCACAATAGCGCTGCATAAATTGCCGTCTTTAAAGCGCCTAATGATTGTAGCAACGTGAATAATTTAGCGTCTAGCGTCCCAACATTCCAGATCCGCCCTCAGGAATTCTGGATTGTCTCTCGGACTTTTCTGGTCGTCGGAAATCGGCAATCCGTTTCCGGGTCGCCAGCCTCCGATTATAGCGACGATGGGATACTCTCGTCCCGCGGGACATATATCAAGGCAGACAATAAAATTGCGATGTTTTTACATCTGAACTGGCCAAAGCTGAGAAATAAAATCCCCAAATTTCTTAGTATTTGCATAGCGTTCTAATGCTAACGCTGAAAGCCGAGGAAACTCTATGCCCGCATAAATAAGCACTTACGTAAACCTGTGACGTCGCGGCATGGCTGACTGTCCGGTCGTCGCCATATTTCGCCCGAAAGAATGCGCACTTTTATACGGTTATATATATATATATATATATATATATATATATATATACAGATATATAAATAGGCCTATAGGTACTTATGGGTTATCTACCCCGATTTATTATTTTATTTTTCAGCGTTGTCATTCCACGTCTTTTCCGTGAGGGTCGGTTAGGGCTCAGGTTAGGCATCGTGAGGGTCGGTTAAGGTTAGTGTTAGGGTTAGTTTAGCCATTAGAAACTGGTCGATTCATGGCAAAAGACACTGTGTCAAAATAAATCGGGGTAGATAACCCATAAGTACCGGCCTATATAATAATCTTTTGTCCAATATTTATATGAAAAAAATTATTTGACAGAAACCAGTAGCCTAATACAAGATGGCAGGATTGATTGGACGAAGTTTTTGTAACCGCGTGGGACTTCGTTCGTTTGGTCCGCTCTTCTGAATCAAAGACCTGTCAATTGAAGCGCTTTTCTCATCAAGGGCTTCATCATTCTGCAGTGGGATTATCCAGATTATGTCCATCTCTTTGTCCTTGTTGGGGACAGAGGGGGTGACCCTCTGCTCTCACAGGTTTTGAGCTCAAAGGAGCTCCTCGAAATCCGACCTTCAAAAGAGCGGATAATCAGTTTCGACGACAGGGATTAAGTCGTGAAATGGATATAGCTTCAAAGGAAACGGTGATTTATTTGTATGGCATTGCCTGATATCTAGGACTACCATATGTTCATTTATTTACGTTAAATTATATTTTATCTACCACGCTTGTCGTCATTTTATCCTAACTTACAATGGTCACAATGTGCTGGAAGGAACAATTGCAACCGAAGGTAGAGAGAGAGAGAGAGACAGACAGACAGACAGACAGACAGACAGAGACAGATACAGAGACAGAGACAGAAAGAGAGAAAGAGAGAAAGAGAGAGAAAGAGACAATGTAAAACGTGCAGACAATCTGAGGAAGGCTATAGGTCAAACACATGATTGTGTCTTTCAACTTCAGCATTGTACATGTAGTTTTTAGTGCATTGTGGTGGAGTGTCAGATATAACTTTAGGTTTAGCGACAGATACAATTTATGGGTCTATAGACTATAGAGTTTTATCTGTGACTTTCAGCGCCACGCATTGCACATTGCATCGTGTGCTGAATAGGCTAAAGTAGCGCACAATAAACAGGGTTGTTGTAATTGCTCATTACAGGAAGTGGCGACCTTGAGATCGACCTTTGGCCATATGACGATCACATTCACATGTCTCCGACTCCAAGCGGGAAACGTTGCACTGGCTTCCTGTCACCGAACGCTCGAGAGAGCTCTGTGTTCCAGTCTCGAGTCGACCAGGTTGGCGAATGTTGCGCCCTACAAAGTCTGATGCTGTGAAGGTGTGGCAATAATTTTACGCATCAAGTCCAGCCCGTATAATTATTGCCTATGTATTTCATATAATTATGTGTCAGGTCAAAGCAGCGCGAACGAACTGATTGCATAAGACAAAGTGGCGCAGGAAAAATGGCACAAGGGCTTTTTAAACGTGCAGTTGTACACAAAAGTGCTGTTGCAGAAGCACTTCTGTAGTACAGTTAAAACTAGCAAAAAGGTCGTTGTCCTCCGATTGGCAGTAATTTACCATGGAGGATGCCAGATGAGAAAGGAAAGAAGGAGTTGTGCAGTTCTAAAAATTCCTTATAAACAGCCATGAATAGCACAAGATAAAGTAGTGCTACAAAATTTCCTCGTGTTTGATTCAACGGTCACGAATCTGCCGCGAGAATGCCGTTATACATAATGGAGTGTCGAAAAGCTAAATTCGGCTCCATTTTCCTCTTTCTTGGTCAAGGGAAAAAAAATCCGAAGCAATGACGGGCCATCTATTGATTTGGATGTCTGCCCACTTGTCTGTCTGTCTGTCTGTTTCTCCATCCGATCATCTCTTTGTCTGTCTGTCTCCTTGCCTGTATGTTTGACCGCAGGTCTGCCTGTCTGCCAGAGTGTATGTATGTATGTATGTATGGCATTGTATGTATGTATGTATGTATGTATGTATGTATGTATGTATGTATGTATGTATGTATGTATGTATGTATGTATGTATGTATGTATGTATGTATGTGTAGTAGAGGGAGAAGGCGGGGATGACCTCCACTTCTAGGAACGTCGCCAGCGGCGACTTCGAGGAAACGCGCCGGCGGCGCCTTCTAGGCCACGCCTTCTAGGCTTCCAGGCTTCTAGGCCACGCCCACCTAGGCTGCTAGGCTATTACGTCATACCTAATTAGCATACGGGCTAGTAGAGCACTTCCAGGAATGGGCTACCTGGCTACTAGGACTTCTAGGCTATGGGCTATGGCTTACACTAGAGCGCTTCTAGGCCACACCTACCTAGACAATAGGCTACGGGCTATGGCTTACACCAACGCGCATCTAGGGCACGCCTTTTCGGCTTGTAGTGCTCTTCCAGGAACCCTAATTATTATGCTAATATGCTAATTATCTATTATACACACACTAGTCCGGACGATTCCAGGAAGCGGCGACCAATCGGTGAGCGAGAATTTCATTATCCCATGAAGCTGCGGCCAAGAGGGCCTGCCTAAGGAGGCACGGCTACCATTATGCATGCTGCACTGGCTTCCACGCCTCAGCATACCCCACCCATTATTCCTTCAGACATCATTTTCTCAATCTCGGCGCATCTCCACAGCATTCCAACCCACACACCCGGCCATATCTCCTTCTTTTAGGTGTATTATATCACTCTACAACATCTAACCTCACCCTCCAACCCTCCATTCCACCCCTCCACACACGCAAATTTGTATTTTAGACATAAGAATCAGCCAAACAGGAAGCAGCGAACCCTAACAACGGGCCAATCGGAAAGCGAGAAACCCTAAGTATGACGTCTCTCTCTCTTCACAGCCTTCAACATCACCCTCCAACCCTCCATTCCACCCTAAACAACTCAAAACTATGTATTTTACACCTAAGCGCTAGCCAACCAGGAAGCGAGAAACCTAGAAACCGACCAAAAAGGAGTCGAGAACGCCTAGGGACGGCCTCTCTCCCTCTATAGCAGCTCACCACACCCTCCAACCCTCCATTCCAAACCCCCGCACACAAACTTATCTTATACGACTAAGAAGTGTCCAATCAGGAAGCGGCAAATCATAGCGACGAGCCAATCAGAATGCGA
This sequence comes from Lumbricus rubellus, assembly GCA_945859605.1. Lineage (NCBI taxonomy): Eukaryota > Metazoa > Annelida > Clitellata > Crassiclitellata > Lumbricidae > Lumbricus > Lumbricus rubellus. The sequence continues at coordinate 15,334,280 of OX243816.1, read as the reverse complement.
GAATTTCTGCGTATACCTTAAAAATATAGCCATTATTCACCATTTTATTCGAAAATGACCATAAATCAGGCATTTATACATTTAAATTAATCAAAAGTGTAACATATATTCAGCATTTCCTACAAATTTATTTTAAAAAATTAGTTTTCAACAACAATTTTTTTCATCTTTTCGTATTCATATAAGTCCAAACACAGTATTAAATTCCAACAGGGTATTACCAAAACAGGAACAGACAGCCTTTCTTGGGCAGCTAAGGCCAAATACCACAAACTCACTCACCCTTCCATTCCCAATATGGAGCCCTTCCCACATTTCTTATACAGTCAAGTCCAAAAACCGAAGAATCACTCAACCTTCCATTCCCAATATGGGCACTTTACCAATTTTTCAGCATAGTCAAACACAAAAACCGAAGAATCACTCAACCTTCCATTCCCAATATGGGCACTTTACCAATTTTTCAGCATAGTCAAACACAAAAACCGAAGAATCACTCAACCTTCCATTCCCAATATGGGCACTTTACCAATTTTTCAGCATAGTCAAACACAAAAACCGAAGAATCACTCAACCTTCCATTCCCAATATGGGCACTTTACCAATTTTTCAGCATAGTCAAACACAAAAACCGAAGAATCACTCAACCTTCCATTCCCAATATGGGCACTTTACCAATTTTTCAGCATAGTCAAACACAAAAACCGAAGAATCACTCAACCTTCCATTCCCAATATGGGCACTTTACCAATTTTTCAGCATAGTCAAACACAAAAACCGAAGAATCACTCAACCTTCCATTCCCAATATGGGCACTTTACCAATTTTTCAGCATAGTCAAACACAAAAACCGAAGAATCACTCAACCTTCCATTCCCAATATGGGCACTTTACCAATTTTTCAGCATAGTCAAACACAAAAACCGAAGAATCACTCAACCTTCCATTCCCAATATGGGCACTTTACCAATTTTTCAGCATAGTCAAACGCAAAAATCCAAGAATCACTCAACCTTCCTTTCCTCATATGGGCACTTTACCAACTTTCACGCATAGTTAGACACAAAAATCCAAGAATCACTCAACCTTCCTTTCCTCATATGGCGACTTTCCCAACTTTCACGCATAGTCAAACGCAAAAATTCAAGAATCACTCAACCTTCCTTTCCTCATATGGGCACGGTACCAATTTTCCCGCATAGTCAAACGCAAAAACTGAAGAAGCACTCACCCTTCCATTCCTCATATGGTGACTTGCCCAACTTTCACGCATAGTCAAACGTAAAAATCCAAGAAGCACTCAACCTTCCTTTCCTCATATGGTGACTTGCACTACTTTCACGCATAGTCAAACGTAAAAATCCAAGAATCACTCAACCTTCCTTTCCTCATATGGGCACTTTACCAATTTTCCCGCATAGTCAAACGCAAAAACCGAAGAAGCACTCAGCCTTCCAGGCCCAATATGGCGACTTTGTCAACTTTCGCGCGCGCTCAAACTCAAAAATTCAAGAATCACTCAACCTTCCTTTCCTCATATGGTAACCTCCCCAACTTTTGCGCTTAGTCAAACGCAAAAACCAAAGAAGTGCTCAACCTTCCTTTCCCAATATGACGCCCTTTAGCAATCATCTGCTCCCAAGGTGGCGCCCACAAAACCTTTCCTGTACATGCACGCTCAAATAAGGAACACACACGCAATTTTTTCACACACGCTAAGTCCAAATAACACAAATACACACAACTTTCCAGTCGCAAGGTGGAACACCAACATACTTTCACACACACACACACACACACACACACACACACACACACACACACACACACACACACACACACACACACACACATACAAACACACGAACAAACTCAAAGTCATGAAAACTCTCAACCTTCTGCTCCCAAGGAATTTCTTCCACATATAGGAACAGCTAAGAAACTGATATAACTTTCGAACTTCAAAGATGGCGCAAAAGCTGGCTTTCTTTAGCATGTAAGAGTACAAACCACAGAATCGTCACACATTTCTTTCAACAGGTGGCGCTTCTTCTTAAATCTTAACATATTACATATCAAATATACGAAATTCACAAGCATGTAATCAACAACACGTACATTTTCAATATGCATGCGAACGAGTGGAAGTGGCATAGGACGAGAGGAGGGTGGGTAAAGCACATAGGGGCATGAACCTTCAATTTCTAACACATACACTTATACTTTGCTCAAATTTTCTAACTTAGGATATAAACTTTGCACATAACAACGAAGAATGCAAGTTCTATAGGGCAAACATTTGAAGTGTATGGACCAAAAGTGGGTCGAATTGAACTTTGGCAATATAAAATTATGAATATGTTAGATGTGCATATGTACAGGACTTGAACTTTTCAATGTAATACACGAACTTTTACCATTGTACGAAGTCAAACTTGTAATTTACGAAACATGAAACCCAGAAATGCATGTCGAATGTGTCAAGTTGGAGAAATATGAAGTGGGGTAAGTGTGTATTCTTAAGTTTGTGGAAACAATGTCATACATTATTTGTGATATGTCAACAATTTTGGTAAAGTACGAACTTAATGAGCGAAGAAATGCAACTTAGGGGTACAAGTGGCCAGTTGCACGACTTTTTAGGGTTGAGAGTGTTAAGTTGGTGACGCGCAGGGGTGGGAAGAGTGTTCCATTCTTAAGTTTGCGAAAGCAAAGGTGTTCATTATGTGTAACATGACACCAATTTTGGTAAAATACGAAAATATTGTGCGAAGAAACACGAATTAGGGGTACGAACGATGCGGTGCAACGCGTTTTAGGGTTAGCAGACGCGCGAAACTTAGCAGAAATCTGAATTCGTCAACTCTGAAAACGATAAGGCCAACATTTTCCCCGCGCAAAATCGACCGGCGGATCCTTCGAGCGGCGCGGCGGCAGCGTCGGCGGCGACCGCCCCTTCCCTCACGGGCGACCTCGGACCCTGCGGCGAGGCTGACGACGTGGCTCGCGATCCCAATCGATCCTGCTTTGGCTCGTATGAAGTTAAAGACTCATGCGTATTTCGGGTGAAGAAAATTTTCGAAAGAGCTGTGTCGGAGCGTATTCGACTTTACCTTCTACGAGCCAAAGCCTGATCTAATTGGGAAAGCGGGCCACGTCGTCTCCGCGCCGCTGGGTCCGAGGTCGTCCGTGAGAGAAAGGGCGCTCACCGCCGACGCTGCCGCCGTGTCGCTCGAAGGATCCGCCGGTCGATTTTGCGCGGGGAAAATGTTGGCCTTATCGTTTTCAGAGTTGACGAATTCAGATTTCTGCTAAGTTTCGCGCGTCTGCTAACCCTAAAACGCGTTGCACCGCATCGTTCGTACCCCTAATTCGTGTTTCTTCGCACAATATTTTCGTATTTTACCAAAATTGGTGTCATGTTACACATAATGAACACCTTTGCTTTCGCAAACTTAAGAATGGAACACTCTTCCCACCCCTGCGCGTCACCAACTTAACACTCTCAACCCTAAAAAGTCGTGCAACTGGCCACTTGTACCCCTAAGTTGCATTTCTTCGCTCATTAAGTTCGTACTTTACCAAAATTGTTGACATATCACAAATAATGTATGACATTGTTTCCACAAACTTAAGAATACACACTTACCCCACTTCATATTTCTCCAACTTGACACATTCGACATGCATTTCTGGGTTTCATGTTTCGTAAATTACAAGTTTGACTTCGTACAATGGTAAAAGTTCGTGTATTACATTGAAAAGTTCAAGTCCTGTACATATGCACATCTAACATATTCATAATTTTATATTGCCAAAGTTCAATTCGACCCACTTTTGGTCCATACACTTCAAATGTTTGCCCTATAGAACTTGCATTCTTCGTTGTTATGTGCAAAGTTTATATCCTAAGTTAGAAAATTTGAGCAAAGTATAAGTGTATGTGTTAGAAATTGAAGGTTCATGCCCCTATGTGCTTTACCCACCCTCCTCTCGTCCTATGCCACTTCCACTCGTTCGCATGCATATTGAAAATGTACGTGTTGTTGATTACATGCTTGTGAATTTCGTATATTTGATATGTAATATGTTAAGATTTAAGAAGAAGCGCCACCTGTTGAAAGAAATGTGTGACGATTCTGTGGTTTGTACTCTTACATGCTAAAGAAAGCCAGCTTTTGCGCCATCTTTGGAGTTCGAAAGTTATATCAGTTTCTTAGCTGTTCCTATATGTGGAAGAAATTCCTTGGGAGCAGAAGGTTGAGAGTTTTCATGACTTTGAGTTTGTTCGTGTGTTTGTATGTGTGTGTGTGTGTGTGTGTGTGTGTGTGTGAAAGTATGTTGGTGTTCCACCTTGCGACTGGAAAGTTGTGTGTATTTGTGTTATTTGGACTTAGCGTGTGTGAAAAAATTGCGTGTGTGTTCCTTATTTGAGCGTGCATGTACAGGAAAGGTTTTGTGGGCGCCACCTTGGGAGCAGATGATTGCTAAAGGGCGTCATATTGGGAAAGGAAGGTTGAGCACTTCTTTGGTTTTTGCGTTTGACTAAGCGCAAAAGTTGGGGAGGTTACCATATGAGGAAAGGAAGGTTGAGTGATTCTTGAATTTTTGAGTTTGAGCGCGCGCGAAAGTTGACAAAGTCGCCATATTGGGCCTGGAAGGCTGAGTGCTTCTTCGGTTTTTGCGTTTGACTATGCGGGAAAATTGGTAAAGTGCCCATATGAGGAAAGGAAGGTTGAGTGATTCTTGGATTTTTACGTTTGACTATGCGTGAAAGTAGTGCAAGTCACCATATGAGGAAAGGAAGGTTGAGTGCTTCTTGGATTTTTACGTTTGACTATGCGTGAAAGTTGGGCAAGTCACCATATGAGGAATGGAAGGGTGAGTGCTTCTTCAGTTTTTGCGTTTGACTATGCGGGAAAATTGGTACCGTGCCCATATGAGGAAAGGAAGGTTGAGTGATTCTTGAATTTTTGCGTTTGACTATGCGTGAAAGTTGGGAAAGTCGCCATATGAGGAAAGGAAGGTTGAGTGATTCTTGGATTTTTGTGTCTAACTATGCGTGAAAGTTGGTAAAGTGCCCATATGAGGAAAGGAAGGTTGAGTGATTCTTGGATTTTTGCGTTTGACTATGCTGAAAAATTGGTAAAGTGCCCATATTGGGAATGGAAGGTTGAGTGATTCTTCGGTTTTTGTGTTTGACTATGCTGAAAAATTGGTAAAGTGCCCATATTGGGAATGGAAGGTTGAGTGATTCTTCGGTTTTTGTGTTTGACTATGCTGAAAAATTGGTAAAGTGCCCATATTGGGAATGGAAGGTTGAGTGATTCTTCGGTTTTTGTGTTTGACTATGCTGAAAAATTGGTAAAGTGCCCATATTGGGAATGGAAGGTTGAGTGATTCTTCGGTTTTTGTGTTTGACTATGCTGAAAAATTGGTAAAGTGCCCATATTGGGAATGGAAGGTTGAGTGATTCTTCGGTTTTTGTGTTTGACTATGCTGAAAAATTGGTAAAGTGCCCATATTGGGAATGGAAGGTTGAGTGATTCTTCGGTTTTTGGACTTGACTGTATAAGAAATGTGGGAAGGGCTCCATATTGGGAATGGAAGGGTGAGTGAGTTTGTGGTATTTGGCCTTAGCTGCCCAAGAAAGGCTGTCTGTTCCTGTTTTGGTAATACCCTGTTGGAATTTAATACTGTGTTTGGACTTATATGAATACGAAAAGATGAAAAAAATTGTTGTTGAAAACTAATTTTTTAAAATAAATTTGTAGGAAATGCTGAATATATGTTACACTTTTGATTAATTTAAATGTATAAATGCCTGATTTATGGTCATTTTCGAATAAAATGGTGAATAATGGCTATATTTTTAAGGTATACGCAGAAATTCTCGCATTCTGATTGGCTCGTCGCTATGATTTGCCGCTTCCTGATTGGACACTTCTTAGTCGTATAAGATAAGTTTGTGTGCGGGGGTTTGGAATGGAGGGTTGGAGGGTGTGGTGAGCTGCTATAGAGGGAGAGAGGCCGTCCCTAGGCGTTCTCGACTCCTTTTTGGTCGGTTTCTAGGTTTCTCGCTTCCTGGTTGGCTAGCGCTTAGGTGTAAAATACATAGTTTTGAGTTGTTTAGGGTGGAATGGAGGGTTGGAGGGTGATGTTGAAGGCTGTGAAGAGAGAGAGACGTCATACTTAGGGTTTCTCGCTTTCCGATTGGCCCGTTGTTAGGGTTCGCTGCTTCCTGTTTGGCTGATTCTTATGTCTAAAATACAAATTTGCGTGTGTGGAGGGGTGGAATGGAGGGTTGGAGGGTGAGGTTAGATGTTGTAGAGTGATATAATACACCTAAAAGAAGGAGATATGGCCGGGTGTGTGGGTTGGAATGCTGTGGAGATGCGCCGAGATTGAGAAAATGATGTCTGAAGGAATAATGGGTGGGGTATGCTGAGGCGTGGAAGCCAGTGCAGCATGCATAATGGTAGCCGTGCCTCCTTAGGCAGGCCCTCTTGGCCGCAGCTTCATGGGATAATGAAATTCTCGCTCACCGATTGGTCGCCGCTTCCTGGAATCGTCCGGACTAGTGTGTGTATAATAGATAATTAGCATATTAGCATAATAATTAGGGTTCCTGGAAGAGCACTACAAGCCGAAAAGGCGTGCCCTAGATGCGCGTTGGTGTAAGCCATAGCCCGTAGCCTATTGTCTAGGTAGGTGTGGCCTAGAAGCGCTCTAGTGTAAGCCATAGCCCATAGCCTAGAAGTCCTAGTAGCCAGGTAGCCCATTCCTGGAAGTGCTCTACTAGCCCGTATGCTAATTAGGTATGACGTAATAGCCTAGCAGCCTAGGTGGGCGTGGCCTAGAAGCCTGGAAGCCTAGAAGGCGTGGCCTAGAAGGCGCCGCCGGCGCGTTTCCTCGAAGTCGCCGCTGGCGACGTTCCTAGAAGTGGAGGTCATCCCCGCCTTCTCCCTCTACTATGTATGTTTGTATGTATGTATGTATGTATGTATGTATGTATGTATGTATGTATGTATGACATTGTATGTATGTATGTATGTATGTATGTTAGGGTGTTTTTAAGGTACATGTGAAATTTTCAAATAAAAGATTAAATAACGACCAAGTGAAATTATTGTGCTAAATCATGTGTAAACTGAGTATCTGAAATTATATTTCGATAGCTGAATATTTAGGACTTGCGCAAGAGGACTGAAGTTAGGGACTCGGTTGCATTGCAAGTATTACAATCTACGATACCAATACATGCGAACAGCATGCTATAGAACCCTTCTCAGTGATTAGTTTCCAACAAATAAACATTCATGGTTATGTCGTTACTGATATGATGTTGTTTTTGTCTCTGGTCATGTGTTGCAAATGGCGGGAAGTGGTGCCTTTCATTCTTGTATCATACGGCAGACGCAATGTAAAAAGTGATTACAAAAAAGCTGAGATTTAGCTGATAAGCAGCACTGCTATCACTTCGGCTATGCGAAGTTGTCTTCACAAAGGAGAGCTTCCCATGCAAGGTATTGCTCAAGTTACGCATACACCAAGGAATCAGAGTCTGGATGACAACTTATAAAAGACAGTAGCAATTGTAGGCCCTACGTTTCAATTTGGGAGAGATGATCTTGCAGCCCTGACAACAGAGATAAAAATCACAGGTTCCCCTTACTCTTCACTTGAATGACAAGATCATGCCAGATGTTACAGGGGCAGGACGATAATAGTATATTTCATAAGGATGTTACCAAGCTATTGGCCATCCCCTAACTCCAATCAGTGACAGATACAGTAACTGTCATGTCAGATTCTTGTTGGTTGAGATCTGAAGCTGGGGATTGGAAAACAAAATCCTGGTCATGTGATTTTACACAGTGGCGAGTAAAACGAGTTGCATAGACGGCATATGCATGAAGCTGGAAGCGAAATTGAGGATGGGCCTCCTGAACCTTGCCATCGATACCTTGTCTCTGAAATAGTTATGGAAAAGTTGTTCACCGCTTGATTCTGCAAGTACTCCAGTATTGGAAGTCTTTAGTCAAGAGCTAAAAGAGCTAATATTCATTTTTCAAAGATGAATTCCACCAAAGGGAATAAAGTTCAGGTAACCAGATGCATTTGACCGAGGGCGTTGGGTGTCATATGCGATTTACATGATCGAGTTGTGGCTTTTTAGTTTTCAATTTTCCATTCAGCAACGTCAGAGCACACAGAGGATAATCTCGACCATCCCACACTGAAAATGTATGGAATCATTTACTTGAAGTGTCACTCTCTGTGACAATAACTTAGTCTCACGTGAAGTACTATTTTCACCATACACCTGAAATAATGAATCCCAAAGGGGAATCCATACTTACCACGCCAGAGAAGTCTTACATGTTGCCATAACAGAGACCCAGGTTGGCCACAGCTTTTTGACGAGTCATAGACTACAGCACGGGCAACGAATTTCCTGATCTGAGCTCTAATCTCATGAGAGTCTTCCCTCTGCATCTAAGCAAAAGTATTCAAGATCCTCGGATTGGGCTACTCTCTTCGTGATTGAGACTCACAACAATGGTAGTCAGAATAATCACACACTGAGGCAAAATGAAGTCATCATATCTGACCCGACCTAAGAATGATCTGGCAGAGTGACTCTTATGCAGTCCTTCAATGAAGTCCAGGTCAGAAATAAGGGAGAGAAAGTGTTCTGCAATGGTCAAGTAAAGCCAGATTTTAAAAAATGTACTAAGAGGAATAAACTATGACAAAAACCCAGTTGATTTGGTTTGGCACTTTCAAGCAGCTCCAAAAACTTGACTACTCGGTACTCTAACTTTTCCTCACTTCAATTATTCGTATAGTTTTCGAGACCTAGGCGTCACCCTATAGATAGTTCTCTAATCTCTGCCGAACACATACCGATAGCTAAGCTTACTCGCTCTTCCTATTTCCAGTTAAGGCGTATGAGGTCTTTTCGCAAATCTGTTTCATCTTCGACCTTTACCTCTATAATTGTTCACGCCTTCGTCTGTTCTCGGGATGACTACTGTAATTCTGTCCTTGTCCCTATCATGGTTCGGCTTGCTCCCCTACAGGTCGTACTGAATGCATCTGCTATAGGCTCATTGTCCGTCTTCCTCGTTTCTCACATATTCTACATTCATGGCTGAACATCTTCACTGGTTTCCACTCTCAGCTCGTATACAATTTAAAGTTTTCATTTTTGTCCTCAAGTCTCAACTGGGTCTTGCTCCGAAGTATCTTTGTGATCTTATACTTCTCCCCATTTCGGCCACGTCGCTGCGTCCTCTTAGGTCCTCTGATCGGCTTGACCTCTTTGTCCCTCGCCGCCTCGCGTCAGGATCGCTATGGCTCAATCCAGATCAATTGCCGGAATGGGTCCCTCCCTGTTGAATGGTCTTCCCCCATCCGTTCGCTTTGCCATCCACTCTAGCATGCAGTCTTTCGTCATCTTTCTCTTGTCTAAAAACCTGACTTTTCTCTCAGAGTTATTTGCACGCACTGGGAGCGCTTCTGAAAGGCTCACTTGCTGCAAGAAGCGCCTTACACATGGTGAGATGCAATACAATACTATACACACTTATAGTACTTTTTTGGATTTTGCCATATATCAGATGTTTATGTGTTTAAATTTGCTTGGACATATGAAAATTACAATGTGTCACAATGTCGCCTAAGTGGCTATTCTTCCATTGCTTTGCGCAAGTCCTAAATCTATTCCGATTTTCTTTTAATTTGGCAGATAACTATATTTCTAAAGGTGGAACACAAAAACATATTGGTCGATATTAGCGTCGAGATTTTAATTTTAAGACACACCCTAATGTATGTATGTATGTATGACATTGTATGTATGTATGTATGTATGTATGTATGTATGTATGTATGTATGTATGTAAGCATGGGCATTTATATAGCGCTTTAACAAGAATCTCATGAAGACGCTGTCTCCCTGCAATGTCTGTCTGTCCGTCCGTCCGCCAACTGTCTGTGTGTCTGTATCGCGTGCTCAAGTGACGCTGTTTGCGTTGTGGTCACCCGCCAAAATATTCATCTAATGATAGACTGAACTGAAAAGAAGTAAGCTTTACCTACATGTACAATCCTACATGTATCATATTGTATATTGTATGATGAGCCATCAGAGACAGAAAGCCAGTCGTGAATGACGCAATATTAATGTACGCCGCTAAAGGTGTTCTTATCTTATTGTGCTGAAAATCACACATCTAATCTAATCTAATCGATTCTGTAGCGCCATTATCACAATGCCGAAGACATAAGTCGATGATTGCTTCAATTGAAATCGTATAATAAACGGAAATTATGACCAATTGGAAAAGCGAGGTGGGAATCCGATGGATGAGTGAAACCAGAAATGATGTTACGTGGATATGAAACGAGTGTAAAGTTTAGATTCAAATGACGTCAAGGAGTTCAAGGAGTTGACAGCAGCTGGGCTGGGAAGACAGTTCCTGAACTACCGAAAATGCTAAAGAACACAACACAGTTTGATTACGGGTTAGAAAACACATCGATCTATCACGATACATGTACATGTAGGCCTACGTCTGTGCGTGCGCGCATAGTGAGCAAGGAACAGAGAAAGAAAAGTTGGTTAAAACGTCCTACTTTGTGAGCTATAAGACCGTGCAATTTTGCATGGCTGACGAGAACAATTCCTGGCACCTAGGCACAGCAGTCATGGAC
>OX243816.1:15253564-15323358 GCA_945859605.1 Lumbricus rubellus | reverse complement strand
GCGATGTACTGGTCTCCTGTCGTTGAATTAATCACATTAAAGATAATCCTTGTGGGACAGCAGACGAGACATGTCAGCACATGCTGCAGTCTATAGGTAGGACTAGCTATAGATCAAGCAGATCTCTGTTCTATTCAGCGCACATCTATTCAGTTCACTGCTTAGAATGTTGGTGGTGATGGTGGTGGTGATGGTGGTGGTAATAGTGGTGGCAATGGTGGTGGTGTTGATGGTGGTCGTGGTGGTGTGGGTGGTGATGATGGTAATAGTGTTGGCATAGGTGGTGGTGTTGATGGTGGTCGTGGTGTTCGTGGTTGGGGGTGGTGGTGGTGGTGGTGGTACGGTGGTGGTGATGGCAATGGTTGTGTTGATGGTGGTCGTGGTGTTTGCGAGGGGGTGGTGGTGGGGTGGTGGTGGTGATAGGGCGAAGATGATGACAACAATGCGCATTAGGGTGTAGTGACCAGAAAGGATTATGTTTGGGATATAATATTTTGTTGCTCCTATCTATTAGATAGTGTCTGGTATAGAAATTTTGTTTCTGACATGCTGCTTAACTTTGCCGCCAGGGCCTTGAAGTTATTCAAGTATACCGCACTATTGAGCATTGCATTAACACTGCTGAAATTTGACTATTTTCTTATCTGCAGTAGTAGACCTAATTAGGCCTAAAAATAGTAATATTGTGAGCCACATTTTATGGCACAGCAGGTAAATTTGTTTGGCAATTCCGACATCTATGAGCTACAAACAAGGGGTTGTCCATAAACGACGTCACGCGCCATGGCGATCCCCTTTGATCCCTTGTCACACGTTAAAACAAAAGTCCTATGATATCTATCAATGAACAAAATCACAAAATCACAAATCGTCATAGATGTGTGATTCTCTCCCCCTCCAGTCACGTGACGTCATTTATGGACTGTCCCACAATGCTTTATTCTAACTTTAAAAAATGGAAAAAATCATTAAGGTTGAAAAAACCTTGTGGTCCTTAACTACGCTTTACAAAATGTTCATATGCTGACAATGCGTTTCACTCATATTATATAGTAGCAACGAGAATGGATTGTATTTGGCATAAATTTATTTGGTGCTCCTATGCATAGGATAGTGTCTGGAATATAAGTTATGTTTCTGGCATGCTGATTGACTTTGACGCCAAGGCTCTGAAGTTATTCCAATATACCGCACTTTGCGACTTTCGAACAAATAAAATAACACTATTGAAATTTGATAATTTTTTTCACAGAAGTAGAAATTATAGCAATATTTCAAGCCTAAGAAAATATCATTGTCCTTTTTAATATTGTTGACTTCCTAGCGCACTAGAAACCACCCCAATGAGGAAGGACTATTATAGTGCCATTTTCAATAATGCATTTGTACAGTGCGCGTCTTTTATGCATGGCTTTTAACAGGAGAAAATAGACTAAACTTGAGGTGCTCGGCGGCAAAGTTAGATGGAATAAATTCGATACAATTTCACTTTAATACTTATGTTATGGGTCTAGAGCAACCTTTGAAATTATCCCAAAGTTCATTTTAAACCAAAACATTTTTCTTGCTATACCCTAATGCGCATGGACATAAAACAGCAAAATAAAACTTCCATACTTTTGCTTAGGGTCTAATATATAGGCCTACATGTACTTCTCTAAAAATAGGAAATATACTGTATACGTAGGCCTAAATAAACAGGAAAATATCTTTTCGCAAAACAACAAATAGCTCGTCGCAATAACAAAAACCCAAAATTCTCTAATTTTTTAAAGATGGATCCATGGTTTAACGTCCGATGATGACAACATATTATGAAGTCGGTGACATCGTCGATGGAAATTATTTCTGGCACAGGTCATTACAAATCTGAATTATGTTTATCACTTTTATAGTTTCTTGATAGCTTCTTATGCAGTGCTGCGCGTGGATACTGTATATGATCAGCTATCGGTCTATATAAGCCCTTAAGACGGATTTTACAAAGATTAATTTTTTTATAATCGAATGGTAAAATCATTCAAGCTGTAGTGTACATAGGCTAAATGTGCTTGTGTTTGTGTGTTTGTGTGTGTGTGTGTGTGTTTACACCTTAAAAGGAAAGTTAGTGCCTTATCGAAAACATGTAAGTAGATAATAGGCGTGCATGCATACATGTGCGCATGTATGTAGGCTATGCTTGTAGGCCCATACAGGACCTTTGCGGTTAGAGGGACGTAGGCCTAGCCGCGTATACGAAAGACAGGCGGTGCTCATAGATTTTTAATTAATAAACGACATAGCCATGCTGTAGCTCTCCACCTTGATTTAATGACAATTATTCTTGCAGATCATGTAAAGTATTCTAATGAGCAAACCTTTGCTAAAATAGCTTTAAAATAATTTGGATATTGTGATAGGCTGGTTACTTTTAATCTATAGAACTCCAGACAATGAACTTTCCACTCAGCCGCTATTTTCTAATGCATCGATTTCATTATTATTATTAGATGAATAGCCTATTCTTTGTGAGCTTATTTAAGAATTCGATTTCACACCCAGTGACGCCCCAAATATCCTACAGCAACAAATCATGCTCATCTTAAGACCTTGGCCTAACCTGTAAGATTTATCATAGGCTAACTCAACAATGACTATAGGCCTATTATAGCCTAGTCTGTCTAAATTTCATTCTGTCCGCAAGTCCTGCCGCATGTCAGAGCTATCACGTGATGCACTCAATATCGCTCATAGAAAATGACCACCAGATACCGTAAAAGCGCGATATTTAAGCAGATTTGACCGCCAAAGTGCATGATAGTAACATTAATGTGGCAGCATAGATCTATATACAAGTAGAGCGCATCATTTTCCGATATCGTGGACGGCGACAAAGCGGATGAATATGATATAATGTAAAGAACCACATCGTAAAGTTTTATTTAGGATCACTTCCGCCCGATCACAGTGCAGACAATATGGCCACCCATGACTCGGGTAGAATAGAGCGATGAATTCTTCCACGCGAAAGTACCCGAAGTAAGTAAACAGCGTCAGTACAATGAGTTGCGACAATCTACATTAACGTTACGTAAGAGTATAATACTGTAAGCTATAGGAACAAAGATTCACGAAATAACTTTCACTGATGAAAAATGTATATTAGTGAACACAAAAATTCCAATAATCTCTAATTATACTGCTCGACTCCTAGCCTTTATTCGCCTGTGTAACTTGTAACCCACTGCATCTATGATAAGTTGATAACTGCATTTGCATATAATTAAACGAGTTTTGATTAATATGTGATAGCGCATCAAATCAGGGCTTTTAAAACGTGCAGTTGTACACTAAATGTGCAGTTCTAAATGGATTTGTGCAGTTGAAGAAGCACTTTTGTACAGCTGAAACTAGCAAAAATTGTCATTGTCGATTGGAAGTAATTTACCATGGAGGAGGGAAAGAAAAAGAAGGCGTTGGGCAGTTCTAAAAATTCCTTAAACACAGCCCTGATGATCAAATACCGTTTCTCAAGTAGGCCCCTATATACTGTGCAAGCGATAATTTCTTTACCGATGAACTACGAAATTGTTTGAAGAGCAACTATCACCATGGGCGCCCGCACATAGGGGCAAGAGGGGCACTTGCCCCCCCTGGAAAATTGAAACTTATTTTTATAACTACTACTTTTGGGTTTTTAACAAATTTCTTCGCATTAAAGCACTAATGATACGAACGATACAAACAGTGAAAGTCATAAATCTATGTTTAGAAATATCTGTAGAAATAAACATGCTCTTAATTTTCTGCCTTGCATTATGAACATCTTGTTAAAAGCTGGAACAATGACCATTGGCTGTTAACCCTCCGGCAGGTGCCCTTGCAAATAGTATTTTTCTATCGATTATGGCCTACTTGATTGGAATCTCGCTGTCATGTAACCTTTCACAACTGCACAAAATAGTAACAATACCAATGCCAAAATTAGAAATTTCTCAACAGTGCACCGAATTCAAGAAGTTTAGAAATATTATTATTGCAATATAGAAGTAGCTATAGAGGAATACTTGCACCTTGAAAACTTTAAACTGACATCTATTTTTTGTTAATTTATTCATTCATTCAATGGACTTATAGTATTAGGCTACAGCGCCGCTTCATGAGCATCTGCAGGAACCCACTTTTAACATCTACTTTTTCTTTGTAACAAATTTCTTCGCACTAAATAAACTATTCATATTAAAGCTGATACACAAAATGAAACTGAAACTTTTGCATTAAGAAACCTCATTGAAAAATACCTAATTTCCAGCTTTGCATTTTTCAAGCTCTTGCTGCTAAAACATTTATGGTAACTGTGATCATCGAAAATTTTTGCCCCCCCCATGCAAAAATTTTTGCGGGCGCCCATGACTGTCACCTCGGATGTCTGGGGTACCTAGCGTCATCTGACAGTCTCGATTGGCGTCACGACAATGGTCAGATTGAGTACTGGCTTAAGTGGACAATTTATTCAGCGCTGCTGGTCAGTAGAATAGAGAGATGGACAGAGAAGCTGTAGAGATTAAGCGGTCATGAGAAGATGGTCTATAGATCTATCCGAAGTATAGTCTACTGAAGTGATGATAATCTTCGCTTAATTCCATGCTGACACAACGTAGAATGACCAAAATAAATATTCTGAACAGATGATCACAAGTTATTACAGGAGTCAAATTTAACTGTCCACAGCCATGGATTCAAGTCAGAAACCACGTCTTTCTGCTCAGTTTACTAACGCCATCTGCAGAATGGAAGGTTGAGTGGGCGTTGATTGAGTGGAAGTGGACGTTTTACATTCCGCCATTGTCTGAATCCAACAAAGACCCAATAGGCCGACGTCACGTGGCCGGACACAACGAGTCATGGGTTAAGTCAAGGCTTTCAGAAGATTTGACAAAAGTCTGCAGTGCCATGATTGGAAGCAGAGCAGGACTAGACGTCGCCTGCGATCACGTACGTGTTTTTAAAACTCATCAATGACTATTCATGTTATCTTCAATCTCTCGGCTCTACATGACTCTTCCAGATACCATCTTGCAGCGCTGCACTGACCCTCCTCATTCATCTGCATTACTGCCATTTGATTTTCAGTTTGTCCTGAACAATGCTGGAGCATGCGCGAGTCCATGGGCGGAGACTTGGGCGAAGACTGGGAGGGGGAGGGTGACGAACGAGTGGCGCCAAAGGAAGGACGCGAGATTTTGGGCTGCGAATGGTTGAGTCGCCGACGAAATTTTCCACTTTTGCCGACCAAAATTTCTGACGACCTTTTTTTAGTCATCCGGTCGAAATCTCCAGGAAAAATGCCCACTTTCCCGCGTCCAAAAGTTGACGACCTTTTAAAAATTAATTTATTTGGCGAAGTGTCCATGCCATAACACTAAACAATTGGGGGGGGGGGCAAATGCATGGGCCGTCCCCCAACACATTCATTGACGGGGACCGTCCCCCTGCCCTCTCTAAGTCTCTGCCCATGCTCGAGTCCTGTATAGTTATAAGTCCGGTCGATGTTTTCGACTATCGCCGTCGTGAATACATGCGAGTAGTGCTGTGCTGTCCTGGCTTTGCATCGTCGATCGCATATTATCATTCCAGAACATCTTCCTTGTATCATACGTGCCTAGTTTTTTCGGCGCTGCTTTAGCATCTATCAATGTACCAGTAGCAAGTTAACTGGATCGGAGATAGCTACGCTCTGCAGTCAAAGCGGATGCCGATTTACAACCATCGTTGCTTCTCTGATGGACAAACTGATATTAACCCGACGGACAGTCTGGCATTTTATTTACATGTACGTGCTGCTACTGCTGTTGCTGTTGTTGCTGCCATTGTTGTTGCTGTTGCTGCTGTTGTTATTGTTGTTGCTGTTGCTGTTGTTGTTGCTGTTGTTGTTGTTGCTGTTGTTGTTGCTGTTGCTACTGTTGCTGTTGTTGTTGTTGCTGCTGCTGTTGATTCTGTTTTGCAAACGCTTTAAAAATGCAATAGAACGCATCTGTCTGTTTGCGCCATGAATTCGTTTTAGCAGCGATCTTATGGGTGGACAAAATGCTCTTTAATTACTTGGAATGAACGAGTGGGGCAAAGACAAACGAACGAATAAAGACATGTTTTGGACGGACGAGCGAAAGAAAAACAAGCGAATTGAATGAAGAATAAAGTAGAACATTTATTGAATACGCCTACGTCAGCAGATGACGTCAAATGAGTTGACGTCAGAGTCAAAGCATCTTCCGGTTGTGGTAGCCAGCAAACACGAAACTGCAATTCCATCTACTGGTCAAAATCTATTTCTCTATATCTCTTAGGGGAATTAAATGTCTCGGAAACGTGGTTCTATCTCAGATATGATGATGCGCGGGAAACGAGCGTTGGACTGCAGATGGAAGAAGACTGGCGCCTCATAAATGAACTGTCAAGAAAACACGCTTCATTCGTTCTTTTCTCTATCTCCGTCGTCTCTGATCGAATATCTGAACTTCTTTCATGGATTCATGATCGTGTTCGTTGACGCAAATATTACTTCATATAATTATTGTGAGCTGCGTGATGATGTTTCACATTGGACATTGAAGGAACATTATTGAAAAGTTATGACTGTTATCGCGGCAGATGCTTAGGCCTATGTGAAAAAATTCTATCAGATAATGGATCTAACAATGAAATTTGGTCATATAGGCCTACACTGGCAAACAATTCAGGGCTTTTTTTAACGTGCAGTTCTAAATGGATTTGTGCAGTTGTAAAGCAGTTTACGTGCAGTTAATTTTTTTAAAAGGTCATTGCCCTCCGATTGGGAGTAATTTAGGCCTACCACAGAGGATGGGAAAGAAGCAGTTGTGCAGTTCTAAAAATTCCTTTAAAACAGCCTTGAAATAATTATAGCCTATACGCTGTGCAATATCGGAATCGTTTTGGCTATTCTAAAAAAATCCAGCCTAAGAAGAACATTGACTACAGATAGTCTCGTTTATAGGCTATAGAAGAGTAGCATAGTATCAGCTGATAAAACGACAACACGAGGACAGCAGTGTTATTTTAGTTCCTGAGAATAGAATAAGAATAATAATTATTTTAATTTCGTTCCATGGAACGAAAACTGGAATAAAAAATAATTCTGGAACGAGAATAGAATAGGAATAAAAATTACAATATTTTTCTGGAACGAGAACGGAATAGAAATAGAAACTTTAAAAAAAATTAATAGTTTTGCGAACTGATGGCGGCTCCTGATTTGTCACCACGCGGCGCTATGATAGAACACATTTATTAACAGTCGCATTCACAATTTCACATTGTCCGCAATTTACTAATCTTATAAGTAGGCCAAAAGACTCGAGACTGTTTTGTGTGTTACTGTAATCATTCATGTTAGACATAACTATGAGAAGTGGAATTGGAAGTGGAACTAGAAATATAAATTTTCTGGAACTGGAACTGGAACTAAAATTATTTCTAAATAGGAAGTGGAACTAGAATAAGAACGAAATTTATTTATAAAGAAGAACTAAAACTAGAATAAAAATTACAACAATGGAATAGAATAAGAATAGGAATAAAAATTAATGCTGGAACTAAAATAACACTGGAGGACAGTGCTATTTATGAATTCGGCGCAAGAGTGAAAAGAGAAATACACGACGTTCGTGATGCGAATGGTAAATCTGTTTCTTATAGACATGATTGTACATGTAGTGTGGCGCGACATCTGTGCTTCGGTTGTGACAAATTGTATCCTATTTGGAAGGACGTTATACCGTAGGAGCAATCATTCATACCACAATGCAGTTCTCATAAGATCCGTTTGGATAGGGTGTATTGTATAGCCTATGTATACTGTGTATAGTACTGTTGAATACAGTCAGAAAGAAACAAAGTCAATAATCCATATTATTTTGCTTCGACCAGAAATTGGTATTTGAATTATGAACTATATTATATCGGCCTACCAGGGGCGGATACAGAAATATTTCTGAAGGGAGGGGGCTAAAATGTTTGGTCTTGGGTCCCAATAATTGTCGTTGGTTTTTCGTCGATAAATCTGATGACTTTTTAGTCAATTTCTACAAACTTTTTTTCTATAAACCCCATTATAACTCCGGTTTTGAGTCCTAAGCTCCCTCCCTCCCTCCCTCCCTCCCTCCCTCCCTCCCTCCCTCCCTCCCTCCCTCCCTCCCTCCCTCCCTCCCTCCCTCCCTCCCTCCCTCCCTCCCTCCCTCCCTCCCTCCCTCCCTCCCTCCCTCCCTCCCTCCCTCCCTCCCTCCCTCCCTCCCTCCCTCCCTCCCTCCCTCCCTCCCTCCCTCCCTCCCTCCCTCCCTCCCTCCCTCCCTCCCTCCCTCCCTCCCTCCCTTTCTCCCTCCCTCCCTCCCTCCCTCCCTCCCTCCCTCCCTCCCTCCCTCCCTCCCTCCCTCCCTCCCTCCCTCCCTCCCTCCCTCCCTCCCTCCCTCCCTCCCTCCCTCCCTCCCTCCCTCCCTCCCTCCCTCCCTCCCTCCCTCCCTCCCTCCCTCCCTCCCTCCCTCCCTCCCTCCCTCCCTCCCTCCCTCCCTCCCTCCCTCCCTCCCTCCCTCCCTCCCTCCCTCCCTCCCTCCCTCCCCTCCCTCCCTCCCTCCCTCCCTCCCTCCCTCCCTCCCTCCCTCCCTCCCTCCCTCCCTCCCTCCCTCCCTCCCTCCCTCCCTCCCTCCCTCCCTCCCTCCCTCCCGCCCTCCCTCCCTCCCTCCCTCCCTCCCTCCCTCCCTCCCTCCCTCCCTCCCTCCCTCCCTCCCTCCCTCCCTCCCTCCCTCCCTCCCTCCCTCCCTCCCTCCCTCCCTCCCTCCCTCCCTCCCTCCCTCCCTCCCTCCCTCCCTCCCTCCCTCCCTCCCTCCCTCCCTCCCTCCCTCCCTCCCTCCCTCCCTCCCTCCCTCCCTCCCTCCCTCCCTCCCTCCCTCCCTCCCTCCCTCCCTCCCTCCCTCCCTCCCTCCCTCCCTCCCTCCCTCCCTCCCTCCCTCCCTCCCTCCCTCCCTCCCTCCCTCCATCCCTCCCTCCCTCCCTCCCTCCCTCCCTCCCTCCCTCCCTCCCTCCCTCCCTCCCTCCCTCCCTCCCTCCCTCCCTCCCTCCCTCCCTCCCTCCCTCCCTCCCTCCCTCCCTCCCTCCCTCCCTCCCTCCATCCATCCCTCCATCCCTCCCTCCCTCCCTCCCTCCCTCCCTCCCTCCCTCCCTCCCTCCCTCCCTCCCTCCCTCCCTCCCTCCCTCCCTCCCTCCCTCCCTCCCTCCCTCCCTCCCTCCCTCCCTCCCTCCCTCCCTCCCTCCCTCTCTCTCTCTCTCTCACCTTTCCCCACTGCATTGCAGTCTGTTGAGACCTGATTGGGGGGGAGGAAGGCCGTCCGTGCAAATCTCTGAATGGGAGGCATGGTCGGTTTGGACATTTTGATCCGCCCTGAAACCTACTGTATAGGCCCTAAAAGTAGGCCTAGATCTTTTTTATTCACAAACATATTTTCATTTACTGAAATGCTTAGTGAGCAGCATTTAAATATGTATATTGTGGAGCTGAGGAGCTGAAACATTAATTGATTTTATCCATGGGGCAATTTTTTTCGTAAAACGCTGATTTAGAGACTTTGGCACGCAAGTCTGGTCGTGTTACAATTCGCTATCTAATAATTATAAAATGATTCTAAAGTCTAATTATTTTGCACCAGAACATAGTAATAATCCCACGCGAGTTAATTAACAAAAACAAGTAATTTAACCAGGTAGGCCTATGCACGAAAGTTATTAACGCACGTGATGCAATGCGATTATGCGACACTAAAACACTAGGGTCAGGCCAGGTCAGGTTAGTTCGACCAGGTTAGAACAGGTCTGATTGGACCAATAATAGGCCATGCTAGGTCAGGTCATATTACGTCATGCAATGAAACTGAATACATTAGGATTAATTAATTAATTCACAGTTACTCATGCGTATTAAAGATTACTTGTTGATAATTAATTTATTGCATGCTTATGATGATTGATTAGAATTTTGCGCACTGATCAAGGCACTTCATATAGCGCCAGTCATGTGTACCCTACATATGAACAGCGTTGATTACACAATACACAATACACATGGTAGGCCTAACTGATACAAATAAATGTGACTTAAGGCAAGCCAGAAATACCTGCTATAAGCCAGAAATACCTGCTATATACTCAAAGACAAACGAGACAAGAGGCACGTGTAATGCATGCTGTAGAGAGGTTGTTCAGCTCTGTGTAAAGGTCTCTCCTTTTTTATAAAGGCACTGCATAACAGCCTAGATAAGCATAGGCTGCACAGTGCACATGCATGAAAATATAAAATAAAGCGCCGTGCTTCGCACATGTATTAGGCCAGGTATTAAAGATAGTATAAGCACTAGAACATACTCCAGAGCTTATGCATATACTCGTGTGGGCCTATATGTAATTATGAATGGCTGTGACTAGTGGACCGCCAGGCGGCCGTCCAATTTTAATTACTAGAGGACCGCCAGCCCGGTTAGGGGAATACAATGTGGAAGAGGCGAAAACCATAGGGGGGGGGGAGAAGGTAGTTGATGTTAGCAGTTATTGGTCAAGCTGCAGGCTATTAGCTTGACCATCAACTGCTAAAGAACCAACGCAAAAATCTTAAGAATCTAATGACGACACTAACCCTAATACTAATCCTAACCGACCCTCACGACGCAAAAATCTTAAGAATCTAATGACGCGCGTTGGTATAGTGGTGGCATCGTTGCCTTGGAGCCGAAAGGTTCGAGGTTCGAATCCACCTCGCCGCGTAAGGACCTTGGGCAAGTCCTTCACTCACAATTGCTCAGCGTTTCGGCGTGAAACTCCGACGCAGTGTCTGCTCTGGAGCGCCTCTTAGTAGTGAGAGAGAGAGAGAGAGCTTGAAGGGGCGCTATAACAAGTGCACATACAAACATGAATAAACGTGAATAATATGACTTAGGCTTTATCGAATGATTTCGAGGGACTTTGACATTTTTCATTATGTTGGTGTTGATGTGGTACATGTATAAACCTCTCTGGATCAGTGTTATAATGTTTACAGACACATCGTTATGATCAGGATAGATGCGTGTTTGTATAAAGTATAAATACTCATTTTATAACTCGAAGCTGTCATCTTCGAGCGGGATTTATGAATGTTCATGGGCAATACGAGAGACAGACAGAGACAGAGACAGAGACAGAGACAGAGAGTGACAGAGTGAGACAGAAAGAGAGACAGAGAGACAGAGAGACAGAGAGAGGGAGAGAGAGGGAGAGAGAGGGAGGGAGGGGAGAGACCAAGACAGAGACCGAGACAGAGACCGAGACCAAGACAGAGACCGAGACAGAGACCGAGACAGACAGACAGAGAGTGACAGAGACAGACAGAAAGAGAGACAGAGAGAGACAGAGAGAGGGAGAAAGAGGGAGAGATGGGGGAGAGACAGAAACAGAGACAGAGACAGAAGGAGATGCAGAAGGAGAGGGAAAACAGAAGACATACAGAGCGACAAAAAGCGAGAAAGAAACAGATGGAAAGACAAAAGAAGGGAGGAAAGGACATAGGCAGAAATAATGTGTGGAAGTGAGACAGAGAAACAATCGCGGACAAAACGATTATGTATAATATTGAGTCCAAACTTCCCTTTTCTACAACGTGATCGTAAACTTGAAGCTTCTGAAGTTAAGTTTAGGGCACCGGTTCGTTCACGAGCCGAATCATTAACTTATTTATTCAATCTCTTTCTTACCAAATAAGACATCGTATTTCCACTTTAATAATTATTATGTCGTGGGTTCTCTTTGTCGATCACATAGCCACTCCTCAATTCCCCTGTTTTCCCATAATTCTCACAACAGCGCACCCAATCGATATCCGCTATAATAAAATAATATACGTATCGGACGTCAAAGAAAACGATAATGGAAAATTGCGCTCCATTTCCTGTGCACCTGATATCATTTAATTACAAGCACCTGCCAATCTAGCAACAGATCCAAACACGATATCGAAATCTGTGTAAGCCGCTGCAGATGTAATCGACGGAGGCCAAAGTGCAATAGGCGCTCCATAAAGGAGAGCCGTGGTATATTATGTCCTGGTATTGTACCTGTTGTATGGCAACGAGAAATTACACAAAATGTACCTGTTTAGAAACTATGCATACGCTATATACATGTATACTAGGCTATAGCACAAAAATTAAAGAATTACCGTGTGCACAAACTAAAGTAGGCCTACGATTGTTTTTGGAAATTTAAGTAGAGATAGCAAAGATAAACTAAGTCAAAATAGAAGATGAAAGTAAAGTAAAATGCCGTGGGCCTATAAGAGAAGGTAAAATGTTCTCCGGTTAGAAAAACTTTGCAGACCAATACACTGCTTAGAAAGAAAGACCAAAACAACAAGTGCAACTAAGCGTACATAGCAGATTCTGGCAAAAACGACGGAGTTATAGGGTTATCCGAGTACAGTGTTTAATCAAGTCTCCTGCTTTGGAGGGGGTGACCAGGTTTCTGGGGGTGGTGCGGGGGGGAAGGAGCGAGAACAAACGACCGATCGGTGGACGTATAACCGCTGAGGCTCAAAGTGCTGACAATGAGACAGGTTTTTCATTATCTATAATGCTTCCAGATGACCTTTTGCCATATTTTTTTCATGTCTCATTTTTGTGATGACCTTTTTCGGTATCATCGTCTCCTCTTTCTTTCTTCTACCAACAGATATATATAAATAGCAACTAACATCGCGGTTTATTATAACCCTTCATCAATTCAATTTATAGAGATGTACAAAAAGTTGCTGGAAATGTTTTAGCTTCCTATTTTTTCTTTGAAGGATTTGTCATTCCTGGGGGGTAACTTCCGCCCCCACCTCCGCCCCTCCTCCTCCCCAGAGACGTCTAGATTAAACACAGATCTGAGTAGATCCTTGTCGTTATTTGTCTCGATTTGATTCCTGCAGTTTGGTCCAAGCAAACAAAAGCATGTCGGCCTTAATTATTGTAAATCATTGTAAATAGACTCGACTCACAACCTGATCAACATCAATGCATCTGTATATAATAGATCTATTATATTGCAAACAGAACGACGACCGAATCCTTATAATAGTCTTTAGTACAACGAAAAGAAGAGATGTATCACTATAATTATTATAAGGATAATAGCATTGGCTTCTCCTCTATCTATTCATGAATCTATCTATCTGTCCGTCTGTCTGTCTGTCTGTCTATCTGTCTATCTGTCTATCTGTCTATCTGTCTATCTGTCTATCTGTCTATCTGTCTATCTATCTGTCTATCTGTCTATCTGTCTGTCCGTCTGTCTTCTGTCTGCCTATCTGTCTATCTATCTGTCTATCTGTCTGTCTATCTGTCTGTCTGCCTGTCGGCCGGTCCGTCCGTCCATCCATCCATCCAACCAACCATCTATCCATATATATTGCATACCTGGTGGGCTATATAATATAATTATATACATGTATACGTTTTCTCCTCTCTTCTCTTGAGAGTATTGACGAACATGCCAGAATATTTCTTTAAATTTAAAAATTTGATCAGCGCTTCATGCATGTAGCCTAATATTTGTATGTGTGTCTGTATGTGTAGATTTTAGATCTATTGATTCTTTTTCTGGACGAATCGAAGTGAAGTGCTGAAATATTTCTATCAAGAGACTTCCTTCTCTGCATCCAGACCATGAAGTTATGAAGTTATCGTAAAGCGCTGTCCTATAATAACACAAGGCAGAAAAACGATGGATCGACGCTTATGAAGTTAGCGCTGCAGCTATATGGCCACACAGCGAATTGAGACATAGGACACATACATGTAGGACACATAGGACACACAGAGAACGTATGGGACACATGCATAGGACACATAGGACACATAGGACACTTATAGGACACATAGGACACTTATAGGACACATAGGACACATAGGACACATAGGACACATAGGACACATAGGACACATAGGACACATAGGACACATAGGACACATAGGACACATAGGACACTTATAGGACACATAGGACACATAGGACACATAGGACACATAGGACACATAGGACACATAGGACACATAGGACACATAGGGCACATAGCACACATAGTCGTCGATGG
This sequence comes from Lumbricus rubellus, assembly GCA_945859605.1. Classification (NCBI taxonomy): domain Eukaryota; kingdom Metazoa; phylum Annelida; class Clitellata; order Crassiclitellata; family Lumbricidae; genus Lumbricus; species Lumbricus rubellus. The sequence continues at coordinate 15,309,212 of OX243816.1, read as the reverse complement.
CTGCATGTCGTTCAGAAAATAATGGTCTACATGAGATTATTTTCAATGAGACGTTCTAACCGACTACATACTGTTTCGGTGATGATACTGCAGCGGAGAAGCTGTGAATAACCAGGAGAACTGTTGGAGGAGAAGATGAAGCTGCAGGTCTTTAGAGAGGACAGCTTATGAGAAGTTTGATTGAGGTCGATCGGTTGTGAAAAGCAAAAGAATTGATTTTCACTATAGTATATATACCCTGTATAGGATGAGGAGGAGAAGGTGGTGGAGGAGGAGAGAAGGTGGAGGAGGAGGAGGAGAAGGTGGAGGAGGAGGAGGAGGAGGAGGAAGAGGAGGAAGAGGAGGAGGAGGAGAAGGTGGAGGAAGAGGAAGAGGAGGAAGAGGAGAAGGAGGAAGAAAGGGAAGAGGAGAAAGAGTAGGAGGAGGAGGAGGAGGAAGAGGAGGAAGAGGAGAAGGAGGAAGAGGAGGAAGAGGAGAAGGAGGAGGAGGAGGAGAAGGAGGAGGAGGAGGAGAAGAAGGAGGAGAAGGACGACGAAGAGGAGGAGGAGGAGAAGGAGGAATGCTTGTGCCATTCATCTGCATGTGCAACGCCGAAACAAATAGCCCTACAGTATGCATGGTACTCATTGGTACTGGTATACAATATACAATATACATGTCATTCTGTAAATGCAATTATATGAAACCTCTATGGCAGTGCTCCATGATCTTAATCAGTGATATTAGTGAAAGAATAATGGACTCGGTTATAAATTCATAGAAATTACACTGTATATAGTGTATATAAGATAGTGTATGCTGTGTTATCGTTACGAGATGGAGAAATTCCAATAATTGAAAGGATTAGACATTAAATGTGCACCCATCCGCCTTTGAAATTGCAATTTATATTTGCTCTGTGAGTGTCCACTGTCCGTCCATAAAGATTTATTCATGGTATAGTATTCTGTATCCTCAGCGAGTTCATCTGGCATAATTGCATAGCGCTCGATTTTGTCCTGAGGTTTGAGCTGTCATGGCTGTTATAGATGACCCACGTTGGAGATTAAAAAAATTTGGATCATGATTGCAGAGTATGATCATGATTTCTTGATCAACTCAGCCTCCCTGTGTGTATATAATTATAGTAGTGCTGCGACTCTTAATAGCGTCTGTCTGCATATAGGGCTACAATGCTACATGTATGTACTGGGCAAAACAACTGCCTGAGGGGGAAATTCGTCAATTGAAAAAATGTCTTGCTGTTAGCGAGATAAGCCTCGTTACTTATCACGTGTTTAGTGTATTAAATGCATTGTCCGTGGACTAAGTGAATCAGGCTCTTGATACATAGCGTTCATTTTTAAAAGCACTATAGGCTAATCCCCCCCCCCCCGTGTTTAACTTAGTCCCTGTATACTCTTGAAGGAATTAAGGTGTCTGGGGAACCGACGAGCGCGATAGAGACGCATGCATAGCCGCGAGCAGGGTAGAGGTTTGCGGAAGGGATATGAATTTCTACATTGCAGTGGCAGAAATTTAAGCTGCTATCTTAACAAAAATTGCTCGATAATTTCATTGCTGATAAAAAAAAACATAGCTTAAGATTTCAACTATCGTAATTGTAATAATCAAGTTCAGCAACTCAGTTCAGTTGTTGCTGGACTGCTATAATTTAATGAATGACTGCAGATAGGAGTAGGCCTAGACTGGAGAGTAGCCGTTTAGTTGTTAAATAGGTATTCGTACACATATTAGTAGGTATTCGTACACATATTAGTAGGTATTCGTACACATATTAGTAGGTATTCGTACACATATTAGTAGGTATTCGTACACATATTAGTAGGTATTCGTACACATATTAGTAGGTATTCGTACACATATTAGTAGGTATTCGTACACATATTAGTAGGTATTCGTACACATATTAGTAGGTATTCGTACACATATTAGTAGGTATTCGTACACATATTAGTAGGTATTCGTACACATATTAGTAGGTATTCGTACACATATTAGTAGGTATTCGTACACATATTAGTAGGTATTCGTACACATATTAGTAGGTATTCGTACACATATTAGTAGGTATTCGTACACATGTTATTAGGTATTCGTACACATATTAGTAGGTATTCGTACACATATTTTTAGTAGGTATTCGTACACATATTAGTGGGTATTCGTACACATAATTATTAGCAGTAAATTATACTCATTATAATACAATTTTATCATATAAGTTAGTACATAATATCATTTTATCACATAATACTGCATAATATCATTGTACATGTATACATATAGATCTAATTATATATTACAACAGTTCAAATAATGCAATGATGTAAACATAAATCAACAACTATCATCATTATTTCAGAGTTTTCTGGGGTAGGTAATTTCGGGTAGCTTTCCCCTAGAGATGCCTTATTAAACACTGGCTGATCCCGCTGTTTACAGCTTTCTCGCTGAACAACAGGCGCTATAGCAATAATCTATATATAGCAGCAGTATTACTGTATACACACGTATGCGTCTCTCCGCAACAGGTCTCTCGTGGCATTTGTCTGCGCTGCTCATCTGAATGCACATCGCACATGTTCGCAAACATTACAGACACGCCTTTACGCATCATCCATCTGACCTATGGCAAGGAATATTTATAGCGGCTGCATGCCTCCGAGAAACAAATAAAAAGGCGCAGGTCAAATTTTCTATTATGTTGACAGTAGCGATTGAAGCATATTTTCTATATAGGCCTAGTAGACATTTACAGTGAACGAATAGACTATAAGCGAAATCGGTCATAAAATATTATTTGACAAGAACGAAATTTTGTTGCAAACCTAATCGTCAGTGGTCTTTTTATATTCTTTGTATAGGTCATGTTGGGTTATGTATTTTATGTAATATAATTTGATGTTTGAGATCGTTTTATAGGCCAGTGAGTTTCGTAAGTGACAGTATAATAATTTATGATCTCGACTCTCCTCACTCTGCTATAAATTTACATAGTAAAATGTTCGGCCATGTCAAGCCATCGGTTTTGAACGAGCGTGTATACTATGCATGCGTGGGCAGGCTATATATAAGCTTAGACGTTTAGGAATTGTGCAAGTCTCTGTAATTCCATTAAATAGGCCTATATTTCGTAGCATGCACTCTGACGTATACCATGGATTGTAATCAAGATTTATGGAGAATATTTTTAATTATAACTACAGTGTATAAGCTTAGCTGTAAGAACTTGGGCTTCATATAATTATCTGCGTATATGGCAATTTGTCAGAGAATTGATTGTCGGACCAGTACGCGCCATTCCTAAAAAATAATAGTCAATTATACGTGTATAGCCTATATACTCACAACATTATGTTACACCCGTTCAACGCTGCATGGTGGCTTTACAGTTCACATGGTCGATGATTTCATCAGATGAATAAAGTCTCTGCCGATGCATCACGAGTCAGATCAATATTCATCTAGAGACATCGAGATGACATGTAGCATTACAGAGGGACTTCAGATCAAAACTCGGATCATTGACTGAGTACCGTCATCATCATCATCAGGATTGCGTGACAGATAGTCACGACCGGAACTCGAGACACCGCTGCCCTCTCGAGACGAATAGCGTCGTCGTGACACACGCATTTATCAGCGACGATAAACGTCAAGAGAATGTAACATTATATTATGGTTTTCTTATATGAGGCATAAATATAGACTCATATACGGTCATACCACAACTACAGTAGAGACATCATCATCAAGACTCTATAGCGATGTCGTTGGAATTGAGTAGAAATGACAACCTCTCCATATACAACATGAGATGATGAATCGTGTGTATGCATTGTATTGTATATAGTCCTCTCGTTTGTATAAATGCATGACGAAAAGTGACAGTCCGCCTCATTTGTGTAGGCTACATGTGACGGAAAGTGACAGTCGTAACGTCGTCATTCATTTATGCACTTCTATCAGGCAACTGAATGGGAATGGGTCGAACTTCTTTCAAAGTAAATATCTGACGCTATATGAATTTTGTGGTTGTAATTGTAAGACGTATACCATGGATTGTAATCAAGATTTATGGAGAATATTTTTAATTATAACTACAGTGTATAAGCTTAGCTGTAAGAACTTGGGCTTCATATAATTATCTGCGTATATGGCAATTTGTCAGAGAATTGATTGTCGGACCAGTACGCGCCATTCCTAAAAAATAATAGTCAATTATACGTGTATAGCCTATATACTCACAACATTATGTTACACCCGTTCAACGCTGCATGGTGGCTTTACAGTTCACATGGTCGATGATTTCATCAGATGAATAAAGTCTCTGCCGATGCATCACGAGTCAGATCAATATTCATCTAGAGACATCGAGATGACATGTAGCATTACAGAGGGACTTCAGATCAAAACTCGGATCATTGACTGAGTACCGTCATCATCATCATCAGGATTGCGTGACAGATAGTCACGACCGGAACTCGAGACACCGCCGACCTCTCCAGACGAATAGCGTCGTCGTGACACACGCATTATATATCAGCAACGATAAACGTCAAGAGAATGTAACATTATAATTATGCATGGTCTTCTTATATGAGGCGTAAATATAGACTCATGTACCACAACTACATGTACAGTAGAGACATCATCATCATCAAGTCTATAGCGATGTCGTTGGAATTGAGTAGAACACGACAGCCTCTCCATATACAACATGAGATGATGAATCGTGTGTATGCATTGTATTGTATATAGTCCGCTCGTTTGTATACATGTACATATGACGGAAAGTGACAGTCCGCCTCGTTTGTATAGGCTACATGTGACGGAAAGTGACAGTCGTAACGTCGTTATTCATTATTTTATCCACTTCTATCATGCAACTGAATGGGAATGGGTCGAACTTCCTTCACAAATAATATGGCGCTATATAAATTTTGTGGTTGTAATTGTAATCAATCATTTACAAAAGCGATGCTCAACTATTCAGAGACATTGCTCGCACTCTGACAGTGCCAGTCCCAAGCCTGGATAAAGGAGGAGGGCAGTACTTATCATCTTTGCTATGGCACAGTGTCGTCGTTAAACAGCAACACGATTCAGATACGCTAAACCCAAACCAAAGAAACAAGCAAAAGCGTCGGAGTCTCTCTGCATGAACTGCCATTCCAATGTCCTTCATGATAAATTATTATACTCTCAATCGGATGATGATAATTTTTACTATTTTTAAATGCACAGAAGTATATATAATTATACATCCTGCTTCTATAACTGCACGATCACATTTAGAACTGCACATGTTGCGGTAGAACTGCACGTTAAAAGCCAGGGTTTGTTATTAACCCAGACATGACCATAATATGTGAGGCAATCATGTTTTACCAACGTCTTTCCCTCATTCCAGCGTTTTATCTTATATACAGGCGCAGCAGTTCCGATGTTAAAGGATGTCAGAACCGCGTCTGAATGCATGGATCTGGACGTGATAATATTTTCACGTTGCGACCACACATCACAGCAAGATTGCAAAAAACTTGTTTCTATTACACCAGGGCTGAACATCGTCTGCTGTGGCCATAGACTTGTCATAGACCATGTATATTGTATAATCCTCACTGTATAGTTGCTCGGACTCAATTATGCCGTGTCGGTTTTGCAATTACAACAGATCTCGACCTCAACCAGTTTCGACGACGCATCCAAATTCCTTTTTCTCTCGTATTATATTGAGCTACTTGCATTTTATCGCACAAATTCATCAACCATGCATGCAGAAGAATGAGATTTAAACTTATATGCTTATATGAATGTCTAAAAGTCTTTGAATGTGTTTTTTGTAAAAACTATAACTGCGCATCTGATTCGCTTCTCTTTTTCTTTGACTTTGCATAGTTAGAATATTTTTGAAATAACATTGATAATGATGATGATTCACACGATTATGATGATGTCGACGGCGATGATGATATTGATGATAATGCGCAAATACTTGCTCACAGACATAGATTATTAACATATAATACAGTAGGCCTACAGCCCTACACTGTACACACATACCTGCAGTTGTTTTTTTTTACAAATATGGGCAGACGCGATTGTCATATTTAATATAGTTAACTGTTTGGCAAGAACCTGAAAATGCAAAGCAAGAAATGAAGAACATGGGCATTTTTCGGGTTTTAAAAATATAAATTTCTCGGTTTCACTTTGTGAATTATTAATATCATGAGTGTTGCAATTTTTAAACCAAAAAAGCGGTGGTTAAACGACAGGTGTCAATTTTGAGAGGGATGCAAAATCGCAAATGCCCCTCCCGGCCCCTATAATTTATGTGGGCGCCTATGACGCCTACGTCAGCTCTTTATCATTCATGAACTGGTTTACTGATTTCAAGTGCAGTATAATAATGAAGATTCCGTTTTGCTTTTGCATGGTCGCCATTTAAACATAGATTTCTAGAAATGGAAATCGAAAAAAGTAATCAATTTTTCCATAATATATATATGCTACAACTAACTGAAGTACAATGTAAGTTGCGTAGATACATTGCATGACATAAACTAAAAAATAAATCAAACACACACAAGTCTAAACAAATCGAAAGTTCCATGAGGATCGAGACAAATTAAAATATATAGTCGATTTATGATCCAATTAGCGATCAATTAACTGCGCGCGAAAAGGAGTACGACAGCTGGCTCTTAGCACTTTAACGACTTGCTGCAGTTGCCTGTAAAACACTGGGTCGCTTGTAAAAAGGGCTCGTAAACAGTTCACTGTTTGACCGTTACATTCTGAAGAACTAGCACATTATTTAATATTAAATAACTGATTGCTTACAGTGTAAGCTAATCAGCAGCAGTAGTTAATTGCATTTGTATCAAGTGTACTGTGTGTGATTTATGGTGGGAAATATTTTGCAAGCAGCCACCAAGACCTACGGTGTGATGATAATTATTAATGTTGATATCGATACAAGAGCATGCACGTAAACTTGAAACTTAATGGTGGAGTCTATTTGTTGAATGTTTAACCTAGCATACATATACAATTATACATACCCAATTATCCATGCATATAAACACACACACACACGATCAAACATGCATACATACATACATACATACATACATACATACATACATACATACATACATACATACATACATACATACATACATACATACATACATACATACATACATACATACATACATACATACATACATACATACATACATACATACACACATACATACATACATACATACATACATACATACATACATACATACATACATACATACATACATACACACACACACACATACATACACACACACACACACACACACACACACACATACATACATACATACATACATACATACATACATACATACATACATACATACATACATACATACATACATACATACATACATACATACATACATACATACATACATACATACATACATACATACATACATACATACATACATACATACATACATACATACATACATACATACATATTACATACATCTACGTGTACGTGGGCATGTATACTTGCTTGTATCACCATCTAAATTATAATTATCAATGCGTTACTCCTGAAGATTTTGTCTTAACATTTATTTTCTAGAAGCTCTTCATGCATTGAACGCGAAACAAATAAAATGCGTAAACACGGAATTAACTATACACACGGAAGATGAAGCAGAAGCAGATCAATAGATGTGCGATTAAATGGTTGCTGAGAGAGAGGATATGTTGTTGTTGGCTGGATAGAAGAAGATCCAATCATTCAACTGCCGAGCAGCCATGATGACATTCTTTACGTCTGCAGGCGCAACCTCACCCACCCACCCACACTGTGACACACAAAGACTCGGCTCAAACGATCAGCGACAAGACATCGACAGCAGCAGCAGCAGCAGCAACCCCGGGATGCCTTCCAGCGCATCCCACTGCAGCCTTCCATTGCAGTCGGAACTCGCCTCTAGGTGCCCCTGCTGCTGATGCTGCTGCTGCTGCTGCTGCTACTGCTGCAGAAGCAGCAACATCAGCAGCAGCAACTGTATGAATAGCGCGACGCTTTATGTCACAGAAAGCAAGCGACAAGACATTTCGGCTGCAGGCAGGCAGGGATTCGACAGAACGTAGGCCTATATCATGCAAAATCGCCCGAAATGCAATCTAACGTATAATATTTATTATACCAGATATTATATTGTGAACATGATTATGATCATATCATAAAGATGATGACGACAACGACGTTGATATTGATAATGACACCGTGACACATCATGCGTGCGTGCAAACAGTCATATATACATGTACGTTGTTTCATTGAAATTACATATAGGCCTAGCTACTGTAATTCCTTCCTTCTCATTGGTCTTCCCAAGGTTCGTCTTTCGCTTCTACAATCGATCCTTAATGCTTCTTTTATTCACCACTTTTTGGTTTAAAAACAATTCGCACAAAAGCGCTAATGATATTAAAAATTAGATTAATTGCACGGTGTAGACCTATTCGCTCACTTTTCGACGTTCACGTTCGACCAACTGCATTAATTCCTCCCACAACGCACATTAAGTTCAACATCTTTATCTCTCTCTGGCTGAAGAGAGCGTCCAACCATCCCTCCCTACCTCTATTCCACCTCCCCCTCCTCTCACCATACCCGTCCCCCTTCCCTTCCCCTATCCTCCACTAAACCCATCCCCTATCCCTTACCCTCCTTTTCCCTCCCCTACCTTCCCGCCATCTCCCCTCCCCTTCTGATCCCATCCCCTCCCCAATATCCAAAGCACAGCGGGTTTTACCCGGAAACATCCAACTGATTCAATAATTCTCCAGTCTCTTCCTGCAACCTCCTCGCATCGTCCACTTCGCTCTTCAAACAGCTCATAATTATTAGAATAGTCATCACTCATTCCACGCCATTCACGTCAATTGGTCTCTCTCTCTCTCTCTCTCTCTCTCTCTCTCTCTCTCTCTCTCTCTCTCTCTCTGGAGTACTCTGTCTTCATTTTCTGATATAAAATTCTAGCAGTTTGCCCACCTCCTATATGCATTTCTGGAAACCTAATTCTTCTCTCGTTCTTTTGTCCGATGTATATACAATAAATGCGATTTATAGATGTTCACTGCAATGAAGCCTAGACAGAAGCTTCTGGACTGGATGTTACGGGAGGGATATCAACAGTTAAAAGAGGATGCTCAACAACGAGAGGAGTGGACACAAGATGATGATGACTGCAATACAAAACATACATGTATGTACATGTAGAGTTTCGTATATTCATAATATACATAATACATATATACGACTATACGTATCTGCATATGTATATTGTATATGCTTACATGTGTGTGGAGTTAATGTCAATAATCACAAGGCTGTCTTTTGTTTTTGATGAACAATTGATATTTTCTAAACGCACACAGTCACACACACAACACAAAAGATGCGATTGTACACATGTAAATAATTCACATTAATTTTATACATGCATAGGCGGGACCCATTGTTCGTGGTGGTCAAATGTATACAATATACATTACATACATGCATGAAATGAGTGCGTATATACAGGGACAACACATGTAAAGATAATAAAGAGATATCTTTATGTGTATTCAGAATGAAACGGCTTCAGGTGGAAATCTTTTGAATACCTCAACAATGGGAAGAATATTATCAAGTGCATCGAATATCTACCGCAAGGCACGCCCACGCACGCACACACACACACACACGCACGCACGCACACGCACCCATACATACATACATGCATACATACTACACACAAGCACACTCACATACATACATGCACACACACATACATACATGCACACACACACATACATACATGCACAGAGACACATACATAGCATGCATGCATGCATGCATGCATACATACATACAAATTTACATACATCCATACATGCATACAAACTACACACAGACACACACATAAATACATACATACATACACACAGACACATACATTATATACATGCATGCATACATACATACATACACACACACATACATGTTCATACATAGTATTACATACATACATACATACATACATACATACATACATACATACATACATACATACATACATACATACATACATACATACATACATACATACATACATACATACATACATACATACATACATACATACATACATACATACATACATACATACATACATACATACATACATACATACATACATACATACATACATAAATATATACATGCATGCATGCATGCATGCATGCATGCATACATACATACATACATACATACATACATACATACATACATACATACATACATACATACATACATACATACATACATACATACATACATACATACATACATACATACATACATACATACATACATACATACATACATACATACATACATACATACATACATACATACATACATACATACATACATACATACATACATACATACATACATACATACATACATACATACATACATACATACATACATACATACATACATACATACATACATACATACATACATACATACATACATACATACATACATACATACATACATACATACATAGTATTACATACATACATTAAATACCCGGTATGCATAAAGTGCAAAGCCTGCATAATGTGCTTGTATATTTTTTTTATTAATATGGCCAATCGTGAAATAAGGTACATAAGTAATTTTGTATAGGCCGTGCAGGTACAATTTTCATGTTGTGATGTACAGAATTAGCATCGCTATAGACTCTAAGCTTGTGCGGACAGTTGAAGTACTTGCAAGGTAATTGAGTCAGTGTGACTTGAATCTAGACATTTGTTGTGCAGTCTTTTGTATGAATTGTTATCACCGGCGAGGAAAAAATTCCATATATCGTCAGAAACTGGTTTAGGCTTTATATAGGCTGCATGTACATCGGCAATGATTCGGAAATCAGTCATCTATGCATGGCTGCGCAATTTAGCCACAGACAATAAGTGTGGCATTTAGTGACCCGCTAACCCAGTTTTAGTTTCTTGGAGGTTTTTTTTAGAGAACAATGTGATAATGGTTCTAATAAATTTACCTTTTCTTACCATGACAATGTAGGTCAGGCAGCCGCTCCATGCAACCTCCAGGTGTCACTGGCTGTTTCCGTACAATTGTTTTAACCCACCGAGGGATTAAACTTAAATTCCTTCCCTCGGGTATGCTAGTAACAATAAAAGTTATTATAATAATGGTCTACTATTATTATTATTAATTCATTGCTTACAGCATTTTTGCAGCGTTTCTTCAATGGGACTACTCAGAAGTGCTCCTGACTCTGGCACCGCGGGAAAAAGCAAGTGCACAGTTTTGAGTTGTCAATAAAACAAATGCTTCAGTATAATATACAGTAGCTAACGTCTGTTTCCTGTGGGTTCAATCAGGAAACAGACGTTAGCTACTGTGGGAGCCCATTCTAGGCCCACCACGGAAAAAGCTCGATTCTACATGTTATTTGCAGTTCGTGCGAATGGAGCTTTCTTTTTGTGCAGAATGGAGGGGCCGTGGACGGGGATATATCCGGTGGAGCAACAGAGCTATCGCAGGTAGTCCATATTAGCATGGTGCATCACGAAGCTGGCATTGCCGAACCAGAGCTGCAGCGATCCTGTTCTCAATGCGCTGCCGTGTATTATATATACGACGCCAACGCAATGTCTCCAGCCTAATGCCACAGTAGGCTATATAGACTATATAATATACCTCGAAACTTCCGGCTCCAAGGCAACGACGCCACCACTACACCATCGCGGCCCGGTAAATAATTATAAGTCTATAATTATAATGAGTTTACTTTGGCTTACTTTTAGCGCTGTAAGTTTCACGAGTTGTATAGGTCTACATAAAGCTAATCAAAAGAACCCTGGTTTCGTGTTGTTGTTGCTGTGGACATTCGGCAATTTCCGTCTTCTGACGAGTTCCTGCTGACAATTTTTCCTGTCGTTTTTATTATTCAATAACTCGTGTCATTTATTATTTAATAAATATTTTTTATTATTTCAGTATAACTCCTGTTGACTTTGTTGTTGCAATTCCAACCGCAGTATTATCATTTTGTTGACGCAGGTTGCTGAGTAACATGGCAGCGACAATGCAAGTGACAAACTGTGGTATACGGTAGTCGCTCATTACTTATTTTTATTAATGTTCCGATGCGTTGTTTATTCTGCGCAATCATTGCGTGCCTCGATGTAGGCCATTGTTCCCATTTAAAATTACTTTTAAAATCTGCTGTTTTAATTGTTTTCTTGCTACTTTGTATAATTGATGCACTGTTTTAATGTAAAAATGTATATAGCTTGGGTTCAATAAATGAAAGTGAATTGAATTGAATTGTCTATCGTTTAGCATTTTATGTACCCGGTACAGTGCCGAAAATTGGCGCATGCGATATTGACAGCAGAGATCCTGTATCTTGAAGAGGCGCTATATAAGTTTTCAGAATGAATGAATGAATGAATGTACCAAATTAATGAACACCACGAAACAAAGCGACACAAATAAGTCAAATTACACAAAATACATTAGCATCGCAGAAGGAAGACTACCCAGTACCCACTATAATTGAACTATTAACTAACGTAAGGAAGAACTATACATATAATATTATAGCCTCGACAGGAAAATTGCAAAACACACAACAGTAGAGAGAAGAAAAATTGCAAAACACTCAACAGTGAAAATAAGAAGGATCGGATCAAGGTAGAGCAGAGAAATGAAGACATCATGTCATTTGTTCAAGCAGTCTTTTAAAAAGATGTACCTAAATCCAGGTATTTATTATCTCGTCATTCACTTGGCATAGCGACAGGATTCACATGACAAAGTAGACCTACGCATTATCGTAAATTCGTCTTGATTATTTGGGTGACGTAGACACATCCATAGGGAAAGAGACACAGACATACAGACAGAGAGACAGATAATTATAGAAACAGAGATAGAGACAGAGACAGAAAGAGAGACAGAGAAAGAGAGAAGGATAGACAGAGAGACATAAAGATAGAGACAGATACAGAAAGAGAGACAGGGAGACAAAGAGAAAGAGAGACAGAGAAAAAAAGATAGCGAGGAAGAGAGAGAGAGAGAGAGAAAGAGAGAGAGAGACAGACAGACAGACAGACAGACAGAGACAGACAGAGAGAGAGAGACAGAGAGAGAGAAAGAGAGAGAGAGAGAGAGACAGAGACAGAGACAGAGACAGAGACAGAGACAGAGAGGAAGGGATGGATGGATGGAGGGACAAAGATGAGTAAGTGAGTAAAGAAAGACAGATAATTAATTATAGTATCCAAGATGGCGTTTTTCCATACCGGCGAACTCCTTGCCGACCTTCTTCAGCAGCACCTGATGCAGAATGTTCGTCGTGTTCTCCATCTTGTAGTAGTCGACCTTGAATCCGGCCTTCTGTATCATCCAGACGATGTTTTCAGAGACGAAATGACAGAAGTGCGGAATGATCCAGCCCTGCGCCTCTCTCTCGTACAAGATCTTCATGTGCTTCCAACCGTTCCAGCGCATTATCTGCACAAAAGAATCGGCCAGAGAAATGAGGTTTCCTGGTCCTGCTCTCGTCAACATGGGGTACATCAGTCGTCTGTTCATGTGGTACTCAACGGCGACACTTCCGGTACTGATGACAGGAATGTTCCAGAAGGACGCCTGGCGAACGACTGGAGCAGCGGCGTAGTCGCAGATTGGTCCAAAGAAAACGTCCGCCTTGTCGGCCACATAAAGCTGGATCGCTTCGTTCATCCCGTGTGCCTCTGAGCACTGTGAGTTTCCGTGTTCAAGGACGAGCTGGACGGGAAGTCGCTGGTTGATCTTTTCGAGGGCCATGTTGGCGGCGGGCATGAGAAGCCCCAGCGAGAACGGTCGCTTAGGATCATCGGGAAGGAGTGCGGCGATCCGCACGTCACTTATGTTCTCTCGAGTACCGCGCGTCAACGTTGGTGAATAAACAATGAAACGAAGTAGAATCGAAAAGAGAGTCAATTCAAAGCAGTCGAGATATCGACGAGAAATAACTGCCATACTAACTACATGTAGTAACGACTTCTAAAGCGCCGCCTTAATACATGTAGATCGCTCGCAAGAAATATCCGTCCGAGTCTGCAGTCCTGTTCATAAGTATAAAATTATATCTGATCTCCACTTCGCTATAATTTTCCGAATGCGACTTCATTTCTTGGGAGTTGCCTTCTATTCGTCATTCGTTGTGTATCTCTTTAATACGTTCTTTAATTGCGTTCTCCACTCCTTCCTCTCCGCTACCGTCTATCCGTCCATCCGTACGTCCTTCCTTCCGTCCTTTCGTCCTCTGTCCGACATGTTGTGCAGCACCGACCGACTGACGCGCAAGCAGCTATCACAGACCGCCGTCGCCTTACCTGCTCCAATGGGATATACTGCAGCAATCGCTGTCAAAGCATTCATGGCACCGAACGATAGAAAACACGTCGTGTGACTGGAGCACTCATCCAATCGTCCATCCGTCCATCCGTCCATTCATCTATCCATCCATCTATCCGTCCATTCATTCGTCCATCCATCCATCTAACCGTCCATTCATCCATCCGTTCATCCATTCATCCATCCATTCATCCATTCATCCATCCATCCTTCCTTTGATCAATAATCTATCCATCCATTTATAAGTCTCTGCCTCTGTCTCTGCCTCTGTCTCTGTCTATGCCTATGCATCTGCCTCTGTTTCTCGCATTATTAGTCCATTTATCCATCTGCCCATTAAACTCATCATCTGCTCATTCTTCAATTTGTTACTTTTTCGTCCTATTTTCCCCATCTTTTTTTCTTCATCTGTTTTTATGTCTCTTGTTTTCTATTCCTATTTTGCTCATTATTTTTCATTCATTCCTTCACCCATTTTCTCGCCTTTTTCTTTATTTCTCTCTGTCCGCTCATCGGCCTTCATCATTTAATTTATCTCGCTCTGCTCTGTCTTTGCCTCTGTCTGTCTCCGTCTGTCTCTGTCTGTCTCTGTCTGTCTCTGTCTGTCTCTGTCTGTCTCTGTCTGTCTCTGTCTATCTCCGTCTATCTCCGTCTGTCTCTGTCTATCTCCGTCTGTCTCCGTCTGTCTCTGTCTGTCTCTGTCTATCTCCGTCTATCTCCGTCTGTCTCTGTCTATCTCCGTCTGTCTCCGTCTGTCTCTGTCTATCTCCGTCTGTCTCCATCTGTCTTTGTCTGTCTCTGTTTGTCTCTGTATATCTCCGTCTGTCTATCTCTGTCTGTCTCTGTCTGTCTCTGTCTATCTCTGCTTCTGTCTATCTCTATTTCCACCCGACTGTTCGCATTGCATTTATAGCTTCCTCAATCCTCATGCCCTTCCTCTGTTGCTCGCTCCAGTCAACTAAGACTGATGATTTCCTATAAACACGAACCAATTCGGGGCTGTCAAAGCGCCCTCTTGCGTGAAAGACACCGTGGGGTATATGGCACAATTATACGCCTACGTTCAAATAATATTTTATATGCGTATGATATATATATATGTAATATATATGTATATATATATATGATCAAATCTATTTATGCATCTATAGTTCCGTATACATTCGTGTATAAATAAATTTATTTTCTAATAGGTAGTGTCAGAGAGGGGTGCAAATAATATCAGTGCTTATTTGTATCTAAAAATTTATAGAACGCATCTAGCGTGCAGCATAAACTATTCAGAGTGCTTTTAGCACAGACGCCTCGGGAAGAAGAAACATCTTGAGAGAGCGAGAGCATGTGGGGAAGAGCCCAAACACGAGTTTAGCCCGTGGAATAGGGGAAGACCATACCATGTGGAGGTACATGTACCTATCACATCAAACACCAACTCTGAGTCAAGGCTCACCGAACACGTATATTTGGTTAATATTTGTAGGCTATATTATTAAATCAAATTATATTAAAACGCTGAAAATACTGAAATTGAATTAAAGTAATTCAATACTCTGTTGTTACATTTTTAATTATAGCTATAATATTATTATTTTTAATTGCAGAGAAAAGGTTATGAAATTCCTTTCCGTAAGCTATTCTAAATGTAGGCCTACTTTCCTTCTGAAAGAAGAACTGATAAAACACAGCCATATTATTGTGCTGTCTATTCACGCATGCCTTGAGTTGCTGCTGACACAGTACGCACGCTTAAGTCGTATACGGATATGGGATATTTGGGGATCATAATATTTCTACGGACAATTATCCTCCAGAAATCGCCCCAGGAACATTTTCTTTCCATATAATTATTGTTCCCTCGGAACTTCTGTCTTTCCATGAAGCAATTAAAAGAATCGGATAAATTAGAAAAATATTTGCTATGTAGAGTGACTTGAAACGCTGAAATAATTATCTACAATCCAAAGTTGTTTGGCAACAACTCATAAATATGGGTCTAGAAAACCTACACACACATACACACACACGCACACCTACACACACATACACACACGCACACCTACACACACATACACACACACGCACACCTACACACACATACACACACACGCACACCTACACACACATACACACACCCACACCTACACACACATACACATGCAACAAAGTTTATGCGCACTTGCATACTCACAGCACCGGAAGTGTGCGCACAATACCAAGGCTTGTGCCCGGTATTGCATCATGTCGTAAATTCACGTAGACATATTCGTTTTCGGATGTGTTTTTAAAGGAGCTTGAGATTCAGAAGTTGGTTTAAACCCAAAATAGTCATAAGCCAGACATGGAGACAATCAAGTATGCTGCATGTGTTGCTTCATATATAGTACATACTACATACTTATAGACAGAGTCACTAGGGACAGAATGATAATAGTTTTATATATAAAATGTTATTATACCAAAAGCCAGGCGCACACATAAGTCATAGTCAGACAGCAGACATACAGACAGACAGATACTGGTAGACAGACAGACACACAGAGGACAGACAGACAGACAGACCGCCAGACAGACAGACCGACAGACAGACGGATAGATAGACAGACAGCAGACAGACGGACAGACAGACAAACAGACGGACAGATAGGCAGAGAGACAGACAGACAAACACACACAGACGGACAAACCGACGGACCCACACACACACACAGACCGACAGACAGACAGACATACAAGCGTTTATTACGCAACCCGACCGGTAGGTGTCGTCATTCATCTTGACCGATGGTAACATTTGACAGAAACCGCTGACATTGATTGGAGGCGGCGGCCACACTGATCGTCCCGTTGCTGTGTGAACACTGTCGGTGTAGCTCTTATAAGTACGTGCTTCTCTGATGACCCATGCATTATATGTATTGCCTCCGACCGCAGTCACAGAGTCGCCTTGATATGATCCACAAATTACATGCTGCCACCCGCGGCATCGTCAATCACGGGACGACAGGCATAGCGTAAAAAATCTTATATCTATCATTTGGAAAACCACTTATGTCTCTTGCGCATTTGTAGCCTGTCATCTAAACCAGCAACCGACTTAGCAATAAATCGATGATGAGGAAGTGCAGAGAAAAGCAAGAGTCATAAATTTTATAAATGTGGTCGAAGGGGCGATATATAACTGCTCTGAATTAATGAATGAAGGAATTTTATGGAATGTATGACTTGCACGTGCAAGTTCATTTTGAAAATCGCAGTTCATATACATGGAAGTCGTATTGGGATTTGCGTTCAAGGTAGTGCACTAGTTTGAGGATTGTCCGATAGATGTCAGATGTCTACAAGGTTGCATGGTGCACAGCTGTGTTCAGATATTTAGCCTATAATCCGCAACGCAGGTAGTGGCAGTGTTTGAATTTGATACTTTCGTATATTCTGAGCCTCTTAAGCTGATCTTGTATCGCGGTTACCTTGTGGTCGAACTATTTTTAATCGTTATGATCAGACGAGCAACCCAGACAGGCTAAAAACAATATTATTATGCTGCATTTGATATTAAAAGCTCCGAAATATGCTATCGAGGCCCAGAATGACCCATATGGGTTAGCTACTGCAGCATTCCTTCCGACTCTCCCTGGTCGATACGGTTTCGCGACTTTTAGGTTTCACGGTTTGCTGCTCGTGTTCTCCAGCTGCAAACATGTTCCAATATCGCTGGAAATGTCCTGGCTATGAGCAGATTATATGGTCCTTCGGTACGATAATAATGCATTCATAATCGTATTCAGTACAGTAAAAGAAAGAAAAAATGATTTATTTTGGGCACATCATGAGAAGAGAGTGAACATGTATTGAGAAAGACATCATGCAGGGCACAATGCCAGGAGACCGGAAAAGAGGAAGACCAAGAATAAACTGGTTGGGCAACATAAAGGAGTGGACTAGATTGACACTCGGAGAAATGATAAGACTGACGCCAGCTAAAGTGCCTCGAAAGGCCACCGAGTTGAAGCGCTGAACAGCAATAGAGAGGCGTTGCAGCAAAAAGCAGGTCTCTCTCAGATCACCGGAAGACAATGATAGAATGCGGCCTAAATCTGATAAAAAGTCGAGACCAATAGTACAAATGGGTCCTAGAGTCTCAAGGGCAAGAGGGACAAAAAAGTGAGTGTTTGCAAGAGCTGAGTATTTGGTATTTTTATTATTATTATTATTATTATTATTATTATTATTATTATTATTATTTTTTTTTTTCATTGTTCTAAATGATGATAAAAGTTATTAGCTCTCCTCTGGGTCTGACTCGGCTAAAGTGCCTCTAAAGGCCACCGAGTTGAAGCGCTGGACAGTAATAGAGAGGCGTTGCAGCAAAAAACAGGTCTCTCTCATATCACCAGACGACAATGTTAGGATGCGGCCTAAATCAGACAAAAAGTCGAGGCCAATACTGCAAATGGGACCTAAAGTCTCAAAGGCTAAAGGAATGAAAAAGTGAGTGTTTACAAGAGAGACGTATTTAGTGTTTTTCCTTTCCGTAGCAATCTCGGCTGCCGCGCCCGCCGTCGAAGCCGTGGCCTGGATATATGATGGTGCAAGTGTGTCAACCACTGTCGCATCCCACACAAGATGACGACCCGCACGCCATGGAATCATGGTAAGGCCGTCTGGTCGTCTACCATCCGTGCGAAGAAGACCTGGTGGTTCTTTAATGGACGGTATTCCTGCCTTTGAAAGGGAGCGGTATACAATGTCATTGATCGTATTATGTCGAGCTATTCGACCGAAGCCGAGAGAGCAAGACAGGCCGTGGCTGCCTCTGGCGTCAATTTGAGCTCCGCAGGCGCAAGTGTGGGGTTCACATATTGCGGCCCCAAGTCGCAAACCGACGGCAACTCGAACATCCTCGTTATCCAGACGTAGTCCACATGCGGTTATCGGTAACGCATGGAGCCAGTCACTAGCATGGGGCGATGAGACTGCTTTTAGTCGTGCGATGTTATATACATCCACTGTGTTTTCGAGCAGTGTCTTCGCAGTTTTCTCCAACAAAGGTTTGTCCCATGATGCTTGCTGATTTGTTGGCATGATTCCTGCTTCATCAAATTCTGTCTTGGAACGCCACTCGGTTGTCATCGTTTGAAAGTGTGAGTCATGTTCGAGATTAATAGAACTGAGAATGAGAGTCTGGAGAGGGAGAGTGCTTGCAGCTGAAGCCAGAAAGGCTGGAAGTGCTAGCGAAGACGCTCTCCGAATCCCCAGACCACCCATCTTTATGGGCAATGAGGCTTGTGTCCATTGGTTATCGTCTAGAGAAATGTTGAGAATCTTTTCTAAGCCTTGGCGTAGTTTGGTGTCGTAAGTCTCCAATTCGGGATGCTTGTCGCTTGGATGGCATCGGAGAGTGTAAATAATTTTAGGCGCACCCAGCGAACTTCTCAAAATTAGGAGTGCGTCCTGCCTTGCTATGAAAGTTAATTTGTACAGACTCTCCTCCAGTTCTTTGGTTCTACTCTCAAGACATTGCTGCAGTGCTTTTCCCGATGAGAGTGGGGCGCCGAGTAGCTGGGCTTCATCCACATCAATTAGTTTGAACTCTCTCAATGAGTCGTATCCTGTGTTGTTATTGTTACGTGCTATCACCTCGCATTTGGAACGATTAAGTGTCAGGCCCATAGTGGAGCACGATCTCTCGATGAAGTCGACATCGGCTGCAACCGTTTCCGCCTTCCCACCTAAGGTGAGATCGTCGAGGTATCCGAATGATAGGGGTGAAGCCAACTGAAGAAGAATAGGCTGCAGAGGCAGGCAGAAAAGCAAGGGTCCCAGCGGATCGCCTTGCTGAGGCCCCACTCGAGATTGAACCATGTAGCCGCCGAATTGTAATGTTGATTCTTCGGCGTAGGACTGGAAACAGTATGGAGCCAGATCGGGTAAGATTTCGATCACTGAAGCCAGCATGCGGTCTCGGTAGAGACTATTGAAGGCGTTTGATAAATCGAGTTTCACAACGATGTTTTCGTCATCCATGTTTGTGATAAACCTACGGGTTGCATGAACCGCTGCCTCGCATCCGCCTGGAATTCCAACACCCAGTTGTTTCGGAGATAGATAAGCTGCTGCTTGGTCGCTCGCATATTTGTTGGCACATTTAGAGGTTAGTCTGCGCCAATAGTAGCCGATGGCTATTGGTCGTAGGCCGCCAGTTTTTTTCTTCAGAGCAAAGAGGGTGCCACCAAAGAGAATTGGACGCATCTCTGCCGGACATTTTCCAGCTAAAAGAACGTTGACCAGACCCGTGATGGCGGACAACAGCTCCGGTCCGGTGTCCTTTGTGTTGATCATTTCTAGAACGTGTTGTGGCTTTAGGCCATCGGGACCACCTGACGAGCCCGGTGGGAAGTGCCGTATCTGGTCGTGGACCATCGTTTCAGATGCCTGATAGGCCTCGGTCGAAGAAGGAGGAGCAGGCATCGGGGGTCGATCAGAGGGTGGTGACGGGTGTTTTGATCGAAGCTCATCAAGCGTAATTTCATTGATTGGAGCTGGAGCATCTCCCGAGCACAAAATTCGTGTCGCGGCCCTGATGTTGCCCTCTTCAATCTTAGCCGCTACTGCTGCGGCCATCTTATGTTCGACGCTGAGCGAAGTCTTTGTAGGATAGATGTCTGATTTGTTTTGATCGTAAATATCCGGAAGCTTATTTGGCAGCAAATGATGGAAATCCGTTATCCGTTTTCTGATGCAAGACGTCAAATTGTGCCGTTTTCCACCACGAGTTGGTTGTTCCAGAACTATGGCTGTAAAGGCCAAGAGATTTCGCCAGCTTTCGATTTTCATAGGATTCGAAATGATGCTGCTAATAATGTTTGTCAAAAGCCTTCCGGACTCGGATCTAGCCCCTTTCGGGATGTGCTTGAGCAGCCTCGTTGTGATGTTCGGATGTTGAATCATGCCCTCTCCCATAACGGTCGTATGCTGGCTGCCTCCTATGTCAGTGACTCCATTATTTCCTATTCTCGGCTGAAGAGGGGTTGAGAGGGAGTGAGAAGAATGGTCAACGAGGCTGTTAGCACCCGCTTCTGTTTGGACCCCAGATAAAACTGCGTTGGGGGCTAATGACTCTGCTGACGGCTGACTAGAACCGGGGCAGGGCGAAGGCCTAGGACCGTGACGATGAACGGTGCCATCAGATGAATGAGTTTTAAACTTTGCCCAGCAAACACGGCAAGTTCCGTTACCCTTAGATTGTTTTTTGTTCATGTTGTGTTTGCGCTGATAAATATCTTATTTCAAACGAAAACGTAAACAGTTACGATCCGCCTTGAAAAAACGGTACGTCGTCATGGTAACGTAAACGTCACCGGCCATTTAAACAGGACGGTGGTATTTAAATGTTGCGATGATCGCCCATGATGAAAAATAATTTGAATCCAATCAAAATAAATTGAAACCTGTACAGATCGTCTGTGATGAATAAAGTTTTCGTAGTCACAAGATCTTTAAACAACAAAATATCGAAAAATCCAGTTCTGACGATGGTTTTAAACGGATAAAAAGTATAAATAGCGTAAAGCTTAATGAATATGATTAACACGGTCAACTGATGACGTCATTTGACGTCATTTATTATTATTATTATTATTATTATTATTATTATTATTATTATTATTATTATTATTATTATTATTATAACAGGAATGTTAGATTTAGGTTTTGGTTTAGTTTTAACAGATCAGTTTCAGTTTGCTTATATATATAGAGTGGCCGGTCCATAGCTCCGGGTAAACCAGACAAGGTGCCTTGGTAGGCAACGGCGTTGTAGCGCTGGATCGTGACTGAAATGCTCTGGAATAGAAAGCCTGCTTCACGTGAATCACCAGAGATCTTCGACAGCCGGCGTCCAATCTCGGACACAAAGGCGAGACCTTCATTGTTGATGGGGCCCATTGTTTCCACGGCTAAGGGGACGAAGAGGTATGTCCTTTGGAGATCCAAATACTTTGACAATTTTCTTGTGGCGGCTTTCTCTGCTGCTCTTCCGGCTTCGGTTGCATTCTCAAGGACGTACGAGGCGGCCAACGTGTCCACCATGGTCGCGTCCCAAATTAACGCCCTTCCGTTGCTCCAAGGGATTAGGGTCTGGCCATCCGGTCTTTTCCCGTCAGTCCTGGCGAGGCCCGACGGCTCCTTGATTGCCGGAGTACCAGCTCTATTTAAGCCCCGGTAGACAAGGTCGTTGATGGTGCTGATTATTATTATTATTATTATTATTATTTTATTATATTATTATTTTTATGATACACAATCATTTATTGAAAGACCAAACAAGCTTAAACCAGACTGAAAATAGAAAAGTGTACAAGCTTAGAGTGCGTTGTTCTCGTTATTATTATTATTATTATTATTATTATTATTATTATTATTATTATTATTATTATTATTATTATTATTATTATTATTATTATTATTATAACAAGAATGTTAGATTTAGGTTTTGGTTTAGTTTTAACAGATCAATTTCAGTTTGCTTAGAGTGGCCGGTCCATAGCTCCGGGTAAACCAGACAAGGTGCCTTGGTAGGCAACGGCGTTGTAGCGCTGGATCGTGACTGAAATGCTCTGGAATAGAAAGCCTGCTTCACGTGAATCACCAGAGATCTTCGACAGCCGGCGTCCAATCTCGGACACAAAGGCGAGACCTTCATTGTTGATGGGGCCCATTGTTTCCACGGCTAAGGGGACGAAGAGGTATGTCCTTTGGAGATCCAAATACTTTGACAATTTTCTTGTGGCGGCTTTCTCTGCTGCTCTTCCGGCTTCGGACGCAGACCCACGTGGTCGAGCCACGAATCTTTTTGCACGCTTTCCACTCATTACCAGTTTAACGTTCAAGTGCTTCGGATCAGGACGTTTGGGCGCCGCCGTTTGGGCGCCGGCCGTTTGGGCGCCGCCGTTTCGGCGCCGGCCGTTTGGGCGCGACGCCGTTTGGGCGCCGTACGTTTCGGCGCGAAAGAAGAACCTTGACGTTTGTACATATAATTACATACGAAAGAGGAATAGCTCATAACTTTTTGATGGAATCTTAAAGTGAACGACATGAACTGTCATTAAATGTAGAACGCTGTTCATAAACATTCGCTTCTACAGCATTACCTTTTCGAGCATTACGTCGACCGTTGAACATTTGAAACTAATTACTGTATCTCTATAACGCTTTTAATAACCATAATCTTTTAAAACATTGGGTTTGTGAACATTAAATCGAACATTGAACTTCTGAAAGTAATTCAGTTCTTTGTGGAATGCTTTTATTCAACATCAAATCATTCCCTTGGGTAACATGATGTGTTAACATTAAATTTAACAATGCACATTACAAAACATAGCTGAATTAAAAATTCCTGGACAAATAAAGAGTTTTAAGTGCTATTTCATTACATAACTTCTTCCGCGCCGAAACGTACGGCGCCCAAACGGCGTCGCGCCCAAACGGCCGGCGCCGAAACGGCGGCGCCCAAACGGCCGGCGCCCAAACGGCGGCGCCCAAACGTCACGTACCGCAAGTGCTTCCTATTATTTTGCATTGTTTTGCCGTATATTGAATTGTTCATTATTATTATTATTATTTATTATTTATTATTATTTTATATTTTATTAATATTATTATCGTTATCATTATCATTTTTATTCTCATTATTATTATTATTATTATTATTATTATTATTATTAATTAATAATATTATTATACAATAATATTATTATGTCACTCCAACTGGTGGAAAAGTCGCTCAGCTGAATGTCATTCACAGCTCGGGGAGTAGTGGCAATGTCCCGGAGAGGCAGATGGCCTTCCCTCGTTGTAGAGCCACCGAGATTCGCTGGAAAAGATAAGATGTCTCCATTGGGTCGTGGGTTGCGGCGGTTATTCGGCTTCCCAACTCAGAAATGAATGTTTGTCCTTCACTACACCACGCGCCGCTGGTCTTCAGGGCGACCGCCACAAATGCGTGGGTTCTGGTGATGGTGGCATATTTGACCGACTTCGACGTAGCTGCTCGTTCGGCGACTTCGCCAGCTACGATGGATGTATGCGGAAGATGCGACATGGCGTAAGTGTCGGGTACTGTCACATCCCATGCCAGGCAACGACCACGTGACCAAGGAATGAGAGTTACGCCATCTGGGCGCTTTCCGTCTTCTCTTAGTAGGCCGAGCGGTTCCTTTTGAGACGGGATTTTCGCCCTGCCAAGAGCTCTCCATATAACGTCATTGATCATGCTGTGTCTTTGGTGTTTCCCGCTTCCTCCTCTGCACACCAATCCATGCAATCCTCTCGCGTCGACATTCCCTCGGCAGAGGTGGCACACATGAGGTTCACAAAGCGACGTTCCTAATCTCACCCCAACTGCTAGACGTATCTCCTCGTCTGAGAGGCGCAGGCCCAGAGCAGTCACCGGAGGTGCTAGCAACCAATCTCCTGCGTGTGGTGCCTGAGAGGCCAAGAGACGAGCTCGGTCTAGTGCTGTATTCGCAGACTCGTTCAGGGTTGTCAATGCCTTTTTGATCCAGAGGTTGTCCCATTCTTTTTGACGATGAGTTGATGATCCAGATGGTGGTTCAGATCCCGTGAGTGCTGTCCATGCTTTTAACGCTGTGTCCATTAGATTGTCCAGGGTGTCATCTGTTTCTGGTGGCAGTATGTTTGCCTGGAGTTCGCTAGTGCTCGCAGCAGATGCCAAGAAGGCAGAAAGTGCCAGCGTCGAAGCACAGCGAATTCCAAGGCCACCATCCTTCACCGGTAGGGATGCCTGAAGCCATTTTTCGTCAGATAGCTCCACATTCAGGATACTTGATAATCCTGTTCTCAGTAAAGAATCAAATCTAGTGAGACTAGGACAGTCGACGCATAAGGCAGTGCGCATAGTGTAGAGGAGCTTTGGTACACTCAATCCATAATATTATTATTATTATTATTATTATTATTATTATTATTATTATTATTATTATTATTATAGTGCGTCATGTCAAATTGAAATTAAACGAAAATATTGTTATGCAATCTTTATCGGCCGACATGGCCTCATCTGCTGCAGGTGGCTCACTTCTGTCGTTCCACGCCTCGTTTTATCGGATTGTAAATCTCCTTCTCGAGTCGATCAGGGAGCGGTGGCAATGTTCCAGAGAGGCAGATGGCGTTCCCTCGTTGAAGAGCCACCGAAATCCGTTGAAATAAGTACGATGTTTCCATAGGGTCGTGTGTAGCAGCAGCAATTCTCTTCCCCAACTCAGAAATGAAATCCAGCCCTTCTTTGCACCAAGCGCCGCTGGTCTCCAAAGCGACCGCCACAAAAGCGTGGGTACTGGTGATGTTGGAATACTTGATAGTTTTTGACGTAGCTGCGCGTTCGGCGGCTAAACCAGCTCCATTGGATGTGTGTGGAAGGTGTGACAGGGCGAAAGTGTCGGGCACTGTCACATCCCATGCTAGGCATCGACCTCATGACCATGGGATGATTGTCACGCCGTCTGGTCGTTTCCGTCTTCTCTGAGCAGACCAAGCGGTTCTTTGTGAGACGGAATTTTTGCCCTGCCAAGAGCTCTCCATATAACGTCATTGATCATGTTGTGTCTTTGGTGTTTTCCGTTTCCTCCTCTGCACACCAGTCCATGCAATCCACTCGCGTCGACATTCCCTCGGCAGTGGTGGCACACGTGAGGTTCACAAAGCGACGATCCGAGTCTCAGCCCAACTGCAAACCGAATCTCCTCGTCTGAGAGGCGCAGGCCCAGCGCAGTCACAGGGGGAGCTAGCATCCAGTCTCCAGAATGAGGGGCTCTCGAAGCTAGCAGGCGAGCGCGGTCGCATGGGACACTGGTATAGACTCGAGCAGACCCGTCCATGCCTTTTCAGTGACTTTAGAATCCCACTCCTTTTGGCTGTGAGATTCTACTCCAGTTGGTGGATCTGCACCTGTCATTGTAATCCATGCCTTGAGAGCTGAGTCCGCAAGGACATATGGAGCATCAGCTGACTCTGTAGGTAGGATGCAAGCTTGCAGTTCGCTCGTGCTAGCGGCAGAAGCCAGAAAGGCAGAAAGTGCCAGCGTTGATGCACAACGAACTCCGAAGCCACCATCTCTCACCGGCAGAGAAGCCCGTGAGAGATGGTTATTTAATATTAATATTAATATTATTACAGGTATCTTCTGTCATAAATACCTCTGTCATTTTATTATTATTATTATTATTATTATTATTATTATTATAGTCATTGTTCTAAATGATGATAAAAGTTATTAGCTCTCCTCTGGGTCTGACTCGGCTAAAGTGCCTCTAAAGGCCACCGAGTTGAAGCGCTGGACAGTAATAGAGAGGCGTTGCAGCAAAAAACAGGTCTCTCTCATATCACCAGACGACAATGTTAGGATGCGGCCTAAATCAGACAAAAAGTCGAGGCCAATACTGCAAATGGGACCTAAAGTCTCAAAGGCTAAAGGAATGAAAAAGTGAGTGTTTACAAGAGAGACGTATTTAGTGTTTTTCCTTTCCGTAGCAATCTCGGCTGCCGCGCCCGCCGTCGAAGCCGTGGCCTGGATATATGATGGTGCAAGTGTGTCAACCACTGTCGCATCCCACACAAGATGACGACCCGCACGCCATGGAATCATGGTAAGGCCGTCTGGTCGTCTACCATCCGTGCGAAGAAGACCTGGTGGTTCTTTAATGGACGGTATTCCTGCCTTTGAAAGGGAGCGGTATACAATGTCATTGATCGTATTATGTCGAGCTATTCGACCGAAGCCGAGAGAGCAAGACAGGCCGTGGCTGCCTCTGGCGTCAATTTGAGCTCCGCAGGCGCAAGTGTGGGGTTCACATATTGCGGCCCCAAGTCGCAAACCGACGGCAACTCGAACATCCTCGTTATCCAGACGTAGTCCACATGCGGTTATCGGTAACGCATGGAGCCAGTCACTAGCATGGGGCGATGAGACTGCTTTTAGTCGTGATCATTATTATTATTAATATTATTAATTTATTATTATTTTTGTTATATTATTTTATTATTATTAATATTACTATTATCATTATCATGATAGTGTAACTGGGTAAGCTTATAAACCTACTTCTCCAAAGAGCAGTGTTTAATCTAGTCCCCCTTCGCTGGGGGAAAAATCAGGTTTCTGGGAGGGGCAGACAATCGAGTGTCCGAAGGACTCTCGTGAGGCGCGTAGCGCCGAGACTGGTAGGGGAGGGGTATGGGGGGGATGTGCCCCTCCCCATCAGAAACTTTTTGAATTTCCACATTGCAATGGTAACATTTTAAGGTGTCATCTTAACAAAATACCTCTACTTTTTTCAGAGACTCATCAGAAACTTTTTGAATTTCCACATTGCAATGGTAGCATTTGAAGGTGTCATTTTAATAAAAAAATACCTGTACTTTTTCAGAGCCTGATCAGAAACTTTTTGAATTTCCACATTGCAGTGGTAGCATTTTAAGGTGTCATCTTAACAAAATACCTCTACTTTTTCAGAGACTCATCAGAAACTTTTTGAATTTCCACATTGCAATGGTAGCATTTAAAGGTGTCATTTTAATAAAATACCTTTACTTTTTCAGAGCCTGATCAGAAACTTGTTGAATTTCCACAATGCAATAGTAGCATTTTAAGGTGTCATCGTAACAAAACACCTGTACTTTTTCAGAGCCTCATCAGAAACTTTTTGAATTTCCACATTGCAATGGCAGCATTTTAAGGTGTCGTTTTAATAAAATACGTGTAATTTTTCAGAGCCTCATCAGAAACTTTTTGAATTTCCACATTGCAATGGTAGCATTTCAAGGTGTCATCTTAACAAAATACCTGGACTTTTTCAGAGCCTGATCAGAAACTTTTTGAATTTCCACGTTGCAATGGTTGCATTTTAAGGTGTCATCTTAACAAAATACCTATGCCTTTCAGTGCTTATAAGAGTGGGCTAAGACTTCAATAAATATAAGCAACACTTAACAGATATAGAAATTTAAAGTTAAATTCAAGGCAAAAATGTATCATAATCTTGTTTGTTGCTATCAGTTTAATTAAAATATATTAGCTACTTACATTGTTTATGCGATTGTGTGTAAAAAAGTAACTGCACAAAACCCGATTTTCAACTGCACAAATTCGTTTCCCAACTACACACTTTGTGTCCAGCTGCATGTTAAAATAACCCCTGCGATAATGAATACTCTGGTTGCCTGATTTTCATGCTCTTTAATTTAATAAATTCGTTTAATTTTCTTGCGCTTATTTTGAGCGTAAAAATCTGTGCATCTCAGACGGGAAGGATGTAGGTTGCGTCAACAAATACATTGTCTCACCTGGGGTCCAATCAGAGACAGGTTCAACTGTCACGTGATCATCTGAATAACAGACTCAGTGATGTGCTACCGTGTTGACATGATTGCAACGCAGTTGACCGTCGTGACGTTGTTTACCATCGTACGCGTGTATAAAATAATGTGCAGTGGCAATTATACAGCGGGCCTAACGCTACTTAGCAGATTTTAGTACTCAAATCTCAACTGGGGTTTTCCCAAAGTGTCTTTCCGATCAAATCCCTCGACCGTCTCTGCTCTTCGCTTTGTCCTTTTCGATCCTCTCCATGGTTTGCTTCATGACCTCTTCGATCCCCATCCGTTTACCTAGAAAGCCGAGTCGCGTGAACGATCTCACTGTTCGTATACAGTAACTGTCGTGCAAGGAGTCGCTTCTCCTGTATCGAAATGGTATTCACACTTAGGCCTATGTTAAATTTACACTTTACTTTCACGTTAATTAAAGTTACAGTTACCGTACGCTGCATTCCATTTACGGAAGAGGACAGTCGGTAAATGTAATCTTGACCTGGACAGTGATTATGCAGTCCCACGTGGCCCAGACCCGTTGTTCATCCTTTAGTCTTGCATCTATCTAATCAAGCTTTTGCAATCGTCTGCGTCAGGAAGACTTGAAGGCTTTCACTTCCGATTAAATAAATGGCTGCTAAGGCGAAGTGCACGCGCCTCTTCGTTTCCGGTCTGGGTCTTGAACAGCAGAAGCGGATTCGCCATATACAATACAATACAATACAATACAATACAATGCAATACAATACAATACAATACAATACAATGCAATAAAAGAAAATACAATGCAATGCAATACATGTATACCTGAAGACTCAACGAACGGTGTGCTCAAGTCAAGCTACCCGCTACCCTTATGAGAATGACTTTGCCCTAAAATTAGCATTTATATGCATGTGTACATGTATGTGCGCATAAATGTTGTACGTGTATCACTTAGTACATTTCCACGGCACCTGCTCATCATCAGCATGAGGCTAAACACTCACACACACGTTCTGAAGATGTTTAATTTGGTCTTGCACCGTCTGATAGAAACCTTTAAATGGCACAGAACCAAAACAGTTGTTTGATGACAGCTTTGCACGTAACAAAACAGCCATAGAAGTCTATATTGACGCTGAAGTCGTGTGCAATGAGTGCTAAAAACAATATTAGAACTTTGAGGTTCGTCTTTCGGAAAAACATATATTTGATCAAATCTGCCATATTAAGTATACGAGCATCAGGCGATTTGTTTTAGATCTCGACAACCTAATGCCTAGATCCATTTCTTCCGTCATGATTAGCCTATATTTTCAATTTTGCTTAGATGAGTTTTCGAGAAAAAAAACATGTGACTGTTTCTTTTGCTCTACATGCGTTCAGAGTTCTCAAATCACAATAGCCAATTGGATTTACATTTCGTACAGTTAAAGTGTTCCCGCATCTGTCTATTTTCGCATTATATAGAAAGGCTTCACAGGAAAATGTTATCACCTTATAGCAAATACAAGTTTCTTACTGAATATATTTTTATCACTGCACTCACAGACTAACTTCTCGTTCTAAGCTGCACTTAGAAGTTAGCATAGCAGAGGCCCTATATAATTAGGCCTATAATTTTATAGCCTGTTTGGTTTCTACACACAGCACCTGTCCATGCGAATTTTGCACCTGCCTTGCAAACGGGCACTTTCATCCATTACAGTCTTGTACAGCTGCATGCACTAGTATTATTATTATTGTACGACGTCATTGACACTTTGAAGCTGGATTGCTTTGAACCGGTTATAACTTGATATTCATTGCGAGTAGACGTGTTCACAGATTGTAAGTGCTGTCTCATTCGCAAGATGGCTTCTTTAATGCGCCACCTCGCGTGGTTCAAGGGAACTATAACAATCCAATATTTCAATATGCGTGTCATACATGCACTGCTTCAATTCAATGCAGTTTCTTCCACAGCTGTAATTTGCAACAGAGAACCTGCACGGCATCTTTTTCTATTCCTGGACAGGATGAGATACTGTATTTCGGAAACGGTGACGACGATACCGGCCAACCACAGCCGACGACACTGTGTCCGGAAAAAGGAAAAATTGTAAATTTAATTGCAAAAATTGATGAATGTCTTCTATTTATTTTCATATTTACAAAATGGGTCCCTTTTCCCGGACACAGTGTATAACTAAAATTAGCTTACAGCCAACATTGCGTTAATTAGCACGCATATATTATTTATGTTAAATCGAGAATGTCTTTTAACCCTCATTATCGTTTGGATATAGACCGGGTGGCGACATTGTTTAAATAGAGAATCTGCTATCACGGTCGCAGGACTCACTGCTTGAAACAATCTTACAGATCACGTGACGAACGCGCCATCTTTGGTGGCAAATAAATCGCAGAACAAGACCTTTTTTAAACAATCATCTGACTGTCGTTAACTTTTTGAACTCATTTACGGCGCCCTTTCTTCGGCCTCGGTTGAGCTACGGCGCTATATATAATATCGTCTTATTATTGTCATCTACTATAAATAATAGCGTATAATGCGATATGATAACGATTCGACTACTCTAATAAGCTTATTATAGAATAGGCCTATCACATTTATTATAAAGCTAGGGTTATTGTAACTGATGCAACTCCCATCAATTGAAAGGTATAAAAAAAGACGGTTCGATCAGTCATGCAGGATGTAATCTGCCACCTGACTTCAATCAAGCCACAGGTAACGACAGGTAGATGAAAGAGAAATTTATATGGCGCCTTTCTTGCACGTGCACGTGCCACGCTGCGCTCGGTGCAATAAATATAAGTCTTCGCAAACATCGCCTTTCTGCGGTAACCGCAGACAATAAAGACAAAAGACGCTGTAAGGCTTCACCAAGAGAACATTGCTGTGTGTGTGTGTGTGTGTTTGTGTGTGTGTGTGTGTGTGCACATGTATGAATGTTTGACATTTAATGTTGTCGATGTGTATGTACGTATGCATGTGTGTATGTGTTTGAGTGTGTATGTATGTATGTATGTATGCATGTATGTATGTACATGTATGTATGTATGTATGTATGTATGTATGTATGTATGTATGTATGCATGTATGTATGTATGTATGTATGTATGTATGTATGTATGTATGTATGTATGTATGTATGTATGTATGTATGTATGTATGTATGTATGTATGTATGTATGTATGTATGTATGTATGTATGTATGTATGTATGTATGTATGTATGTATGTATGTATGTATGTATGTATGTATGTATGTATGTATGTATGTATGTATGTATGACTGTATGTATGTATGACTGTATGCATGTATGACTGTATGTATGTATGCATGTATGTATGTATGTATGTATGCATGTATGTATGTACATGTATGTATGTATGTATGTATGTATGTATGTATGTATGTATGTATGCATGTATGTATGTATGTATGTATGTATGTATGTATGTATGTATGTATGTATGTATGTATGTATGTATGTATGTATGTATGTATGCATGTATGTATGTACATGTATGTATGTATGTATGTATGTATGCATGTATGTATGTATGTATGTATGTATGTATGTATGTATGTATGTATGTATGTATGTATGTATGTATGTATGTATGTATGTATGTATGTATGTATGTATGTATGTATGTATGTATGTATGTATGTATGTATGTATGTATGTATGTATGTATGTATGTGTATGTATGTATGTATGTAAATATGTATTTGTGTAGGCATGTACGCATTATGTCTATTTGTCTAACTGCCTGCCTGTCCATCTGTATTTACGTCTTTTTCAGTTTTTAATATTTCTCTTTCATGTGTTTCTTGTCTTTGACATTGTTGATACCACTTTATATATCTCCGCCTGTCTTCTTCACGTCTGCCTAGCTCTGTCTCTTCGTCAAGCTTTTCCACTGCAGTGTTATTTTCGAGTGTGTTGTTCTCTTGCTGCTTATCAATCCACCACTTGTCATACTGGATGAAAGGAGAATCGGTCCTCAGAGATTCTTAGAAGTGCCACGCGAAACGCATTAATGTGCTCTTCGCGTGACTTTTTGATGACAGGAACATTGCACCTGCATACATGGTGGATCACACACTTTGTCCTCATCTATGTCCTAAATGCATCGGTATGTATGTATATATATTTCTTTTCGTACAACTTATGCATACGCAGACTTACAATAATAATTATATAAAAGTCCACGCTGACGTGTATATGTAGGCCTATGCTATAAGTTTCTTACATATTTTTTATTTATTTATTTGTTTATTTATTTTATTTATGCAATATCCACCATGTCGATTTTATGTGGTCTGAATAATACAAACACTGCAGCACTCATGCACTTCAAATGGACAAAAAGACAGATGAGATGATGATGATGATTCTTAGAATAAAGTCACGGCGACATTATAATATGACAAATCTGAGCCATGTCTCTCAGTGTCTCACAGGTCTGCAAAAGGCGCTGTATAATCTGGCATTGACTAAAGCATTGTGAACCGATATTTTCATTTTCGCTCACACACACTTATATATATATATATATATATATATATATACATAAATACATATTACAACATGACAATAATTCATGAATGCACTATCACTTGAGGCAGACTTTATAGGCAAGATGTTGAATTATCAGCTGCAGATGAAGATGCTTCGGTATGGCTGCCGCTGAATCACAGACGAATTATATTGAAGAGACAATCACACAGCAGCAGCAGCAGCAGCAACCGCCATTGTTCTCATCGGAAGGAAGACCAGTGGTTGCATCTGATGAGATGATGATAGTCACCTGTCTCAGCAGCAGCAGCAGCAGCAGCAGCAGCTCAGGCTTCGTCATTGAAACGTATCAATCGCAGATCGTGACAGCGTTAGTATATGACATACAATGTACATGACACAGTTGGTACACATGGCATCATTTATTGCTGCACGATTGTGTCTTACACTGTTACAGACGTCTGAGTTTTATGATGTATTGTGTTCGATCTCACTGCATTGTCTATGTGTAGTATTGTATACATGCAAAATACATCATTCATGAAACCATACCCATATGTATCATGTGCTACTTACAAAATATATATAATTATATACATACAATGTAGTCTATGTTATGAATATAATTATACATATTATATTTGTATAAAAATATATAATTGTGTCGATTATATACAATACATGCACGTCTTACCTTTCGGACTATACAAATATATAAATATATATAAGTATAATTTTATATATTATAGGCCTACACGTGGTGATATTATTTGATGCTGGTATAATTAATGGCACAAATCACGCGACGTCTGCATTATAATTGCGTGCGTTTACTGATGATCTCAAACTGAACCATAATGAAAGTCAATTATCGAGTTAATTAGTTCGACTCCTGCAGGGGTCTTACTAACACCCATAGGTACGGTCGTATGAATAGCAGGAGACGCCCTATAATATGTGGTCGGCAAAATCGGAATTAAGGGACTTCGTGTAGGAAAGTCGGATTCATAATATTGTCCATCGGCATTAATTGTAGTGCGCAGAATCACCAATGATGATATGCATACACTTTTCTACTATTAAAAGTCTATTATAGTAGGTCCTATGCTGGTAAAAATGAACCGTGTTGACAGACTGTTGATTCACTCTTCTTTCGTACCCGCTGCTTCAAGTATTAACTTAAGAAATTATACAACAGACACGCTATTATGTGATTTACAGAAAAAAACAACGTTAACTGGACTAATTGCTGGCCCGTATATTATTTCCAGCAGCTGCCACTGACCACCGGCTATAGTTATTGGCTGAACATGTCGTCTGTTTAGAGTGCAAGGGTTCTAACTCCAAATTTTTCAAAAACCGTTTTATTGTTTTATTTTATTGCTACCAATATTATGCTTGAACTGTCCAAAGACTATGTCGTTCTAAGTAAAAAATAGTGGAAAAAAAGCTATTTGAATATTAGAGCTATCTCCTAGGACGTATCTCTGAAATGTGCAATGGTTCTATCTACCCACGCCTTGCCTTGCCTTGCGTTAGAGCAGTTAATTATTTATGCACGCGATGATTGTTAAACAGTGGTGTGCTTGCATAGATTTCTATAACGTGATTTTAAAATATTTAAAAAGAAAATTTTACTTTTATAACATTCTGCAACAGTTGCTTTAGTCTGAAAAATTATTCTTAGTATATTATAATGATTTAATGAGGAAATTGTCTTAACTAAAAGGAATTTTTCATTATAATTTTTGTAAGCGATGACACGCGTATTTAGCCTAAGAGTGTCTTGTTATAGCGCATTTCTTCGCTTATTAATATTTTTTACTCAAAAAATCTGAAACAACATTACTTTCATGTAATAGTTTCACTAATTTAAAAGATAATTTTGACCCACGTATTTGAGTTGTTATAAAACGATCTATCTTCAGATCTATAAATATTTTGAATCTACGGAGGTTCTAGGCCTAGGCTAGCTCCTGTCGTAAGCTGTCATTTTGCGTATTTTCTCTCACAAACATTTATTTTTTAGGTTCGGAGACATAAAATATTTAAAAGATTTCATAATTCCAACTAGGGAAGTGATCTGTTATCCCAAAATTCATAAATCACAATGATTATAAATTATTATCTATCTTCAGATTCGAAAATATATCGAAATGCGCAAAGGTTCTATTGCTGTAATTTTGCCTCCTGTCCGTCACAAACTATATTATTTTAGGCGCGGCGGCATAAACGTTTTTAAAAGATCATATTATTCCAACTAAGGATATAATCTGCTATCCAGATTTCCATTAATCACGATGATATAACAATAATTGGATTTTTGGCAATCATCGAAACTTTAGATTTGCTCTCCTGAACAATTTCAAAAAGTGGAGTTAGAACCCTTGCACTCTAAACAGACGATGTGCGCTAAGAATAAGACGCTGATCACGTGATCATGATATTGAAGCAGACGATTATTCTGCTTAAGTGGAATCGTGATTGAGTACATTCGTCTGTTGTCTGATCTCATAATAATGTGTGTAGTTTATTTATGGAAGATGCACTGTATGCATATTTGTCTACGTTGTCTTAATATTCGTTCAGCTGTCATGCAACCAGATGTAAGTCAGCGCTGCTTTTAAGGAATTTTAGAACTGCAAAACCCCTTCTTTTCCTTCCCATTCTTCATGGTAAATTACTTCCAATCGGAGGACAATGACCATTTTTTGATAGTTTTAACTGTACGGAAGTGCTTCTGCAACTGCATAAATCCATTTAGAACTGCACATTTTGTGTACAACTGCACGCTAAAAAAGCCATGTGTACAGTCCATCACCGGAACCAACTGCAGGAGGCTACGACAGGACAGGAGCAAATAAAGGGAGTGTCGTCTGGGTTTCAGTCCTTGCATACAACGTATGCACGCGACATCTCGTGAGTAAGTTGACAGTGAATTGGAGAATTTCTAAGAATGTTAATTTTTTTATTATCACGTTGAAATTGACTAAGTCTCTGCATGCCAGGGTCAGAATTGCCAGGGGGTTGGGGGGTTCTTAGAGCCCCATGTTAAAGCATGTTTTCACCCCTCAATTCCAAGTGGATAATGGTCCAACCCTCAGTTATTTTTCCACAATTCTCACACTGCTGCATGCTGCATTATTTTGTCTATTCAGTCTCCTCATCAGTTGCATTTATCAATCCAAATTATAATAATTATATTTTCAGTAGTTAAGACTATTTTCATCTAGAAACAAAATTATTGTTCATGCGTTCTTCTTTTCCTTACAGAGCGAAAGCGCTCTCTTTGACACGTCCTATACTCCAATAATGTTTTCTGAAGACGTTTTCTGATATCCTATATATCCAAGTCAGCCAATTATAATGCTACACACTCATTTCCTAAGGCATCAGAACTATTCGAGGTATATCTTCCGTCCACATTTGCCCATTACATGGTTCACCATCCTCTCCCCATTAATTAAACCTTTTTTACCCTGATGAAGACGAAGAGAATCTCAATCGCTTAAAGAATCCCAATCCCTAAAGCCAGTCGTCCAGTCAACCTCGTGTTAGATTGATTGACACGCATGATTAAGAGCTCAGCAACGTCTGTCTGCACGACGAAAAATAAAACGCAATTAAGTTAAACGAGGGAGACAACGGGGCTGGAAGGGTTCAGCATGATTTGTAGTCGTCAGAATAGTCTGTTAATTATATGACTGACAGCTACGACAGAAAATAAAAATAAAATAATCGTAAACAGAAGAAATAGGCTATAAATGGCACTCAACTGTGTCACTTAGGCTATAGGATGTGTGAATATAATAATATTATAGTCACACAGCGAAGGTTAATTTCAGAGTTAGGCAAAGTAATTTAATTTGGTTTTTAAAACACGTATCAGCAAGCACCTTGTGGGAGACATTATTTTCCGAGTATCAAGTCAAATATTCCTCTGTCGCCGCCTACCGTGCACAACTGTACATAATCATTTATCCGTCCGCCTCCTAGCGAGTGACTGCGAAACATTTCGTGAATTGCCTTCTAGCGAATGTCTTTAGCGACATTCTCTTCGACTTGATTGCGCGACCCGACCAATATTTAGACTTTGAACAATCGACGAGAACAAAACAAAAGAAATGATTTCGGGGACCCGTTTAAAGAGGGCCAGAGGTGTTGGTTCGGTTGAGGGAGAGAGAGACAGACAGACAGACAAAGACAGAGAGAGACGGACATTTTTTTAATTATTTTTTTATTTTTGTTCATTTATTGACTTGCAATGTCACATCAATAATCACATAACAGAAACAGACATTAACAACAACAAAACTTCAACAAGGAAATAATTGTTATAAATTTAATATTAGTGCAGGTCAATGAGTCAGCCGACATACAGACAGATAGATAGACAGACACAGACAGACTGAGACAGAGACAGAGACAGACAGAGACAGACACGCAGAGACACAGCCAGAGACAGAAACAGAAACAGAGACGAAACAGCGTCAGAGACAGACAGACTAATGAGGTACTTGACCTAAACTGGATTTGGTTGATAAATAGTATAATACATAGATATTGCATCTACACTGTGTCCCATAAAAAAACACACCAAAAAGCTTTGTCATGAAACGCATGTAAGTCTAATGTTAAATAAGAAAAAGCAATGTTTCATTTAAGAAGATGTTCGAAGTGATGTCTCTTCGATAAGAAAAGTAATGTTTCATTTAAGAAGATGTTCGAAGTGATGTCCCTTCGCTTGAACGCAGGCTCTCAGCCTTGACCGCCACTGTTCAATAGCTTTGTCAATGACACTCTGCTTCAACTGTGCCCACACAATGATGAGGCGCTCCTTCAACTCGTTGATGTCCCGTATTGCTGTCTGGTAGACGCGTTCCTGTATTAGACCCCAAATTCTGTAGTCAACGGGATTGAGGTCTGGTGAGTTTGCTGGCTAGAGTTCCGGTCCAATGAAGCTTGGTGTTTCACGTCGCAGCAACGCAATGGTGTCCTTTGCGCGATGTGCTGGGGCGCTGTCCTGCTGGAGAATGAATAAGTCGCTTGACATCCCTCTGATCGCTGGCAACATCTGCTCCATCAACAGGATATTCCTGTAATATTCGCCGTTGACCTTCACCCCAGATTCAACGAAGAACAATTCCGTGCACCCGAGCTTCGAGACGGCGACGGAGACCATCAGTGAGCGGCAGTAGGCGATTGGCGTCAACGTTGCGCTTCAGTGTTGTCGTGGATACGTAGAGGCCATTTTTATTCCAACCCTTCTGCGGGAACTCTTTTATCAACCGACGACTACTGTAACCCTTCAACAATACTAAATTCTTAATAAAATTTTTATCTTCGCTGCTGAAAACCATTTTAACTATAAGTTACTAATCTCTGTTTAAATGTTTCCAAACACGCCTAGTCTGCGTCACTGCCTCCAACAGCAACCAATTCTGTGAGTAAGTAAAATTTAAAATATTTTTGTGGCAAAATTATCTGAGAAACAACGTACAAACTTTTATTACAATTGGCTTAGTTTTATAGAAGATTTTTGGAAAAGTGTTTTGGTGTGTTTTTTTATGGGGCACAGTGTACATAGATATTGCTATATATGATATCCGGTTTTCGTTTGCTCCGACGATTTCCAATGGCTTCTGCTTTCTGTCGTCTTGTTGTTCGCTGTTTGCATCAGTCGTCGATGTGTGGCGCCACATACACACGTAATCAGACATTGACTATAGGGTCAATGCAAGCAGAAAACACTTAATAAATAAAATTATTGCCATCTGAAATCAGACTTTGTGTCTTCGGAATTAAATTCAAACCAAATGAACGTATGCCCTTTCTCGGCAATTTGTGTGACTGGAGTCACGAATAACAATTTCTGTAGCGTCTTTTGCTGGTCTTTCAGAGACTGTCATGTCACCTACAGCCATTTTGACTGAGCAGCTAGACAGCCGATGACGTCAGAAGCGCTTCCAATGTCTGTTATTGGTAGACGTCAGTTTTAAAAGCTCAATGATTAATTTTAGTATCCCGCCAGAGAGAAACATGGATGCAGAGAAAATGAAGCTATATAATATTAATTGTTTCTTTGTATTTTCTCACTTGTTATAGCGCCCCTTCAAGCTCTCTCTACTCAGAGGCGCTCCCAAATGCAGAGATGACACTGCATCGGAATTTCACGCCGAAGCGCTGAGCAATTGCGAGTGAAGGACTTGCCCAAGGTCCCTACGCGGCGACTTGAGGTGGATTCGAATCTGTAACCCTCCGACTGCAAGGCAACGGACATACCCACAACACCCCCGCGCCCCACAATTAGCGGCCTAATCACATCAACTCCGAAGATTCTTTTCATATGTTGTTCTTTTCATCCTAGAATTTCGTTCCCTTCATTGATGTTTCATTCGATCGATAATTAATCCGTAGACAATGAATTTTTTATGAATACGACGTATATCGGGATCGATTAATTCAATAATCCTCGCTACACGACAGTTGACGTTGCTCAGCGAATTCTATGGTCGAACAAAATGTATAGGGCTACAGCGTGGTTCGTAAAAAGAGACGATGCTTTTGTACGGCATTGTTGGCAGTTTGACGGGGGATTGACTCATGTATACGATAAATGTGACGCATAGATAGACTATACGAGGCAAATAAGTTTGTTATGCATGAGGATCACGGAAGCCTTTTCCATATCAGACCTTTGTTTTGCTCCTTTCTTATTGTGATTTTATTAATGAACGCATGGATAACATTTATATGGTGAAAGTCATTTCTCATAAAAGACTGAATCTTAACCTCCCAGAAGTTTATTATCTATTAAATTATTAAATTTCCTAAATTTCCCGTGCAACGCCGGGTCCTAAAATCTAGTTATTAAATAAATCTATTGATAATGCAGGTACAGCGTAGTCAGAGTAAAAATTGTCATTGTTTAACCGACAAAAGTATTGACTGATGGGATTTACAAGCGTATACCCGTGCAGCGTTTATAGGTTTCAGACAAAGAGTAGAGATAGACAGGCGAAAATGAATCTACGAGGTTAGACCAGAAAGTATAGTTCGCAGGAAGATAAATAGACAAGAATGCAGGCTCGCAGATAGACAGAAAGACAGACAGACAGACAGACAGGCAGTCTAGACAGACAGGAAGGTCGACTGGGACATAGACAAGCATGCAGACTAAGACTGTCGTTCTGTCGTTAGTAGGAAATTTCGTTTTAAACCAATTTCAGATGCTGAATATTTAAAACATGCCTAATTGCCTATTCATAAGTCTCTAATTGCCTATTCATAAGTCTCTAATTGCCTATTCATAAGTCTCTAATTGCCTATTCATAAGTCTCTAATTGCCTATTCATAAGTCTCTAATTGCCTATTCATAAGTCTCATATTTATCGATATCTGCAGAACCAATTAGCAGCACACACTCATCTGCTTAGACCAACAGATTGGAAAAAATAGGCAGATACTGTAAGGCAGATGAACAAAAGGAGACATAGCCGTAATCTCTTGGGATGGGGCATTGGGGGCAGTCGGGGCCGGGGCCGGTGCCACCAATAATTGAGGAGTCAATCACTTTAAAAAATTTCAGAGGATAAATTTATTAAAATACGAAAAGAGTCCTCAGACACAAACAACTGAAAAACTGTCAGAAATTCACATAGATGTCTATGTAAACAAATATTTATCCTTGGGTCATCCCCAATAAGAATAAGGCTAATAATTTATTGACGTTCAACTCTTCAAGACTTCAATACATAAAACAAATTTGCATGTAAACAAAACTTACAAAACGCACGCATTTCATATGTAGGCCTATACTGCATAACATTGGAAGCATGGTCTTCATCCATCAGTTTTCGCTTTCTATCCTTTCCGATCCCTGTCTCCACAATATTGTGGACAAGTTGGCGCCAGTGTTGAAGGGGAGCCAGACAAAACGCACAACCCAAACCCCCCCCCCCCCACACACACACACAAGCATATATACACATACACACGAGTTTTGTACTTTGAAAACACGAAATTAACTCTATGATTTGTGATTGTTTCTTCGACCTTACAGCTACGACAGAAAATACACTAGCCAATTTCAATAATACAATGGAATTGCAATAAAGAAAATTCACGAAACCATTAGGTCAACAACTCGTCTCCGAAAGAAAGCGCCATGAAAGCGAGTCCACTTTCATGAATCAATACGAGATTAAAACATCGATTCACGATGTAAGCTAACGGAAAAAATGCATAATATAGACCCCTATCCACATTTCTTGATTTCCGAATGCGATTTTTCAGAAGCAGATAGGATACGCATCTCCACCATTAATTGCGCAACCGTTGCAACGATGTTTGTCTATCGATAAGATAAAATTATAATAAATAGAATCGCTTTAAATTTGCATCCCTATCACACCCTATAATACAGCACTGTATCATCTCTATCAGTATGGAATTATTCATCAGGCATGCATAATGCAGATCGATTTATTAACCCTATAATTAACCCTATAGTCTATTGTATACTATACATGATGTCGATGCGCATATAATTATGTGCGCAGCGGCATCAGATGACGTATACAGCGACAAGTTCATCTATCCATTCATCCATCCATCCGTCAATCCGTCCATTAATCCATAATTATGTCTATCCGCTAATCAATCCATCCGCCTATCCGTTGCCCATCTATTCCTCAATCCCTTCATCAATCTATCCATCTATCCTTCCATTAATCCACCCGTCCATCCGTCTATTAATTCATCCGTCAATACGTTAATCAATCCACTAGTCTATCAACCGCCCATTTATCCCTCAACCCGATCATCAATCAATCCATCCATCTATCCATCCACTAATCGTCTATCAATTAACCAATCCGTCCATCTATCCGTCCATCTATCCGTCCCATCTCGTTCATTCTTCTTTCCGACAGTCTGCCCAATCAGATGTCTTTCCATATCTTTCTACAATTTCTATTCATTATAATTATATATAGGCCTATTTTTTATTTATATTTTTTATGCCAGCCAATATGGATTGTTAGTGTCAGAATAATCCAGGGGTTCAGGTTCAATGTAGGCCTACATTAATGAAGCACTGAATGTGAACGCGCGAGTACATGTATTTAGAAATACACGTGTTCAACACGCAGCCGCTAGCGGTCGGCTTTGTGCCCGAGTAGAGTCTTAGACGACAATAGGCGCGAGTTTGTGTTGTAGTCAGCACGGGTGTAGTGTGACTCCTTCGCGTAGACAACACTGAAGTGCATCATCTGTCGATCTGAAAGCTTTCGCATGTATGTACGCTATTATACCCCTACGACGAAGATGGGTGTATAGGGAGGAAACAGTTGCATATATCGACTATAATTACGGCGTCTGAAAGACTTAGACATAGACTCCCAGTCTCCCAGAAGTCCTTGCTTTATCGACGACTGGAGAAAATGCTTCCGGTATTATAAAGATCGATGGCTAAACGCTCTTCCTCAGCTGCTTGCATATACAGGCTATAAATATCGCTGTCAAAACACGCCTCTGTATACGAGGATTTGCTTGTAATATCAGAGATGTCAAATGCCGAACCACCGCGGATCATTCGGTGCCGTCGGCGTCATCTTCTAACCCGCACGGCCTGCGAGAGCCGCTGTTTCGCACTTGTTATAGCGCCCCTTCAAGCTATATATACATGTAAGTGCAGTCCGTTTTTCAAATGGAAAGATCAGAAACGGTGCTAGGCCTACGGGACGTTTTTCAGTTTTCAGTCATCAATATGAAATGCAGACAATCAAATTTTTACTTAAAAAATATTAGTATTTAGTTTCTTTAGACCTAAGTCAACTTCGGTGTCTTCACTGTTTACCCGATGATTTATTGGTACCGTTTATCTCTTCAGTTTCAGAATGTTTTAACATAAGATGCTGATGCTGTAGCCCGTTGGTCCGTTGGGTCCTTTCCATAATTGTGCTGCATTTGTTCAGTTGTTCCGGAATTTTTTCTCTGTAAAAGGCACTGCGTATGCGTGGATAAATAGGCTACATACATTGCACGTCATTAAATACATACCCAATGGGCCTATAATATCTACATTTCCGGGTGTTAGATTTAAACAACTGTAGTGTTGGCCGTGGGCATCGTTGTGTTTAGTTTTATGTTCTCCGGCTCATTTCTCTTTTATGGACGCACCAGTGTACCATAGATCCTCGTCGGTAAAGAAGTGAACAGTCTCACATAATCTGGCGCCCTCTGATCTTTTATATTGGTTTGCTTTTGCATGAAATGCGA
This sequence comes from Lumbricus rubellus, assembly GCA_945859605.1. NCBI lineage: Eukaryota > Metazoa > Annelida > Clitellata > Crassiclitellata > Lumbricidae > Lumbricus > Lumbricus rubellus. Next base: position 15,265,498 of record OX243816.1, on the reverse strand, counting down.
GGAGAAAAGCGCTGGCGAGAATTTCCGAGAAAGGAAATGAAACTAAACCATTCGCATCGATTGGGAATATTATTGTGAACTCACAAAGTCGTAGAAAATCAGAAGCGAAAAATATACAATGAAAAGTGTCTGGGCGTTATAAAAATTCATAAATATTCATAAATATTCATGCAATTTACCGAAGTACGAAAACAACTATTAGAGAATCTAAGTGAACACTGCACTGTATGTATCTCATGAAACATTTTCAAAGACAATTAAGACGCACTTGTTTAGAACTGTTCGGTAGCTCTGTATACGTTAAACAAACTTGACTCAGCTATAAGATTTGGTCCCCATGCAGTCACTGGGATGAATTGATGTTTTAATTTTTTGGTATACCTTCAAGTCTTCTATGTCGAGACTTTTCATGTATGTATGTATGTATATGTAGATATATGAACATTTATATAGCGACTTACAATAACCTCACGAAGGCGTTTAATTTGGTTTGTCTGACACCAGGAATCAAGTAGCCTACAAATACTATACATGTATGTAATACATTTAAATGTAAGTTAATAATTATCATGTAGGCTTTTCGTCGTTAATAATTATTGTAGGCCTATTTACATTTCTCACAGTTGGAATACCGCTAAGTTTCCACTTTCTTTAAGCTTTTACTGCTCAGAGTGTGAAGGCTTTTTTGACCAAGCATATCGGTCTAACTCGAAAGTCATTCCTGTTCCATTTCAACTGGGATCATTATACCGAACATATTTCTGTCATTAGGCTAATAGACTGAAAAATAGATAAATTTAACGTTTGTGAAAGCATGCTGAATATTATTCCTGAAACTATGTTGATGCGAGTCTGGAAAACTGAAGGTGTTTTTTAATCTGAATAAACTGTCTTCAGGTAGGCTTAAACTATTCATGAAATAACTTCAATTCTCCAATGAGGTTTAGACCAGCATCTTCGAGATAGAACGTATTTTCACCAACGTAACTCCTTCTTCATGCGAGCTGTTCTCCTGCAGCTTCCCAACGTTTGCCTTACCGATAAAAAACTGTGCTTAGTGCAATCTGCAGTGCACTGAATGCACAAACAGGTCCCAGCTGCAGACTTCGGCTGTTTCATCCTTCGGAGTAATTGGGACTTGGAAGTTTTTGGGACGTGTTAAAAATTTAAAAATATCGCCTTGTGAAAGTATTCACGGTTATTGCATAGTCTTACAGGCCACATGCAGTTCACCGTCCGCGTTCACTACCGTTCAGGTTTCGGGATATGAAGTGTCTGGCAAACACTAGTCCCTACATAAGCCATGGTTTAGTCATGCGTAAATCCAACTCTAACAATACCCATTATACCCATACCGCACTATTGACATCATTATGGTAGTTGTGACGCGGGAAAGTCTAAATCGCCGCTTTCCAAAGATTTGCGAGCGACAGGCTTAACCCTATCGCCCCTGAGCTCCCACAGCAAAAGTGAGATAACCCTAACGCCCCACGCGAAAACGCCTATAACCCTGAGCTCCCTGGCAAAAAATCACTAACTTCGGAATGCATGTAAACTGACATTTCACTGTATCTGATAGGAAGTATTATATATAATTAAAGGTTTATGATAGCTAGCTAATATTTTAGCACTAGAATTGCACTTTACTGTATTTTTTAGTGCCAGAATTGCACTTTACCACCCAATAATTATAGGCTATGCCACCATCGCGAATGCACAAGAATGTACCAAATAATGCTTGTTGTAGTGAAGTCCTCATCACTTTCCGATTAAACAGATTCATCTCCACTGTTATCACTGGCTGTAATTCTTACTATATACCTGTCCAAGGGTATACCGTTTTCAACTAAATGTTTTCTTCGCAACAGATGTTTCATTCGAACTGCTAGATATAATACTTTGCGTTTCAACATTTTCAACGGCTGTACGTGGTCGTGTTTATTTATGCTACTCCACTGCATGAAACTCATTTGAAATTGACCTTCAAGTGACATAATTAGACTAAAAGTACGTCACTTCCTGCCTGAGTCAATGCTGGATTGAAATAAACATACCTAATTACCATAGCCGTTATACAAGCCATGCGGGGATGACGTATAGACGCAATGCCGAAATATCGGCCTTACGGGGATAAGATAAAGACGATCAAGCCGATATATCGGCCTTACGGGGATAAGATAAAGACGGTCAAGCCGAAATATCGGCCTTACGGGGCGAGAGGGTTAATGTCCGTTGCAATCTCTCTGCAGTGCAGACGCCATGTACATTATATTTTACATCGAAATATTGTGTGTGCATGCGGGGGGTTGAAAGCCATTTAATGCAACTGGGAGATGCATTCATAGCAGAGGTCATTTATGCTGCGCCAGCGGTGGAGTCGTATGCCAATAAAACAATTCAAATGCGAGAAGACAAAAAAGAAATTTGACGTCAACACTGAACCGAAACGTCGCCCTGTCTACCCATAATGCACAGCGACAATAAGTCGCCGGAAGGAATGCGGCGTAACTCCGTTCTATACAAATCAACTGGAAACTGTAAGCCACAGTCGACCAACTATTTCTATTTATGCACCCATGCATGTACGTTTGAATATTATGTATGATTGTATGTATATGAAATGCATGTATTGGCCTATCTCTACGGGTTGGTACAGTTAACGTGGCTAGAATTGACTTGTCTGCGTAGAACGCCGTAGATCATAATTGTGTATAGAGTCCAGGCCTATTTGAATCAGATACATGAATGCGATTTCAAAGCGATACAAATACAAATGCGTGTATGACTGTATGTGCATTGTGCAGTGTATACATGTACTATTGTGCATGTGCATTGATGATTGATGTATTATAGCGTGTGTATGTATTTATGCATCCATGCATGTACGTTTGAATACATGTAGGCCCTATGCGTATGAAGTGTATGTATTGGCTTATATGTGTATAATGTATAATTCTATTGTATGCATGCATGTATGTTTGTATGTGTTTGTTTGTTTGTATGTGCACTTGTTATAGCGCTCCTTAAAGCTCTCTCTACTCAGAGGGGCTCCCAAATGCAGAGCGGACGCTGCATCGGAGTTTCACGCCGAAGCGCTGAGCATGAGTGAAGGACTTGCCCAAGGTCCTTACACGGCGAGGTGGATTCGAACCTCGAACCTTCCGGTTCCAAGGCAACGACGCCACCACAAGACATATGTGATATGTACGTATGCAACTATGCATGCATGTGAAGTTTTACACTGTATCATATAATGTATGTCTGTTTCAAATTGTATTCAACTCAAAGATTTATAAAGGGTCTCGCAGTGCATACCATTCAGAGGAGCTTCCAGTGTAGAAGACTCCGAGAAGAAAAGTAAATGTCGAGGCTGCGAATAGATGTAGCAGAGCCATGGAGAGCATATTGTTTACGAACCACGGGAAGGAGGTGGTTTATTCCACGGTGAAGGGTCGGTGGCACTCGGTGCACGCAAAGGCGCGTGGTTGCATGCCATGGCCGTTCGTATACACAGGGAACAAAAAGATCAAGACTGCAGTCGGCAGAAAAATCATGACGTTCGGAAGAGTGGGGCGGGCAAAAAGGGGTAGGGCAGAGGCGGACGATGAATGAAACTGCACAGGTAATATTATATACATGTAGGGACAAGACATATATGTAAGATTGTAAGAACGTGATATGAAGGTATAGTAACTTTAGCTGAATGCAGACAATGGGAGGAAGCTAATGTAGATGTTCAAGCATAAATGTATGCCCTGTGGAAATGTTTAGTTGTATATATACTTGTTTGAATGCATGTAGTGCATGTATGTAAATGCAAATACACCTCATGTATATGCATGTTCATTTTACGCATGTATAGGCTACGTAGATGTAAATGTAGATTGCGCATACATTTCACAACAGTATGTTGTGGCATGCATAGTTGCCATGTAGGAGTTGTTGTTGGAGTTGCATTGGTTCACTGTCTACCGGCATAAACTTCTCAACCACATTAGTGTCGGCCACGACAAGCCATATTATTGTGGCTCAGTCTGTGGCAGAAGTCAATGCTTTTCTTCTTTTGCGCATGCGCATGCGCATGACATCAATCGAAAGCCGATTGCGATTGAAAACGGTGGCTATGCGGTAGAAAAATAAATGACTGAGGCCACAATCGGAAGTCCGTTTCTTTCTTGAACTTCCGACAAACGAGAAAGAAACCATATATTCGTACAACTCATTATGCAACGTGGCTTCCAACGAGTTTACAATAATTATGCCATCGATCTGAAACCATTTGAATAAGGATCGGCGATACGACGCCATTTTGCATACATATCCGCAAAAAGACGCCATTTTGAATACAGATCAGCGATAAGACGCCATTTTGAATACAGAAAAACGACTATATTTTGTGTTCGATTTGATACTTTTCTCCCTGTATACATGTATGTGCCATTCCTTCAGCATGTTACATGTATTTCTTTCTGCTTCCATAAGTTCGTTGATTTCCTTGTCCTAATTCGTGCACCTGGGGTTCGATATTTGCATGCATGTTGTGATTATCATGACCACAGACGGCTTTACTCCTAATGATATATTTATTCAACAACATAAATGTAAGAAGTCCATAATGATAACATGCATGAATAGTCCAATTTGAGGGTTTGTAATAACGCTCATTTGCCATATAATTATTGTGATCCATAAAATCATTTAAAATGTTAATTTAGTGCTATCAGACCACCCTATATAGCAAGCAAGTCACACGTACACGCCCCGTTTACGCAGTGCCTCAAGGGGTTTTAAATAATGGAGGAGTAATTAATTTTGATCCCAAGCATGACTATGCTATAGTACAAATCTGCACGATAAGTAGGGATAATGAAAAATCAAAGAATTAAGCTTATAATAGTTTAACTATCGGAGAAAAGTAATTAAATTGTGCTTAAATGCTGATAGAACACTTACAATTTTTGCGCGACAAACAACCGGCAGTCACCGGCGACGCCCTTTTTTCTAACGAGAAGACAGCAAATAATATAAAAAAATTATATACCGCTACTTCTAAATATGATTGCCTTTTTAGTAGGCCCCTATGTCTCAGCTTACGATATGCGTGCAAATATTACATTAGATACGGTTGTTCTACACACATGTGCTCGTATACACAAATACATTAAGACTGTCCTGATTAGTCGGATCACGGGATCGATTCTGAGTAAATGGTCTTAAAGAAGCGCTACATAAATCCTCCTAATGAATAGATGCACACAGATACAGTATATATAATATACATAATTAGGCCAACACATAAGCCTATAATATATATGCAATTATGTATATTATATACACGTATAGGCATATAATTATGTGACTATGTGTTTGTTTGTATGTGCACTTGTTATAGCACCTCTTTGGGCTCTCACTAATCAGAGGCGCTTCCGAATGCAGAGCGGACACTGCATCGGAGTTTCACGCCGAAGCGCTGAGCAATGGTGAGTGAAGGTCCTTACGCGGCGAGGTGGTTTCGAACCTCCACTTTTCCGGCTCCAAGGCAAAGACGCTGTGTGTACGTGTGTGTGTGTATGTGTAGGTGTGTATTTCGTGTGTGTGTTTTGGCACGTGTGTTGTGCGCGCGTGTGTTGTGTGTGTGTGTGTGCGTGTGTGTGTGTACTGCACTGTTTTGCATTTCTGTAAGTGTAAGACAGCGGTGCGCAACCTGCGGCCGTACGGCCGCATGCGGCCGTGAGAGGAATTATTGGCGGCCGTGAAATCAAATCTAACTGTAACATACTGGCGGCCGTTTGTAGATAAATTCATAAATATTTTTATTCTATTGTTTTGAAAGTAAGGTTATATGATGCAATTAGCTGCATTTGTGTTCTTTATTAGCCTATAAATTTAAACTCTCACTTGAAGCGCACACGTACGCGCACGAACATAAACGGGCACCCGCCAATTGCCCGTCGCATGTGCATGCATCTTAGAGGTATCAGCTGCGTATACGTTTCCTCCAGATGTAGCTCAAAGAGCCCGCCAGAGCAGCCTACTAATGACTCGTATCCAGCCCAGGACAGTCAATCATTGTATACAAATTATGGACCAAGATTCCTCCACTAATGAGTTGAAAGATCTTGATATTGTACGAGCTGGGCTGACCGTCAGCTGGCCGCTGCTGGCGGGGGAAGTGACCAATGAAACTTACACCACAGATCATTTTCAAGTATATTAGGTTACAAATGTACAAATGCATCATCTGTTTAGAGCAGAATGGAAAACAGTTGACGTAGAAAGCTGCATGGGGCTCAGACCTTGATCATGCGTTTGTCTGACTTCATGAATAGATCACCCACTCACTGCGACTAGAAGAGAAGGAATGCTAGATTTTCTGTATACTATCTGTAAAGTGTAAACTTAGTGTAAATCACAAATTGTCAGCTGCTGATTATGATGTCTCTGAAGAGAAAGAGAACATTTGAATAGGAGAAAAGAAGCGTCAATGAGAAATGGGAAACCGATTTTTTCGTAGTGGAGACAGCTAATAAACAAAATTTTGAGGTGGGTACACGCCGGCCGGAAAAATTCGACTTTTTGGGGCGAAATTTCTGACAACCTGTTTTTATTCATCACAATTTCTGACGACTTTTTTTTGTCATCACTTACTTTTCTTATTTTTTGACCCGTGATACGTTCAAAAGCACTTATTTCCAAGATTTTATAGGCTTACTATTTTCTCCTGAGCTTCTCTCACATATTTATTAAAGCATTGTACCACTCTGATCAGCACTGAAAATGTACAGCAATTTTGCTTAGATGACAGCTTAAAATGCTGCCATTGCAATGTGGAGATTTTAAAAATCAAACCATCCCCTCTCGGCGTTACGCGCCTCGGTGATATTGTCCGCCAGACGCTCTTTTGCCCCTCTCCAGAAACCTCGATCCCCCCCCCAGATGAGGGGAACTAGATTAAACACTGGCGGCCGTGGTAAGAATGTAAACCTTTGATGCGGCCGACACTAACGAAAAGGTTGCGCACCCCTGGTGTAAGATCACGGATGGGTAGAATCCGTTTAGCGTAATTCTAAGATATCCTTCCGCTTCAGGGGGGGGGTGGTATTAATCGCAGTCTTCCTTTATCGTAAGTGGCTTGCTTCTTGCTTTACACTCATCCGAATCCCAGACTAACCGCGATATAGCCTCTTTGACCTCGTGACAAAACAGTTTGTAGAGACGTGTACGGTCATTGCCTGCTGCTTTTTTCCATTTCTCATGGCGACTCGTCGAACGCAGCCGTCGGTCTTACTTCTTTTTCGCACGCCTTGTAGACCGAGCATTTCGTCCGGTTGTTTTCACACGCCGGTGGGTGGAGGTTCGAATCCACCTCGCCGTGTAAGGACCTTGGCAAGTTTCTGGTCGCAGACACTGATTGATCAGACTACGTCGAAATCGACTACGCGAAGACATGTATACGTCTAGAGTTGTAGACACTAGACACCCGATATATGCGGTAATTTTTTTCTACTGCATGCATGGTATAACATTTTGTTCTTTGCACTGTTTTACAACCGCCAAATGTTATATTGAGAAAGAAAGGGTCAATCCAGCCTCAGCGGGTCCATACGACCTTTTTTGATTGATCCTTTGACTTATGCACCGATCAATCGAAAGTCATTGAGTTTGTACTGATTGCTTTTATTTTGTTTTTGGTTGATGCTTCGTCAATAAACGGCTACTACTACTAATATATTCAAGCTGTACCGTCGCAGAATGAATTATAAGTCTTTTTAATCAATAGTGGCAAATTTGAAGTCCAGATATACACCGTGGTTAAAAAAAACTAAGCCAAATTGTTTTTCATATATATCTAATACCTGATGACATATCAAGCTAATATTTTCCAAATATCTAGAAAAGCGGACCAAGAATATGATTCCAAAATTTCATGAGATAAAGTTGAACGGATAAAAATATATGAATATTTAAACTTCATATGCCGAAATTGCAGTTTACAAGCAATTTTCTGTCAGATTCAATAAGATGTTTTCTTATAAAAATTATCTGTAATGCCTAATGATTAATCATTCTGAAATTCTCCAGATATGTAGAGAATTGAACTAACAATATGATTCCTACAGTATGGTTTTATTATTTTTAATTATTTAAGATGCTCAAAATGTCATCCTCCTGCTTGCACGCAAACCTGGAAGCGCTGGCGCCATGCATTACGCAACAGCATGCATCGTCAATTATCCTCTGGTCCCGACCTTCCCACACTTTCAACAAGCGTTGGTTGTTTCAGATCGTTTATATCATGGATTGTTGTCTGGTAGACTCGGTCTTGCATCACGCTCCACACTTTATAGTCGGCAGGATTCAAATCTGGGCTGTTCGGAGGCCATAATGTGGGAGAAATGAAGTCTAGCGTTTCGTTTGTCAGCATTTCGATGGTTTCCTTGGCTCTGTGGGCTGGCGCTGTTCTGTTGAAAAAGAAAGCAGCCTTCTGGGGCTATAGATTTCTGATAACAGGTGGAAGATGTTGTGACAGCAGAACGTTGCGATATTATACTCCGTTAATTTTACTATTGGATCCCTGAAGACCAACATTGGGAACTATCAAGCACTGAAACCGCAACGAACACCATAACAGACTTGCTGAAAACAGACATTTCTGGAGATGACGTTTAAATATTCATATCTTTCTATCCGTTCAAATTTATGACATGATAGGCCTATTTTTAAATCCTATTTGTGGTTCAATCCTCTTAATATCTGGAAAATTTTGGTATGAATAATTATCAGGAATTGGAGATATAAGAAAAACAGTTTAGCTTACTTTTTTACTGAATCTGGCACAAAATTGCTTGTAAACTGCAATTTCGGCATATGAATTTCAAAGATTCATATATTTTTATCCGTTCAATTTTGTCTCTTGAAATTTTGGAATCATATTCTTGGTCCACTTCTCTAAGTATTTGGAAAATGTTAGCATGATATGTTATCAGGCATCAGAGATATATGAAAAACAATTTGGCTTAGTTTTTTTTGAACCACGGTGTACATGTGTATACAAGTCTTTTTAATCTATAGTGGCAACTTTGAAGCCCAGATATATGCAAGACATGTGTCTGCATTTAGTTATTTATACATGTATACGTATAATATGTATGGTTGCACATTATGTGACAATAATAGGCATGTTCGTCCTGTTGTCTCAGTTTTTCGTTGACGCGTTTTGCAGCCTTAGACAGACGATCTTATACAGGAACCAATTATTACGTGTCGGATTTTGAGTTGCCCTAACTTATAGATTGTTGACATGATCTATGATTTCGCTGCACTGCTAAAATTGAGCCAATTGAAGCGTCGAGTTTTATAATAATGCGCTATAAAAGTCCATATATATTATATTATGAATAGGCCTACTGCCTCGATCTGTTTTGTATCATTTTGGTGAAGACATTTACTGGAATGCTGTGTGGGCGAAAGTCTCAGTGATTTTTACAGTCTTCTGGTTCTCCGTTTTATTTGTGTTATATTTTGGGACTATGGTCGATTTTGACCAATTTTATGTCTTCCGGTGCTTCGTCTTTTCTTGACGAGTCTTTGTGGCATGGCTGTGCAAAGCTTTAAACATACGTGTAGACTAGGCTATACATACTAGGGAATGCCGTTAAAAATCTAATTTCATTAGTTGATATAAAATATATGCAGTACTTGCAATTGAATTAGGCCAGCCTGAACTGAGCAGGTGCAATGAAATCAATAATTATTTTTAATTTTTACCATTAGACAAAGTCTTGAGTGGAAAAGAATAAAATTGTAGTGTTAAAAGATAAAAAATCACCGGTGCCGCGGCGCCTACTCTCCCCCCCCCAGACTGCGGCGCCCTAAGCAACAGTGCCTGCATTGCCTATATGCCTATGCCTATGCCTATGCCTATGCCTATGCCTATGCCTATGCCTATGCCTATGCCTATGCCTATGCCTATGCCTATGCCTATGCCTATGCCTATGCCTATGCCTATGCCTATGCCTATGCCTATGCCTATGCCTATGCCTATGCCTGCGAATCACTCCAAACGACGAAACAAAAGAAACAAGAAATTCGAAGCGAATGATAAAGTGAAGGGCCGTATATTCCAGGCTATTCAGAGAAATTCATTATCCAGAATAATTTTTCCATCACACACGTGCTGCAGACTGCAGACCTCTCTTCGAAAGTCACGCGACCAGCAGAATGAGACTTCAAAGAGTTCGAACAATTGACCGGAGAATCAATACGATTAAAGAACGGAAGAGAGAAAAGAGAGAGGCAGAGACAGTGACAGAGAGACAGAGAGAGAGAAACAGAAAGAGGCAGACAGACAGACAGACAGAGAGAGAGAAAAAAAGAGAAAGAGAGTGAGAAACAGAGAGAGAAACAGAGAGAAACAGAGAGAGAAACAGAAACAGAAAAAGAGAAAGAGAGACAGAGACAGAGACAGAGCGAAAGAGAAAGAGAAAAAGAGAGAGACAGAGAGAAATAGAGAGTGAAACAGAGAAAGAAGCAGAGAGAGAAACAGAGAGAGAGCCAGACAGAGAGACAGGGATAGAGAGAGACAGACAGACACAGAGAGAGCACTGCTTTGACGAAAATAATTTAAAGACCAAACCAGCCAAACGATGTCTGAACATGCGAACGAATAGAATTCCTATAGATCTTACTCATCAAAGAGAGATCCAATCAGTGAATTAATAATATAAAAAAAGATCGAGACCAATCGGACGTGAGAATGAACAAAGAAAAGAACCATGCAATTAAGAAAATAACGAACAGCTGAAGAATCGAACTAGAGAATGAACAAAGAAAAGAACCAATTAAGAAAATAGCGAACAGCTGAAGAATCGAACTAGAGAATGAACAAAGAAAAGAACCAATTAAGAAAATAGCGAACAGCTGAAGAATCGAACTAGAGAATGAACAAAGAAAAGAACCAATTAAGAAAATAGCGAACAGCTGAAGAATCGAACTAGAGAATGGACAAAGAAAAGAACCAATTAAGAAAATAACGAACAGCTGAAGAATCGAACTAGAGAATGAACAAAGAAAAGAACCAATTAAGAAAATAGCGAACAGCTGAAGAATCGAACTAGAGAATGAACAAAGAAAAGAACCAATTAAGAAAATAGCGAACAGCTGAAGAATCGAACTAGAGAATGGACAAAGAAAAGAACCAATTAAGAAAATAACGAACAGCTGAAGAATCGAACTAGAGAATGAACAAAGAAAAGAACCAATTAAGAAAATAGCGAACAGCTGAAGAATCGAACTAGAGAGTGAACAAAGAAAAGAACCAATTAAGAAAATAACGAACAGCTAAAGAATCGAACTAGAGAATGAACAAAAAAAAGAACCAATTAAGAAAATAACGAACAGCTGAAGAATCGAACTAGAGAGTGAACAAAGAAAAGAACCAATTAAGAAAATAACGAACAGCTGAAGAATCGGACGAATGAATGCGCCATCAAAAAAATTAATGATTGAGAAAATTTGTAGCAAAGCAAGATATTAAGTAATGAATGGATGAATGAATAAATGAATGAATGAATGAATAAATGAAAGAATGAAAGAAAGAATGAATGAAGAAATAAATGAATGAATGAAAGAAAGAATGAATGAATGAATGAATGAATGAATGAAAGAAAGAATGAATGAATGAATGAATGAAAGAAAGAATGAATGAATGAATGAATGAAAGAAAGAATGAATGAATGAATGAAAGAAAGAAAGAATGAATGAATGAAATAAAGAAGGAATGAATGAATGAAATAAAGAATGAATGAATGAAATAAAGAATGAATGAATGAATGGATGAATGAATGAAAGAATGAATGAATGAATGAAAGAATTAATGAATAAATAAATGAAAGAAAGAATGAAGGAAGGAATGAAAGAAAGAAAGAATGAAAC
>OX243816.1:15246064-15248564 GCA_945859605.1 Lumbricus rubellus | reverse complement strand
CACCGAAGTCGGCGCTCATCGCCCCGGCCGTCACCATCGGGAGGTTCCAGTAGCGGACCTGTCTGCCGACCGGGGCAGCCGCGTAGTCGCAGCAGGGTCCGAAGAAGACGTCGACGTTGCCCAGCTGGTAGAAGTTGAACGCCTGGTTGATCGCCTCGGAGATGTCGCAGGCGGAGTTGGCGTACAGCACGGACAGGCGGAAGGGTAGTCGTCCGAAGTCCGGGTCGTGTACGCGACGGAGGGCGAGGGCGATTGCCGGAGCGATCCGCTGTATGGCGAACATCCATCCGCGTTCCTTCCTCAGGGACCGATCCGGAAGAATGACGGCTATCTTGAAGAGGGATGATGGACGACGATGATCCAGCGTTGTGTTAGTGCTGATGGAGGAGCGGTTGGTTTGTGTGTGGAGGGTGGTGACGTCATCGAGGGAATGAACGCAGACGAGATGGACGGAGAGGAGGAGGGAGAGGAGGAGATCGAAGAGAAATCCCATCTTATGATGCAAGCCACAATTTTATCTTTCGGATCGACGATAATTCATCCAGTCATTGATTGATTTCAAGAATAATTTATAGATTTACAGCGTCCCTTAATTCAAGAAGCCTACTTATAAGAGGCGCTTTTAGTCCAACCACGGTGACACCAATGGGTCTACAGCGTCCCTTCAAGAAGCCCACTTACAGGAATTCCAAGTCCAACCACGGTGACACCAATGGGTCTTCATGATCCTGTAAGCACTGATGAGTCAACAATAGGTAAAAAGCGTATCTCCAACGGCAGAATATTCCAGACAATGTAGACCTACAAATTAAGCAACCGCTTAGTATCATTTAGGGACCGGTTCAGGCTTTCAACATAATAATAATAACAACATTATATGAATTGAGACATTACTATTGAATAATAATTATTATCACATAAGAATTGAGACATTACTATTCAATGATAATTATTATTCACACTTGAACTGACGTTGGACATTGTACACCAACCATGCACTCTTAGATCTTGGATCATCCAGTCACTTGCGATTATTTATAAATTATTTTAAATTCAGTTACTGTAACGATCGCATTCATTCCATTTAACTGAGAGTCCAGAAAACGAATGCAAGTCATCGTATAAATATGTTTCGAACATGTGGCGTTGTTCGTTATAAAGCGCCATCGACTGTTGCTTTGCGAATTGTTATCAGACGACGCGAGACAATGGCTCCGAAGTATCTTTGTGATATTATACAATGCAAGAGATCTACAATACAATGGCTGTGGAAGATAAATTTAAGATCAGAGTATAGAAGACTTCTGATAGATATATTCTATTATAGTCTAACACATTGCTTAAAGTGCGGTAAAATAAGTGCCTGGACGCCAATTATAATACCTTTCAAGAAGAAGTGCATGGACGCCCCTTCACTTCCAAATTATTGCAGAAGCTGCAACTAGTCCGGTTGGATGGAAAGACATCCTCACGAGGTTTCAGTGCGTTATACCGACACACCCACCCACGCACATGCAGACGCACACAAACACATACAAACAAAACGAAACACACGTGAGCCTACAAATTTAGATTGCACGTATGCGAGCTTATATAATATATAATTATATGCCGAGAGGCCAATTATACACAAGTGAGTATGATGTTAGATCTAGCGCCCTGGATATCAATGCATGCAGTAAGCACCTTTGGAAATACTTACTTGACCGTTGCAGGGCACCATGAAGTATTGATAATTTGCACTTAACTGATCCTATATTTACATACTCTGGCTTCCTCATAAGCAGCGGAGGAAATCGACAAATTCACGATTGATTCAGTTAAATCGACACGAAACGACAAGTCACTTTGAATTCCGTCGCGTTAATCCGAAGGTGTTACTTAACTTCGAAGCAATAATTATAGCCGATAAATGACGACCACGCTTTTTCTTCTTCTCTTATATTCGCGCCATTGTTTTGGTGTCCGTTGGTGCGATAAAACGACTAATAGAAACTGTCGAGAAAGCACTGAACTGCACTAGCACCATCATGACCAATGGGATGACATCGACATTTCATTTGGCCAGTCACCTTGCCTCGTCGCTGCAGTGTGAGGCCACTGACCACTCGCTCGGCTGCTCTCTTCCATCCGGGGCTTAGAGAGGGGATGTGTGTGTGTGTGTGCGTGTGTTTGTTTGTGTGTGAGTGTGTGTGTTTGTGTGTGTGTGTGTGTGTGTGTGTGTGTGTGTGTGTGTGTGTGTGTGTGTGTGTGTGTGTGTGTGTGTGTGTGTGTGTGTGTGTGTGTGGGTCGTCATGAACAAAGCATCGCTCGTCGTCGTTGCTCGGCTGCTGCTGCGGAGAATTACTTTCCCGCGCGCACCGACTGCAGACGATGAGAACCAGTGGTTCGCGCTGAAACCGATGGCGGCGATTGGCAAAACGAAACGAAAGACAGAGACAGATGCAGACAGACAGGCATGCATGCATGCATGCATACATACATAAATACATGCATACAT
>OX243816.1:15183564-15243564 GCA_945859605.1 Lumbricus rubellus | reverse complement strand
TGATTGAAAGGATCAGCAATAATTGAAGAACTATACGACTCCGTAATCGATCACCACCATGCATGGTATCTCCCTCTACCGGTCGAGTTTTTCCTGCAGCATTTGCTACATAGTACATGTAGTAGACGTCGGAATTGAGTTAAACTACGCATGCTAATGTCGTTTAGTGTGAACATCGGTTTTTGTGTTTTTTGTTCTCATAATACATACATGTATCTTCGTGACTAGAAACACTTTGTATTCGAGTACTCGCTCGTGGAGTTAGTCGTCGACTTTATTCGTTTTCGGACGACGAAGTGTATAAATCAAGCATGACCAAAATAACTACGTCTATATTCCTCAACTGAGCACCGCCATATATATATATAGATAATATATAAAATAATATATACATATATATACTTATATATACATATGTTTATATATTAATATACATCTTGACAAGGAGATTACATCTCCTAAACATCAAAGTTGAAGGATTAGACGCATGCCACGCATGACTGTATCATTCTCTTCTGGGAATTATTGCTGATCCCTGATTCAAATGCTATAATGCCTATCAACAGAAAAAATCTGGATTCGGTTCTGCGGTTGCATGGGAGCATCGGGTACACGTATCGAATTTTCCAGAGACTCTCTTTGGTCGATAGTCTATGCTTCACAGACATCGTCGGTGGACATCACGGACGCCGGATGTGTTGTAATCTCCAGCGCTATATAAATCTGAAGAGATCGTTTGTAGAGGAACTATTCGCACGCTGCCATCCGTCATCTTTAGCGCGCCGTTGGGACAAGGGACAGAGACGGGGGGTTGGGGAGGGGGTTGAGGAGGGAGTCTGATTATTCGTTAACCGTCATGCGTAGATGGAAAATCCGTTAGTCGACTATTCGTTCTGGTTCTATAAAGCCACAGAGGAAACTCTGCTTTCAGTTGTTCATGGATATCAATCTTTCAGTCAATCAGTCAGCCAATCAAGTTGAATCAACCAATGAGACTATTTACTTGCCTGCCTGCTTGTCTGTGTGTGTGTTTCTCAGTGTGCGTGTGTTTGTTTTATGGAAAAGCTTTTTTCCACTGAAATGACTCGCACTGTCGCTTATTATCCGTCTATTTTCTGGTTGACGAATTGTTTCTGAACGCTACTGAGCTAAACTCTTGTATCGTTAATTATTGTTATTATTTTTTACGAGGTAGTCTACATAATTACGAATTTCACTTCCTTTCAGCTTTTGCATGTTGAAAAGTTCCATGTTTTGGTGCTGCATCTCAAACGCTCAAACATTTAACAATCTCAAAAATATTTCTAATCCGTTTTAGGATCTCATGTAAATATGGTCACTATTGTTTTGTTTATAATTTCAGATAAATTCGAAAAGTTTTGACCGAGTTATGACGCTTTGTTTTGTGTTCTACTTTTCATCGAAACACAGTGTATAATTATTTAAAATTTCTTTCTGACCATGGCATGCAGACGACCGAAGTTCTGAGCACCGTCAAGCATAACAGCCTAACGCGCCTTCTTGAACCTTGGTCACAGTTGAACTATAGACACCTTATTCTCAAATCGACAGATATCCGTCTGTCCATAAAATTATCATTTCTGTTCGATTAGCGGAATTAATATGCCGTCTGCGCATGCGCAGTGGGTCAGGTCGAGTCTTATGCCGTCTGCGCATGCGCAGTGGGTCAGGTCGAGTCTATACCCTAAATGTAAACAGATGACACACGTGGCTTAAGTTTGTGACGTTTTAAGATTGCGGACAAATTTTCTTAATATGCATCAACATTCAACAATCCAACTTAAAACATTAATACATGTACTCTCCATGCATGCGCGATCTAGCAAAAAGACCACTGTACCCGCAGACGTGACCCATCGATATTCCGCTGCAACCAGCCCCGGTCTCCCCCATCTGCGATTGCGCAATATCTATCTTTCTGACACCATTCTGGAAGTCAATGACATGTAGACAGCGTTGCAACTGCAACTTCAAAGTACATCCAAATGGAATTATTCGTCAGAAAAAAAGCAATTTCTCTTTCTTTTTTCACTTCTGTCTTATTTCCGCAACCCAATTTCCTATCAGACCATCATCGATCTCAGATGAAACCTAAACAACTCCGTTACTAACATCGTCTGCCTGAATGGCGACGACATCTTTAATATAATTATCCTGGCGTTCATTCATTCAGCATAGATCAGGATGCAGTAGATGGTATGGCCTACGTGAATTCAATTTCGACGTTTGACCGAAGCCCATGGGCGGAGACTTAGGGGGGTACAGGGAGGACGATCCTCTCAATAAATGTGCTGGGGGACGGCGCATGTATTTTCCCCTCCAATTATTGAGTGTTACGACTTTAAAAAAAGGTCATCAACTTTTTTACGGAAAAAAGGTATTATTTTTCCAGTCCAGGAAATTTCGCCGGATGACTAAAAAAAGGTCGTCAGAAATTTTTTTCACCAAAAGGGGAAAGTTTTGTCGGCGACTCAGCCATTCGTCAGTCCAAACTCTCGCGTCCTTCCTTCGGCGCCACTCGTTGGTAACCTCCAAATCTCCGCCCATGCCGGTGTACAGGTTTCAAATTACCCCCTCCTAAACATTACCCCCGGTAACTTGAAACCGGTTTCAGATTACCCCCCGGAAACTGGATTTGCATCAATCTTCGCATTTATTGCACTAAAAAAATCAGAAAATTCGTCCCGCTTCTTGTTTTGGTCTGAAGCTTTTCATCCGCCATCCCACTTCGTGGTTTGTTATCAATATTTTAATCGGGAAAAAATAATAGCCTCGAAGACATTGCTTCATGTAACTTCAGCGGCGATTTAGTATTTTAGTAACAGATGAAAATATTGATAACAAACCACGAAGTGGGATGACGGAGGAAAATCTTCCGACCAAAACAAGAAGCGGGATGATTTTTTTGATATTTTTAGTGCAATAAATGCGATGATTGATGCAAATTAAAGTTTTCAGGGGGGTAATGTTTAGGAGGGGGTAATCTGAAACCTTTACACCGGAGCCCACAACCATAGGCGTAGGAGACGGGGGTCCAGGGGGGGCAAATGCCCCCCCAAATTTCGGGCAAGTCTGATTTTTCGGGCAGGCAGACCCGAAAAAATAAAAAAAGTTTTAGAAAATTTTTACTTTTCTTATTTTTCCGGGTCTTCTTGCCCGAAAAATCAGACTTGCCCGGAAAAAATGGAGATTTTGCCCGAATGACTAAAAAAAAGGTCGTCAGAATTTTCGGGCAAACGTAACGAAAATTTTTCTTAAGATTTCGGCCGGAGGGAAAAAAAATTTCGGGCAAAAGTCTCAGTTTTGCCCCCCCAACGTTGAAATGTCCCCTACGCCTATGCCCACAACCAACTCCTATAGTTGTTACTCCTCATGCAGTCGTATAGGCCCTACGTCAGTCGTGCGAACTGATTTGGACGAAAGATTGCAGAATTGGTCGATGTTCTGCTGCACAGAATATGGATTGTTTTGTTTGCCTTCGAAACTTAGTCGACAGTGCTTTCAATTGACTGCATGTGCACGGGATCGAAGGACGAGATGGAACAGAGCGGGTATACGCCTATCTCTGCCGTCCGTTGTTTTATGGGAGATACGGGTACATGTAGGTCTCGCGGCATGACAGTGATAGTGTCATTCTCGAATAGGATTTAAGTAGCAGTGGACCAAGGCCCAAGGGGTATGTCAATGAGATAAGGAAACGAAATGGGAAAGATAGTGAGTTTACAGAAAGGGAATTAAGGAAGACCTGCAGACATAATATAGGCTACGGAAGTAAAGATTATATATATATATATATATATATATATATATAGAGAGAGAGAGAGAGAGAGAGAGAGAGAGAGAGAGAGAGAGAGAGAGAGAGAGAGATGGGCGAAACTGTCAGGGACAGAACACTATGTAGACACTTCATAAGGGCTTCATCGTCAGGAAACTGATGTAAGAGCAGAAAGAAGAAGAAGTAAAGAATCGACAGATGGATACATGTAAATAGGAGTTGTTTGGTTGAGCATGGAGACATTGGATGCTGAATAGTAGACTTACATGTAGAGCAGGGGTGCCAAAGAGCTGTCCCGCGGGCCGACGATTTTTCTGGCCCGCGAAGCATTCCCTAAAGATTACAAAATAATTAGAGGATAAAAGTTCGAATTTTTATATTTTACAGTCAGCGCCAAATACATGGAGTTTTTTTTTTACTGACGCCACTTTTAGGCCTACTCAGACGCACAGCTATGTGTAGACTGCGTATCTATGGTTTCCAGTTGGTTGTCTATTAACAAAAAAATTAATTTAATTATGAAAGTTACGAAACACTTATATTATTTGAAATTTTCTGGAAATTGGCTGAGCAAGCCCGGAGCTCCCTCTCAGATCGCCACCCAATTTTATTCAGGAGCTTCGGCACCATGGACCGCCACTTGTTGGAAGATGTTCGCATGCACTGGCCCGCCACTAAAAAAGGTTTGACACCCCTGTGGCTTTTAAAACAGATGATTTTTAATGAGATGCGACAGCCTTGAGATCGGTAGATTTTGAATTTCAGTGCCAGGCACAGTAGTCGAGACATTATCGCTATTGATAATTAAAATTATAATTAATAAAAACCGATATAGTCTACTATTTCTTAGAGAACAGTACATTCATGGAGCTGGTCAATGGTCCTTACGATGACAATCTGCAGGTTGTGAAGAAATATGTCATGCAAGATAAGTAAGAAGTGTGGTGCTCATGACCTTAGCCGAATTCTCGAAAACAACATCATTAGTGGCAGACAAGAACCGTTGATGACAGAAATGTGATGAAGTAGATCGGTTTAAGTGTATGCAAACGTCATGATGGATGGCGAGTGCGAGAATTCAACGACCATGCTGAGATCAGAGTTGAGTGGGGCTCAGAAGACAAAACGAGGCCAAGTATCATTGCATTGTATCACTGTATCACTGTATCATTGTATCATTGTATCGTTGCATCATTGTATCATTGTATCACTGTATCATTTTATCATTGTATCATTGTATCATTGTATTACTGTATCATTGTTTCATTGTATCATTGTATCACTGTATCATTGTATCGTTGTATCATTGTACCATTGTATCATAGTATCATTGTATCATTGTATTATTATATCAGTGTACATTGTCTAGTGTATCATAGTATCATTGTATCATTATATCATTGTATTACTGTATCATTGCATCATTGTATCATTGTATCATTGCATTACAGCAATATTATATCATTGTACATTGTATCATGTATAATTGTATCATTGTATCATTGTATTATTATATCAGTGTACATTGTCTAATGTATCATTGTATCATTGAATCATTGAATTGTCACTGTATCATTGTATCATTGTATCATTGTATCATTGCATCATTGTATTACTGTATAATTGTATCATTGCATCATTGCATCATTGCATCATTGTATCATTGTATCGTTGTATCATTGTATCATTGTATCATTGCATCATTGTATCATTGTATCATTGTATCATTGTATCATTGTATCATTGTATCATTGTATCATCGTATCATTGTATCGCTGTTGAATCATTGTATCATTGTATTACTATATCATTGTATCATTGTATCATTGAATCATTGTATCATTGTATCATTGTATCATTGTATCATTGTATTATTGTATCATTGTATCATTGCATCAGTGTATCACTGTATTATTGTATCATTGTATCATTGTATCATTGTATTATTGTATCATTGTATCATTGTATCATTGAATCATTGTATCATTATATTATTGCATCATTGTATTATTGTATCACTGTATCATTGTATCATTATATTATTGCATCATTGTATCATTGCATCATTGTATCATTGTATCATTGTATCATTGTATCATTGTATCATTGTATCATTGTATCATTGTATCATTGTATCAATGTATCATTGTATCATTGTATCATTGTATCATTATATCATTGTACATTGTATCAGTCGCAAAGGACCTCGATCCGATTCGGCTTAATCTGAAGCCTTAGATGACGCGGGAAATATTTGCACTGTGGTGTCGAGTACTTTTACATAATAACGATTTATGAAGCGCAGTAAATTACTGCCATCGCTTAAGACAGAAAAACATTATGCGCTCGTGTTGTGTTATCATGCTGAGGCAACGGATTAGAGCGAAGAAAACACGTACAGAGAGAGAGTGGCAAACATACATCACGCCCACAGTTAATAATTAAAGACATAGAGAAGAAAGACGGAAAGGCAGTCACGTTAGGACACGCAGATACTTACGCATCGTCGTCGTCGTCATCATCATCATTATCATTATCATCATCGCCATCGCCATCATCGTCATCATCATTATCATTATCATCGTCATCATCATCATCAGCATCATCGTCGTCGTCGTCATCATCGTCATCATCCATCATCATCATCACCATCATCATCATCATCATCATCATCATCATCATCATCATCATCATCATCATCATCATCATCATCATCATCGTCGTCGTCGTCGTCGTCATTATCATAATCATCAGCGCCGGTGATTAAGCTGGTCTCCCTGACGTGGCTTTTGTGGGCGTTGAGAAATTCTCGAAGATTTACATTTTATATCATCATCATCATTGTGGTTATTTATATCATTGCTCTTCATCAAGGTCATCAAAAACATCCTCATCATCGTAATCATCGAAATCAGCAACTACTACTACAGTTACCATGACAACGACGACAACAACAGGACAATCACGCTTTGCAGGAAGACAGACCCGAGGGTGGTTCCAGGTCTCCCTCTATCTATCATGTCCTGCAGCCACTTCAAAACGTCGTATAGTGTTGCCCGAGTTTTTCGTCACATCAGCAATCCCTCAAATCACCTGTTACAACAACGCAGAGATATTCTGCACCAATAATTATGATTATTATTATTCACCTGAGATTTGTTTACCAGAGGAGAAACCGAGTTTCTTTTTTTTTCTTCTAAAAACATTAGTTTCACCTGACGTTTGTTCCTCTGTTATCGGATGACATAAACATGTCAGATGCAGACCACGGTGCCTAAGGCCAGCAGCAGCAGCAACATCAGCAGCAGCAGCAGCAGCAGCAGCAGCATCAGCAGCAGCAACAGCAGATGACATCGAGTAGGAACATAAGCAGCGTCGGTCTGCATTAAAGGGAACGGTAAGGAGTAGGGGAGATGGTGTGCAGGTCAGATCAAAAGAAGAACGCAGTGTAAGGTTTGTATCTTTGTATGTGCACTTGTTGTGTATGTGCACTTGTTATATATGTGCACTTGTTGTGTATACGTGCACTTGTTGTGTATGTGCACTTGTTGTGTATGTGCACTTATTGTGTACGTGCACTTGTTGTGTATGTGCACTTGTTGTGTATGTGCACTTGTTGTGTATGTGCACTTGTTGTGTACGTGCACTTGTTGTGTACGTGCACTTGTTGTGTATGTGCACTTGTTGTGTATGTGCACTTGTTGTGTATGTGCACTTGTTGTGTATGTGCACTTGTTGTGTGTGTGCACTTATTGTGTACGTGCACTTGTTGTGTATGTGCACTTGTTGTGTATGTGCACTTGTTGTGTATGTGCACTTGTTGTGTATGTGCACTTGTTGTGTATGTGCACTTGTTGTGTATGTGCACTTGTTGTGTATGTGCACTTATTGTGTACGTGCACTTGTTGTGTATGTGCACTTGTTGTGTATGTGCACTTGTTGTGTATGTGCACTTGTTGTGTATGTGCACTTGTTGTGTATGTGCACTTGTTGTGTATGTGCACTTGTTGTGTGTGTGCACTTATTGTGTACGTGCACTTGTTGTGTATGTGCACTTGTTGTGTATGTGCACTTGTTGTGTATGTGCACTTGTTGTGTATGTGCACTTGTTGTGTGTGTGCACTTATTGTGTACGTGCACTTGTTGTGTATGTGCACTTGTTGTGTATGTGCACTTGTTGTGTATGTGCACTTGTTGTGTGTGTGCACTTATTGTGTACGTGCACTTGTTGTGTATGTGCACTTGTTGTGTATGTGCACTTGTTGTGTATGTGCACTTGTTGTGTATGTGCACTTGTTGTGTATGTGCACTTGTTGTGTATGTGCACTTGTTGTGTGTGTGCACTTATTGTGTACGTGCACTTGTTGTGTATGTGCACTTGTTGTGTATGTGCACTTGTTGTGTATGTGCACTTGTTGTGTATGTGCACTTGTTGTGTGTGTGCACTTATTGTGTACGTGCACTTGTTGTGTATGTGCACTTGTTGTGTATGTGCACTTGTTGTGTATGTGCACTTGTTGTGTATGTGCACTTGTTGTGTATGTGCACTTGTTGTGTATGTGCACTTGTTGTGTATGTGCACTTGTTATATACGTGCACTTGTTGTGTGACATGAAACTGAAGCATGGTTAAGGCAGATTAGGGATTTTGGCAATGTCCATTTCCACCAGCGTTCATGAAACTAATTCACATGACACAGTTAAGTTTTTTAACCTCGCCTGTGTTCCGGTTAAACTAAATAAGTGAAGAAAGTTCACTTCCGGGTCACATCCAACGGTCAGGCAGACAGACATTCAAACGGTCAGGATTGGCCTCGTTTAGGAATTTGAGCGCGTATGTGAGGTTCAGAAGTTCAAAGCCGGCGATCTTGTTAGGGATAGCCGTTCAATGCGCTCATGGTAGAGTTAGGAAGGGCTATCAAAGCTGGGTAAGTAAATTGAATTCAATTTAGGCAGACTAAGGCATGGTATAATTAATATGTATCCAGGGCTGTACACGAGGGTATACGCGGGTATACAGCGTATACTCACCTCCTGGGGGAAAACGGCATCGTATAACTCACCTCCCGAAAACCAGGGTATACGCTTGTAAAAGGCATGGTACACGGGTACACGCTAGTAAATCAGGGTGCATGCGCCTATTCAGGCGCATTTCGAAGCGAATGACTAAAAAAGGTCATCAGTTTTTTGGACGGGAAAATTTACGAAATTTCTCGAAGATTTTGGCCAGATGACTAAAAACGGCGGTCAGAAATTTCTAGCCCCCAAAAGTCGGACATTCTCCCGGTCAGTGTGTACTCGCCCCAAAATTTACCTACAGCCCTGTATGTATCCGACGTTTTAATGTAAAATATAAGGCTGGTCACTGGTCACTGCGGTCAGTGAACTGTTAACTGAAGCGTATGAAGTAAATAACAATTGAAAACAGAAATGAAGAAGAAATATTGTACATAATAGACTTTGTTGTAAGTGTATATCGCAACAGCAAGATCAAAGCGCTTCCGCTAAAGTTAAGCCGTGGTTTGCTTAAGCGAAGCACTCGTAGGTCTTCTGTCGTTTTCGCCAAGACAGTTGTTAAACGGCAACCCGATGCAGATATGAAAACGGAACAGATAATAATATTAACCGCATATTATGTTTTCAATATGGAAGCAACTTGATGATAAACAAGAAGCAAAAACGCATTAGTGAAAAACTAGTTGACCTGGATGTAAAGCATGGATTTTGAACCAGGGAAGAGCTTATGTTGTTCTAGGTTGCATGCCTCTATAGCGATCTCACCAGTCACCAATAGAATGATTATAGCCTACTGATTGTAGCTTATACACTGTCGCTGAGAAGCTTATAGGCGGCTTGGAAAACAGTCTCTTTTTATTAACTGAAGTGGCTAATATCTTACGACAATGGCTTAGTTTAATTCAGACTGTTCTGCTTCTTATTCTTATTCTTTTTCTTCATTTTATTCTACCTCTCATTCTTCGCTTTCTGGTTTCCATTCTTTTCCACATTCTTCTTAGCATTCGTCTTCGCATTTATCATTCCTCTCCACGTTGTTTTTTTACATTCCTCTATTTCCTTCTTCTTTTAGTTCTTCGTTCTTCTTCTTCGTCACATTTTGCTTAGAATTCATCTTCACTGGCTTATTTTCCTTCTTCTTTTCGTTCTTCTTCTTCACACATGGCAACACATTCCACTTCCCATTTTTCTGTCACAACACATTCCACTTCACATTTTTCTGTCACAACACATTCCACTTCACATTTTTCTGTCACAACACATTCCACTTCACATTTTTCTGTCTCAACACATTCCACTTCACATTTTTCTGTCACTTTCTGTGCATTCTCATTCCAGTGTGGTGCGCTAGCATTCTAAATCCGGCGGCAGCAATGCGAAATACCTTTGGTGCAAGCTGTAAAGCCCGTATAAGCAGTAAGACGCCAGTCGTTGTATAATGGGATCGGACAGTCTGGACCCGACTGTCCGGATCTTAACGCTAATTTATAAGAGGTTGCGCGCAGACACCAGTGATATTTTCATTAACGATAAGTAGAATTAGAACGGAAAATAACGATTTCCGTTAAGTATAACTGTAATGATAACTGAAATTAATTTTAAAACGGTAACTGAACTGGAACGGAAATCAGACGCCTTGAACGAAAATTAGAATGAAAACGGAAATTATTTTTCGAACGGAAATTAACGAAAAAATCCCGGATTATGTGCTCATTTTTGCTGCCCAATAATTGTCACATTGAACGGCGCGAGCCGCGCGACTCTCGGATATTTAGTATCTTTGGTTTAACGTTGTTCCGGACTCAATTTCCGCCGATCATTAATTTTGACTTGCTCTCATTTTGAGATTATCTGTGAACGTCGAAACAAGCATGTAGTTTTGGATTTGGACTTTCTAAAGTTTATTTTCGTTCGAAAATGAGCACTTTGTCAAGTTTACTTGCCGGACGGAAGAAAGAAAGCCCAGTATGGGACTTTTTCAAATACTGCGCGGAAACCGATAAATCGGTGTGCCACGTGATGGACCCAAAAACCGAGAAGAGGTGCGGAGCTGAGCTTTCGGGTAAAAACTCGAGCAATTTGATTTCCCACATCCAGCGACTTCATAAAGTAGCGTACGCAGAATACGAAGAAAAGCAGTCCGAAAAAGATAAGGCAAAAGCGGGATTGAAACGAAAATTCCATGCGGCCGATTCGAATTCAGCGACTGTTTACACGGATAAAACGCAGACCTTGCAGGAATGCCTGAATAAAAAACATGTCAATTGGGCGATTACTTCAACGGAACATTGTCAAAGAGAGCGAAGTGTTGTGAATATGCTAGTGGACTCCGGCTATCCTGTAACGATGTGTGATCGTCCATCTTTTCGTGAGATGATACAAACTTTGGATCCGAAGTTCAAATTGCCTGGTTAGTCTGTTAATAACTTTAAAAAATTCACTTTTTATTTTAACATATGAAAACTGATGTAATTCTAATTGACCATTTTATGTGCTTATCTTCTGGATGTGATCTGACAATGGCTGGGTTTCAAACCAGAGTGCCATCTGTTTGTGCTTTGAGTTTTAGACACAGGTGCTATAAAAGTTACTGATTACATAAACCGTACATTTGTATAACCAGTGTAAAAAATAAAACAAACCAGTGTTGCTTTCTGCCAACCTGTGTGATAATGTTAACTTGAAAAGTGACAGTAAACTTAAAAGTGGTTGAAACAAACACGTGCACATGTTGAGCCAGGGTGTATTAATAAGAGATGGCATGCGTGCTCAGAGTCTATGAACACATCGCGCATCATAGGTAGGCATTTAGTAGAATTCATATATGTACCGGTACTTTCAAGTGATTTTGTCATATTGGTGTTGTTCATATTCGTAGGTTCTGCTAAAATGAATCAGTTGATGTCTGAACAATATCGAGCCAGTTGCAGCAAACTTGAACAGCTTCTTGATCAAGCACGTCGTGTCACAATATGTTTGGATGGGTGGACTAAGAAGGGACTGGCAGTTTCTTATCTTGGCATTTCAGCATGTTTTTTTGACACAACATCAGGTCAGGCACGTCATTTTACTCTTGATTTGATGGAATTGAAACATCCACACACTGGTGAAGCTCTTCACAGATGCCTTGAGCAAAGTCTATGTCGATGGAATATTCCTGAGAGAAAGGTCCTTCTGATTGTTTCAGACAACGGCTCAAATATGGTGAAGGCAGTAAAATTGTTGCAAAGCAAGTTTCAAAGTGATCAGGATGTCGCGGAGGAGGTTGAATTTGAGGAGGATGAGGAGGAGGAAGAGCAGGATGAGGAGGAAAATAGTGAAGAAACTGAAGTTGATATGCAGTTGCCACTCCATGTTCCTTTTCGACGTATGCCATGTATGGCACACACTCTGCAACTCCTAATCAAATTGACGTTAAACTTAATTGACAATATATAAAGAAGTATAACTGATATTATTTTAGAAAAAGAACTGAAATATAAACTGAAATTATTTTAAAAACTGAAATTGAAGTATAACTGAAATTTTTTTAAGAACTGTAATTGAACTAGAACTGAAATTGAGGACATCTGAACTGAAATTGAAGTAAAATGAAAATTATTTGCTGAAGTAAAATATCACTGCCAGACACGAATAGCAAGTGAAGTTTCTTTCATTTAAACGAGCGATCTATGACCAGTGATATTTTACTTCAGCAAATACGATCTATGACTCAGCATCCGTTTCGAATGATTAGAGGCAATCGCTGTCGTCAGATGGCGTGTGAATCGCCGGAAACGTAATTCATTACGTCATCTCTCCGTCGTAGTATCTATGGCGCGAGTACAATGCGACGATTTGGTCTCGTGCAATGAAATCCCCAGCAGACGACATCCGCTTATACTATTATACGTCGGTGTTCTCTCTGTCTGCCTGTCTGTCTTTCTGTCTCTCTCTGTCTGTCTTTCTCTGTCTGTGTCTGTCTGTCTTTCTGTCTCTCTCTGTCTCTGTCTCTATATGTCTCTGTTTCTGTCTCAGTGTCTCTGTCTCTCTGTCTCTGTCTCTGTCTCCAGCTCGTCCCTGTCTCTCTGTCTCTCCCTGTCTCTAGTTAGTCTCTGTTCCTGTCTCTGTCTGTCTGTCTGTCTGTCTCTGTCTCTCTGTCTTTATTGGTTTCTTTCCGTATATATATATCATATTCTGTCTGTCTTTTCCAGTTCCACCTGTTTATTTATCTGCAATGTTCCAGACGACGATGGAGAATGTGGAGATTGGAGAAGTAAATATGCAAAGAGGAACACGAAGCCGAAGAAGAAAATAGAGAAAAAGAGAAAGAATAAGAAGAAGAAGAAGAAGAAGAAGAAGAAGAAGAAGAAGAAGAAGAAGAAGAAGAAGAAGAAGAAGAAGCAGCAGAAGACACGAAGACTGTGAAAATAATGAACAGAACAAACACACTACGTGACAACAACGAGAGGAAGAAGAGGAAGAAAAATCAATCCAGTATTTAATTCCGCCACAGCTCGCACTTTGGCAGTGCTGGTCCCAATTAAGTGTCTTTGTCTTTTCTGTCTGTCTGTCTGTCTATGTCTGTCTGTCTCTGTCTGTCTGTCTGTCTGTCTCTCTGTGCCTGTTTCTCTGTCTCTCTGTCTCTGTCTGTCTCTCTGTCTATGTCTGTCTGCCTGTCTGTCTCTGCCTGTGTCTCTGTCTGTCTGTCTGTCTGTTTCTGTCTCTAGCTCGTCTCTGTCTTTGTTTCTGTCTCTGTCTCTGTATGTCTGTCTTTCGGTTTCTTTCCGTATGTCTAAATCATATTCTGTCTGTCTTTTCTAGTTCCATCTGTTTATTATTATCTGCACCGTTCCAGACGACGATGGAGAATGTGGAGATTGGAAAAGTATGCAAAGAGGAACGCGAAGCCGAAGAAGAAAATAGAGAAAAAAGAGAAAAGAAGAAGAAGTAACGAAGACTGTGAAAATAATGAACAGAACAAAAACAACGTGAATAAGAAGAAAAAGAAGAACAGCAACAAGAAGAAGAAGAAGAGGAAGAAAAATCAATCCAGTATTTAATTCCGCCACAACTCGCACTTTGGTAGTGCCGGTGTCGCGTGACAGAGTCTTTCCCCCCTAAAAGTCTCCCCCGGGGACTTTATTTCGAAACAGATTCTCCCCGGCGGATATGTTCCAGAATAAATTCGGCCCCGGAGAGCATATTCTAGTATAAAGTCACCTTGCAATGGGGAGAGAATATTTCCGCCGTCCACGAAATAAAGTCCCCCCGCGTTCAGCGTGAAATGGGCTGCAGTTGCATCAAATTTAAATATGAGCAATCTCAACGGTACTTCAGAAAATGTCTTCCAAAACCAAAACAAAACAAAGTTTCAGCCAGAGGAAGACTCTGTTTCGAGGGGAGACTTTGTAACGGGGGGAGACTTTATTTCGTGACACTGGTCCCAAGCCTGGATAAAGGAGGAGGTCGATGATAAATTCTTTGTTATCACACTGCATCGTTAAACTGAAACTACCAATCCGGTGTTACTGCAATGCGCCAAATTTTTGGGTTTCAAATGTTCAGACTGTAATGCTTAGGCTAATCACTATATCAAATGCGGTTTCAATAATAGAAAGGCATATTGAAAGGGATAATTGATGTGACATTATTGTTATCGACACAAGGATTGTCATTCCGAATATATGATGAATGGTTTTGCTTTGCTTAGGATAGTCTATACACTGGGAATTTTTATGAATTACTGGAGTTCAAAACCAAATTATGGAAATCGACTAAAATCTGATCGCTCGAATGAACGTTATTTATGGCCTGATGTAAATCATGTAAGTACCAAAATGAGATTGTCACATACAACTGGTGCCTAGTCTGGTCAATTCGTCTATTGCGGACTCAACAATTATTATTGATACGGTGCATCGTAAATTGATGTCAACAATATCTCTACGATCGGTACTGTTTAAAACCTGGACAATGAACATGTTGAGGAAAGACTTAGAGTCTTAGAGGTTTATAAGCCTTCCATAATAGTCTGGAACGCGGAAATATGACATAATTTGCAAATACCATTCTAATAGAGCTCCAAAAGCAATATACAGTATAAATATCACATTTTGTGGAGGTGAAAGATATGAGAGTGAGCCTCGGAGACTTCATGTAACTAATCATTGTAATGTCAGAGGTTAAAAAACGATCACCACACACAAATAATTGAAGCAGTATCGCCTAATGCGTTTTTGTCACATGCTGTCAATTCGGTGTCTGTATAGGCAGCGCCGACTGTTATAGCCATGACGTGGTTAGATTTTTGCACAGTTAAGAGGTTTCATATACATTAATCACCCTTATTATAGTTTGCCACCCTCATCCTTCTGAGAAAGAAGACAACTCTCAACTACGAGTCAGCGGTATAGAAGCGCGTTTAACTTTAAAAGACTTCCTGACACGTTGAGATGCATGGCCGGTGTCGCGTGACAGAGTCTCCCTCCTAAAAGTCTCCCCCCGGGGACTTTATTTTGAAATAGTTTCTCTCCCGGAGGATCAAATCAAATCAAAATCAAATCATTTATTTGGCAACCAAAAACAACAGGAACAAATCAAATAAAGCATCATAAACACAAGGTTAATAAGTATAATAAAACATTACTTAAATAACGATGCCAAAGGTTTCTATTTGGTTGCACAGGGGACTCGGAAGGGGTCTTACAACCCCGCTAGGTGAGTCCCCTGGGCGACTATACCAAGATGATGATGGCCAATAGGTTGCCGTACCGTGGTCCTAACATAAAGTATAAGTGAAAAAAAAACTAATTTAAGAAAACAAACAGCAAACACCTTAACTAACTTAACTAATAGCACAAATGCACATTAATTCGATGATCATAGGGCCTCTAGTAGATCTAGATGAAGTTAAGGCACAGAGGTCGCTGGATGGTCGGGATGCTGCATGGGTAGTAAGGATTTAGATATAATTTATTCAGAGTAGGAGAAGATATTTAAAAGTTTGACGATTTGTTCACTCTGTAATGAGAATCAACAATAGTCATAATGCACCAGAATAAATTATTATTTATTGTCAAGAATCAGGGCACGCAATTTTGACTTAAAGATTTGAAGGCTAGGCAGCTGTCTGATGGAGAGGGGAATCTTATTCCATGTTTGAGCCCCACTGTATTTAACAGAGAAGCGTCGGATATTGGTGCGGGCGTGAGGCAAATGGTAAGAGTCAGCGTGTCTAGTATGATATGAGTGCACCTTAGTAGTATGGAGGAAGAAATTCTTAAACACGGAAGGTAATAGGTCATGAAAGTATCTAAACATAAATTCGCCTAACTGCACCTGCCTAATTTGATAAACATTTAGAAGGCTATATTCCCGGAATTTAGATTCAGTCGTGGTCCCATAGGGCAGATTTCCTATATATCTAATAGCTCGCTTTTGGAGCTTCATTAAATTCAGAAGACTAGATTTATAGGTGGAGGCCCATATTATGTTACAGTAAGTGAGGTATGGGTAAATGAGTGAATAATACAAGGTGAGACGAATTTGAGGAGGTACTAACTGGGAGGTACGGGATAATATTCCAAGGTTTTTAGCAATTTTATTAGATACAATTTTTATGTGGTCTTTCCAGGTTAGGTGCTGATCTATATATACTCCTAGGAATTTGGTTGATATTACCTGAGTGAGTGGAACCCCATCAATGCACACCCCCATATTTCCTGCATCATAACTCTTTCTATGTGATTTAAAGATTATATAATTGGTTTTATCAAGATTTAATGACAGTTTATTTGCTTGGAACCATTCGGCTACATTTTTCAATTCAAAGTTAACATCATTAAATAGGAGGATCTGTTCTAGAATAAATTCGCCCCCCGGAGACTATATTCTGAAATAAAGTCTCCGGGGGAGAGAATATTTCCTCCGTCCACGAAACAAAGTCTCCCCCGTTGAACGTGAAATCGGCTACAGTCGCATAAAATTAATAGATGAGCATATCAAACCGTTAGTTTGCGTTGCTAACACGATAACACGTTATTTAACACGAACATTTATATAATTTTACACCAGAAAAATGTCTTCCAAAACAGATTTTCAGCCAGGGGGAGACTCTGTTTCGGGGGGAGACTTTATTTCGTGACACCGGCCGGTGTCACGAAATAAAGTCTCCCCCCGAAACAGAGTCTCCCCCTTGCTGATACAGAGTCTCCGGGGGGAGACTCTGTATCGGAACAAAGTCTCCCCCATTGAAATAGAATCTCCCCCTCTACGATACAAAGTCTCCCCCTACTAAAAATCGCCCCCTATATTTTCGGACTTTTAGTGCGTGTTTACTTAAATAAATGACGTTGTATCCATTAGTGGAATTGGACATTTAAATAATAATGAGAATCTTATGAAGTAAGGTTAAATTTGTTGTACTGATGGGCGTAATATTGTAGTATAGTTACAGGCCCAGTACTTGTAGTATGGCATGTCGGACACTTCTGTCATTAAAGCGCAGCGGAGAGATTAGGCTCAAATAGACTACCCATATATCTAATTAATAGTTATTAATAATTAATAGCTATTTATTAATTTGATCCTCGGGTAGTATACATAAGTGGCCAGACATACCAGCGGTACTATGACGATGCTACAATTGCGCCCATTAGTAGGCTATAATACAATTAAGCTTACTCTGTAAGTTAGTATGAGCAGGTTATTAAATGTTCTCGTCATGGAGCTTCCATTTAACCATCGGGCTACCAAAAAGTGGTGGTATCCACCACTAGGTTTTCCCCAAATAATACTTGTTTCGTTTGGAATTTTTTGACATTTTAGTTATCTATAAAGGGTTCATTGGCACACATTTTGAGGTAAACTTTGTGATGATACCTCATACCTTTCAAAAGTTAAACCAGATATACCCGAGAAACCGGAGGCGTGGATACCGCCCCCTTAGATTATCGAATATATCTTATCCGTAATTTATTATGAGGAGAAATAAGTTATGCCAATCTATAGAGGGAATGTGGGGCTACATTTTCCTGCAGAATAATTTGTCATTTGATAAACTGAAGTGTGGAAAATAAATTAAAATATGTAAAAATGGATGAATTTTTCATAAAATTTGCATGTTTTTCAACTATAACGTATTCAACATTTATTATCCAAGAGCAATAAATTATGCCATTCTATAAAGGCAATGTTGGACTATTTTTCCGTGCTAATTACTTTGTCGTTTAATAACAGGATGTACTAAAAAAATAAATTTAAAATGTGTGAATTTTTTTTATTCCAACGCTAATCGACATTTATGTGTAAAAGATTGTCAGTAGTTAATGAACTTATAATTATTAGTTGAAACAGATATTGAAGACGAATGCATACATACATACATACATACATACATACATACATACATACATACATACATACATACATACATACATACATACATACATACATACATACATACATACATACATACATACATACATACATACATACATACATACATACATACATACATACATACATACATACATACATACATACATACATACATACATACATACATACATACATACATACATACATACATACATACATACATACATACATACATACATACAATACATACATACATACATACATACATACATACACACATGTTCAAAACACACAGAATCTAATATTTTGCTCATGCATAATTACACGTTTTTGGAATCGATGGGTCCCCATGTGAAAAGTTGTTTAATTTCGAGGTAGAATCATATCTTAAACTTAAATTTAACATTTTGCAGAAATGAATGCTCTATCCATTGGTGTATTGCAAGTTTGATATCTAAAGCGAAACCCAAAATCCAGGTGGGTGGTAACCACCCCCACCTCTTGGTAGCTCATGTCACAAAAGCTTGGTAGCCTGAGGGTTAAGCGATATGTTATAATAGCTTACACAGGAAATAAAGAATGATAAATGATGAATCATCCTTTCATATCCTTTCGGAGACTTGCCCTGTCAGCAATATAGACTACGGTACGTTGTTAAAATAATTCCATGTTTTCAAACCCGTAGTTTAGGTCTACGTCACTAGCTGAATAGGCCCAGGTCTACTATAGCTTCAATCAGGTAGGCCTACTTTAGTTGACAGTTGTTAGGATATTGAAGGCCTATGGTAAATAGGCCTACATTGTTGAGGAAAACAGTGCTTGGTCAGATATAAAGTGAATGGATGAAAAGAATTTTTTTATTAAATCAAACCTGGATTGATTAATTATTTGAAGCATTTCGTGATTAGGCCTATATCATGAAAAGAATTCTTGACGAAAAATTAATAGAAGCTGGATAGAGAAAAACAATTCTATATTAAATAGAAGTTGGATTTATCGAAACAATTTTGACTAGGCCTAACCAATAATATTATTAATAACAATAATAATAAGACCATACATGGCATACACCCTGCTTTGAATGACCTCCACTCCCCTAAGGGCAAAGTTATTGTGTGGCTCTACTCTTTGTCTACTCGCTGCTTGAAATAGTTTAGGCTATATTAAAATCTTTTCCCCGGTGTTTATGCACCGAGATCGCCTCTGAATAGTTCACATTGCGAGGAGCGCTCTATGAATGCCCAGATACGAGACGATAATTATTATTCATGATTATTGTCAGTATTTTTCTTATTTTGCGGTAATCCATTCATACTATAATTTTGGGGAAAAAATATTATTGTGATTCCGCTTAAAGTTTCCTTAAACATTGTGCTTAACCCCACCTCCGTTAAGCGAGAAGATGTCAAAAGCAATGGAGCCGTGATATAGCGGTGAAAGAGCGTCTTAATTTTGCGGTAATAATTGCCATATCGAACTTTAAAATATCCGTATCTCGGATATTAAAGTGAATTTTGAGTTGAGAACAGTCGCGTTGGCCTACAAATTCGCAAGAAAACGTTCTGCAAATTGTTTCAAAAGAATAATCAAACAGACGTACAAACTTTCAGACATATTTTGGTATAGATAATTACGATGCGACTGTATCAAATCGCGCGTTGAAATAAAGTCTCCCCGGGGGAGACTTTGTTTCGGCAGGGGATGAAATATTCTCTCCGCCCGGAGACTTTATTTCAGAATAAAGTCTCCGGGGGCGAATCTATTCTGAAACAGATCCTCCGGGGGGAGAATCTGTTTCGAAATAGAGTCTCCGGGGGGAGACTTTTAGGGGGGAGACTCTGTTGCGCGACACCGGCCGAACGCCGTTGATGAAGTAATTATTTATTATTCAATCATTTTGCTCTATTTCAGTCACTCTGGAATATAATATAATAGGTTCAAAAAAGCATCAAGGAACTCTCCGAGTGATGGAGACTCTGGGTTTAGCTGGTGTAATGAAAAACATCTTCATTTCCTATTCTCTTGTTCTTTTTACAAAAGCTCCAGAGATAACAATGTAGCCTAGTGTTTCAAATTATTTCCGACGTGTTATAGGCTACTGCATGGACAATGCAATTGTTCATCACGCAGCTATTTTGATGTCGCAAAAAAATCTGCTTATAAGAGAATTTTTCACGATTTCTGAGAGTCTGATTAATTTGGGATTCAATTGTTTTGCCACTGAATTTGATTTGGAAACAGAATGCCGCCGAGACAGGCGAGTTTCCAGAAAGAAAGTGTGTGTCTTGGCTGTGAAGCTTAGCATCGGTAAATGCGCAGACGATGCAACGTCACCCCTAAAAAGCAAAGTGTTCATCGCAGTTATTCGTGTAGATCATTGCTCGCACCTATGTATTGACGACTTGCTGATTTTCACAGTGCAATTGCTTCGGCCATATATCTATATTACATAATATATTATATATTGTATCTTATATTATATACCGGTATATATATATATATATATATATATATATATATATATAATGTATTGAACCGTCGCTTATATCCGACCGAAACAAATAAATCCTCATTTTGCACCGGAAAGTTCATCAATTATTTGGAACACTATAGTGGTCTACTTCACATAATGTATCATTATTTTAAAACGATATACTATCGTTCAAAGTAGGGCTGCGGTAGAGTAATGGATAACACGCTGGCGGAGAGTGCGAAAGGTAACGAGTTCGAGCCCCCGTTGGGCGGATATGCTTTGTATATACATGTATCTATAGGCTGCTATTAGAGCCGTGTATTGCAGACTTTCTGTTCAGATAGTAGGCTATAGTTAAGTTTGCTGTTAATTAAGATCAGTGCTTAACTTGTAGGCCTACATGTGAAGCGCAGTGCGTTTGCAGGCGCTCAATTAAAGAAAATATTATTATTATTATTATTATTATTATTATTTATTATTATTACTTCCACGAGCAAGAACACTGCGCTATCTGTCGCGTTCTGTCTAGGCTTAATGTCAGGTGTGTTTAATTTTTGACGCGTTTAAGGACATTCATGATTAATTAGTGTAGGGACCGAGAAGTGTAAAGAATTTTAAAGATGTGAAAAGGGAATTCTTTACTAACGAATGTAAATAGAAATATTTATCTTCTGCGATCGGTTTCGTTTTCAAGAAGCGTGATTGATTAAACTAAAAATACACTGTAGCTTTTCAGATGGGTTGTATTAACGCGCAAGACTATAATTAGCTCCACACTTCACGTCTAAAGTATAGACGGGAAATGCACATTGTTAGTGACATTTGGCTCATTCTCTCATTTGTTCTCTTTTTCTGTCTGCCTGCTTCTCTTCTCTCTGTCTTTCTGTTTATCTGTCTCTGTGTCTCTGTGTCTATGTTTCCGACTCTGGCTCTGTCTGTCTCCTTTCTTTCCTTTCTCTTAAGATTTGTCACCGGTATGCTTTGAAAGCATCATCGCAAATACGTCTCTACAACACAATTTCCGTTTCTTCCTGTGTGTGTGTGTGTGTGTGTGTCTGTCTGGCTATGTCTCTCTGCATATTATCTGCCTGTGTATCCGTCTGTCGGTCTGTGTCTGTCTGTATGAATTTTATTTATGATTGTACATTTGAACACAGATGTATATTATAGGGTCTAATGCCTACGTCTGTCTTATAAAGTCTCTCTCTGAATTGTCTCTTTCGTCTTTCTGTCTGTCTGACCGTTCGACTCCATACATGTATAAACATGAACACTTATACATCACGTCAAATGCATGCAAGAGGGTGGGTAAAATGAAGTTTATGCCTCATATTTTTTTGGCTGCTCGGTTTTGCAAAAATGCATTTCGTTATGGGACTTATGGATAAAGATCATATTGCTATGGAAGACCAGGCATCAGCAGGAGATTGCATGCTAGCAGTTTCTGATGCGCTGAAGCTTCAGTGCCTCGGAAATACCTCAAAAGACTTTGAGACAACCATTATGAGGCTGATTTAGGTAAAATCACTCACCTACACACGTGAATTACACACCCCCCCCCCCCACACACACACACACACACACACACACACACACGTACGTACCTATAACTACACGCACGTATACACACACACACCTGCAAACACGCACACACCTGCAAACACACACTCACATACACGCAGCAATAAATTTTGATCAAACTCACTTGGTTATAGCCTATAGCATTATTCAAACTCTGATAACGTGTTGCTACATGTACGACGTTTGTACGTGCTGTCATGCATTAAGTGCGCAATATTTAAACGTATACATCATACATGTATAGGTGTATGTATGGTATTTGTATGCTGTGTTATCTGGCTTAGTCTGGCATCTCTTTTGACTGTGCCTTTAGAAGTACAATATACAAGGGCGTTAAATTTACAGTTTATGTACGACGCATGCCTGCATACAAGCGTGTATATTGTATAGGCCTAATGAAGATGCATCTTAACATTCATCTAACGCCGTTAGGTCTTAAAAGGTGTCGGTTGCTGTCTGTGATGAGATGCGAAAGGTCGTTTCAGATCGAATCTGAAGTCGTCAACAGAATCTGGAAGAAAAAGAGTCGACTATACGAGAAGAAGGAGATTTTTAACCGGTGATTGCTTTTCTCATTCGCTAGATGTCGCCAGATGCTCTGTCTGTCTGTCTGTCTGTCTGTCTGTCTCTCTCTCTCTCTCTGTTTCTCTGTGTCTGTGTCTGTCTGCCTGTATCTCTGTGTGTCTGTGTCTGTCTGCCCGTCTGTCTGTCTCTATCTCTGTCTGTCTGTCTATATGTCTGTCTGTCTGTCTGTCTGTCTATCTGTCTGTATGTCTGCCTCTATCTCCGTCTGTCTGTCTCTGGTCGGCTGACAACGACCAATAAATATTCCGAGTGTCTCTGGGGGAGGAACGACGACTTCAATTGAAGCTGAACGTGGATCTGTGTGTCTGCTCGAATGTGTGTGTGGTTGTATGCTTGTCTGTCTGTCTGTCTGTCTGCCTGTCTGTCAGTTGACGTTCTCGCCTGCTATCTTGCATTGCATCGTAAATAGATAAGTGTATATAGGGTTAGGTAGAGTGGAAAATTGCCCAGGATTTGGGGTTCAACCCCATGTCTTTTCTAAGATCCCCGAGGCATTCCTATGACCCCACTCCCACATGTAGTAGAATCTTCATTGCATCCGCAACTCCACCTTTAGGTCAACGTCCGCCACAGATATTGCTCTGCAATCCTTATAATGTAGCCTATCATAAGTTATGATAAGTAAGGTAATGATTCATTCCTCGGAAGACCCTATATAGGAGTTAATTCTTAAACCCGTGCAATTGGTATAGCGTCATTGCATTCTATATGCATATAAATTCTAGAAGAATGTGTCATAGGACAAGTCATTACATATCTTTCTATCAGTCTAAGTGCATGTCCACTTTTGCAATCCTAAAAAGGTTCGTTTTCAAAGGACACAAGAGAGTTTGCAAGGACGAAAGAGGGAGACACTGGCTCCAGATAGGCAGAACTTGATTAAACAGCCAACCGTAGACTCAACTGTTATAGACTGAGTATAATATTCGAGGCTCCTCTTAACGTGGCAGTCCCTGAGGTATAGGAAAGTCTTCAGGCATTGGTGAGATGATATGAGGACAGTAACCCCCAAATCGTTCTTCAGATTGAGTGGAAGGTCTTTTCACAAACAAGAGCCGGCAATCATGCAATGGCAAGGCACGCTGCTGGCAGTGCTGGGACACGTCAGTCCTTGACTGGAGGGAACAAGAAGATGATGTGCACGTGAGAGGCTTTGTAACGCAGCGATCATGACAATGACAACATGTTTATCTATTGTATTTGTTACGTGCTGTTTATCTATTGTATTTGTTACGTGCTGTTTATCTATTGTAGTCGTTACGTGCTGTTTATATATTGTATATGTTACGTGCGTGATAATTATTATGTCAATCGATATATGTTTTGTTTCGAGCTATGACACAGATGTGTTGCAACAACTCGTCACGGTCTCGCTATAGCGGCTATACACACAGACTGTTCGGTGTTCAACTGTTCATGCAGTGGGTTGGAACCCGTAAGCGCTGTACGCTACTGAATCACCGTGCTGCATAATGTAACAAGCCACTGCGCGACACAATGGTGACCATTGGCAGCTGTGGTCACCTTCTTGGACAAGAGATCTTCGTGACTGACTGTTCTGCTCCGTGTCTGATGACGAGACGACTTCTTTCCAGGTGGAGGATGGGTCAAGGTGGAATGACCCACAGTCTTTAATTTTTTAAATTTCATTTTCATCTAATTTTCGTATCATTTTCATTTTGTTTTCTATTTTAATTTAATTTTTATCTCATTTTTCGTTTCATTTTCATTTCATTTTTGATTTTAATTTCATTTTCATTTCATTTTAATCTAATTTTCGTTTTATTTCATTTTCAGTTCATTTTATTTTCAGTTCATTTCACTTTCATTTAGAACGACAGACACAAGAAGAAACAGTGAACGCAGCGAAAACAAATCAAACAAATTTGTTCAGTAAAACTGTGAGGGCCCCAACCTCACAGAATCACGACAAAAGGATGCAGAAAACTTGTCATATTTATCGAATCAACATTCATATGCTGCTATGCATATGTGAAGCCCCTAATGCCCACACATTTATGTTCAAAATGTTTGGCCGAACATGTTGAACATGAAATAATAATCCAGCTATGTTCCAGACTCCAGAGACGCATATTAAAGATATGATTTAATCAATAAAATGTTCCCAGTGAAATGTTACTTGAACCTACTAGAGCTGGAGCATGCCGATCGCTGTAAACAAAGATAGTCACAATGGCTGCTACTGTTACAAATTGCGCATTAGACCGAAGCCGGGATGAATTAACATGCCGAGAATAATAGACGCTTTCTGTATTTCCATTTCAGGTCTTAACCACTGGGTAGTGCCTATTCAGCCGGGGAATAAAAGACCGGCAGTTCAGTCAACGTTGAAACAAAAGGTGAGCGATGCACGCCTGTGCATGATCGCCGTCTATATGCATTTTGCTGCTTTTTTGCAACTCCATTAGCCTACAGGATAATGTAGGTAAACAAACGCCTGGTTGGCATGTACAGTCACTGAGTAATAGTAGTTGCTGTTTAATAACAATGTCTGACTGTTGCCCTCCTGCTTTCTGTCAAGGTGGGACTGGCTGAATGCCGATGCGCCAGTCTTTTATTTCGACCGTCGTGCTAAGAGTCCTGCTGTCACTCGTGAAACCTGAATTTTAGATTGAATTTTATGAGATCACATCAGATATAGCCTTTGTTACTGGTAATTAATGTCACTTACAGGTTATGGCGTTGATACTGTACGTTAATAGGCGCTTTATAAATGTCTAGGTACAATAGAAATTATACAGAGCAATAATTATAAAATTGCAACAAGTTACTTCAAAGGAAAAAGCACCCATGTGAAACTATAAATATACGTGTGTATATATTATATACACATATGTATATAGGCCTACTACGTGTGTAGGCTACGCGTCAACAACTGGCAACATTAGACATGAAAACATTAGCATCAGAGTTTCCTCTGATTACTTTCTCACCTTGTGTACGTCGTTCATTCTCTGTTGCTGGTCCTACAACCCAGAATGGTCTCCCTGTTACATTGCGTTTAATTCCCAGGGGTCACTCCGCTCTGTTTCTTAAGAACCTAAAAACTGCTTTATTTAGCCGTGGTTGGGCCGGGAGCGCTTCTGAGTAGCGTATACGTTGAAGAGGCGCTATATAAATGTCTGAAACAAATAAAGAAGTAAAATACTATAATTATATGTATAAACTCGAAATTGTGCATAGCGCGACGGCTGCGCTATACATAATTTTGTGTTTATCGATTGCCGTTCTTGTTCAAAGCAACAGCCATTGATTTGTGAAGTGGCTGCACAGCATAGAGACAAAGGAGAGAGAGATAATATTTACTATATTTACGCCACTTCACTGCCAGTATCAGATGAGGCTTTTGGCTTGTTGACGTTGTCAGTCAAACGCCAACTGGCATTTTCTGTCATATGAAGAACAGAGTCGCTAGCAGATATCAGTCTGCTGCCAAGGAATTTGTTGGTTAGATTGAAAAAGGACTCGCCAATAAACGTGACAGCTGATTGCGACTTTACGACTGTTAGTGTTTTTCTACTGACCGTAGCTAGAAACATGGTAGTTAGAAAAGTTCCTTTTGAATTAGTATCTGTTGTTTAATTGCCGGATGTTCTCAAGTCGGCTAGAAAAAGGCCAATTTGCGCAAAATAAGTGTGGAACTTCGCCTGAAAGTTAATTGCACTGTAAGACCAATTTTAGAAGTCGAAAATTCAGAAATCGTTGAGTCGTTGTTATTCTCTTAATCTCTAAGATTGTATAGAGTCAATGCAGTAGTCACACCGTATACTCATGACGATGTATCGCCACATACATGTATGTTGCATCGTAACAATGGCCAGCTTAACTGTCGCTAGTACCACTACGTTCTGTCCGCTGTCCTCTCCTCTTGGCGAGAATTCATACGTCCCTGCAGATACATCGAATGCCATAGCAGCGCAGTTGATCAGCGAATGCGCAATGTACTGCTTCAGAAGCGCAAACTGCAACAGCTTCAGCTACAACGAAACGTCTCAACTGTGTTTCTTCATCAACAATCGATCGACCGTCAAGTCAAACGGAACAGACAGCGTCAGCTATCAGGCAAGAATCACATGATCTAACAGACTAAGCCTATAGGTATGTTCATGAGCGGAGTTTGTCAGGGTGGCTAAGCCCCTCCAAGAAGGCCCAGATTCAACTGTTTTCCATGAAAATAATATCCATTTTTGGGGGTTCCCCCCCCCAATAAGGCTCAGACTCGGGGTTAGACCCCCTGCCAAGAACGGAAACCAAACTCCGCTCATGGGTATGTTCATGGGCGGCAGTAGATATTTTTTCCCAGGAGAGGCATAGGTCTATTATACACAATGGTCTCGGACTCTCGGTTAATGTTTGCTGCAAGAGCTTGAAAATGCAGAGCAGGATATTAAGAACATGGGTGTTTTCATCAAGGTTTTTATATGTAAATTTCTCATTTTCACCTTGTGTATCGATCATTAGTAACCTGTCATTCGTGCCTTTGTGCAACGTGTTTGATTAAAAACCAAGGAGTACTAATTAAGAAAAAGGATTCACTTTTTCCCGGGTGCAAGTGTCCTTCAAACCTCTACAGCAGTGCTGTCCAACGTGCGGCCCGCGGGCCGCATGCGGCCCGCGAGATGATTTTGAGTGGCCCGCCAAGGCTCACTAAATTTTGACCTTTGTGTAAAATGAAATGAATTTACTAAAGGACAAAGTTACTGGTCGACTTCAGCGCTTATTTTTGTTATTGGCTTTGAGACAAATGCCTATGTGGAATGCTATAGGAAGACCAATCCGAGAATTAGATCTCTTCTTTCTTTTCATGGGGTTATGTTCCCGTAGTCTAAGCGTAAGTGGAGAATGATACATGACTTCTGATTTTAACAACTCTTATTACTGTACCAGTGTACCTGTACTCAACTAAACAGACCTCGCGAACCGTCCAAAACGTGAAACCGTTCACTTCTACTGAATCCCTGAGATGTGTAGGCTACAGAGTTCCAGCACGTCTGCAAGACAGTGACTGCGACCATTCCTTCGAAAGATAGTCGAGTTCTAGTTCTAAGGCTCAGAAAGAAACAACCGATAAGAGACCCAGGACCGACGAATGGCGATGTGTCGGCTCTTCCTGGTTCGACGACTGTGACTGCTAGCAGCCTAGCTCTTTAGACCGAGACTTTGGCTTCGAAGACTTTTTATGGAAGCCAGAGCAGGAGGATGGAAATTCGCCCCAGTCATAAGTAGATCTTAGCCAAAATAAAAAAAAGCCAAAATAAACTGGCTGGGCGACGTAGGCCTAATGAAGATCAGAGCTGGCCAAACTGTGCCTGGGCGACGGAAATGACTGCAAGTCAGGAATAAAAGCCACCTTGCACATTTTGGTGAAGCATGATAATCGTGGTTTGTGTAGTCCACATGCTACTATTCATTATTTATTATTCCTGTGGAATTGTCGAACTCTTTCCATAAACTGCTCAAGACAGTTCTCTTTGACAATTCCTGGGTCGGGAGCAGCTCCGAAACTTGAACCGGCGGTACCCGGTATTTAAATTTCATACATCAATAGCTTGATTGATGGATAGATTACAATCATTCCATAGGCCTATTAAATTTCAATATGCGTTTCAATGTTGATATAATTATTATCAATAAATTTTAGCCACTACTTAGAGTTTACTGTTGCGGCCCTCGGCTTCAAGAATCTTGCTTTTGCGGCCCGTGGTACCAAAAAGGTTGGACAGCACTGCTCTACAGTATGTGCGGGTGTCCATGTGTGTATTTTATGAGGTAATATAAGATTAGATTAGATGGGGTTCTTAAAATGAGATCAGAAGAAAATTTTAAGGATGCTATTGAGGAAAGATAAGAATATTTGAATACGGCTATATAATAAGCCTACACAATAGACATGATGAGATGAAATCAGATAGGCACAAGAGATAATCTAGTCTAATCTTATATAAAACTAGCTGTACCCAGCCACGCGTTGCTGTGGCAGAAAAACCCTTCCCCTCCCCTCCCCCTCCCTCTTTCCCTCCCCCCTCCAACTCCCCCTCCCTTTCCACTTCCCCTCCGCTCCGTCCCCCTCCCACTCCGCTCCTTTCCTCCCTCACACCGTCCTTTACTGACAGCGGATAGAGCCCAAGAATGTTGGAAGGCCGTTTTCGTAATGGAATTATTTATTGAGTCGCTTATGACGTCACGGGACGCGAACTCATTAATGTTTCGTCACTGTGTTTCGGGTAAAGACAATTCTGAAATTTTGCAAGCGTGCGCTTTCGTTGAATTTGCAAATGGCGGGCGAACGGATTGCAAAGTTAACTTTTTGTGGAAACGATTGGTTTTTTTTCGGGGAAAGAAATGTTGTGACCTTGCGGTATCGGAATGGAAGGTTTTGGTAAATTTTCAAAACAATTGGTGCGTCACTTTCGGCGTGATCGTGACCGCAGGATCGCAAAGTTTAATTTTTATTTATATAGATTATGTTATCTGTTATGACCTAATCTGCTATCGTTTCACCTGATCTTAAAGAGAGTAGAAATTCTATTCAAACCTAGAGATTCGTCTCGCTTAGTTTAGTCCAGTGATATTTTCATTAACGATAAGTGAAATTAGAACTGAAAATATTGATTTCCGTTAAGTATAACTATAACTGTAACTGACATTATTTTAAGAACGAAAACTGAAATAGAACGGAAATTGAGCACACCGAACTGAAATTAGAATAAAAACGAAAATTAATTCTCGAACTGAAATTAATGAAAAAAATGGAAATTTTAGTTGACAGTTTTTCCGATGCAGCTGTGTTTGCTTAAAAGACGCACATACTTTCTGACTCTTACAACTTTTGTATCTTTTGCCTAGCATGTACTTTATTAGGGTTAGTTTTAAACAATTTTTCATTTGTTTGTATGCGCACTTGTTATAGCGCCCCTTCAAGCTCTCTCTACTCAGAGGCGCTCCCGAATGCAGAGCGGACACTGCATCGAAGTTTCACGCCGAAGCGCTGAGCAACTGTGAGTGAAAGACTTGCCCAAGGTCCTTACGCGGCGAGGTGGATTCGAACCTCGGACCTTCCGGCTCCAAGGCAACGACGCCACCACTACACTTTTCCTGAAAGTTTCTAATTTTCAACTTCGCGATAAGCCTGGAAATCACTTGGCTAAATGACGAAAATAATGTATTGAACTTTTTAAGTAGGTTTGCTGCGAGGAAATAGACAAAATAAATGTGCTTAGTGTGCTTAGGCCTATCCATGCAAGGCTTCGTGGGTCTAGCCTACCCTAAAACGGATGACTGTGGAACTACATATTATGATAAAATTTTAACATTTTACCTATGCGCACACAGAATACTAAAAAATATATTAAGAAACAGACCAGGCAAAATCATGGGTGGCTGAAAACTTTCATGCGACTTGGCCTAA
The DNA here is from genome assembly GCA_945859605.1 of Lumbricus rubellus. Taxonomy (NCBI): domain Eukaryota; kingdom Metazoa; phylum Annelida; class Clitellata; order Crassiclitellata; family Lumbricidae; genus Lumbricus; species Lumbricus rubellus. Next base: position 15,213,325 of record OX243816.1, on the reverse strand, counting down.
CTCGAGTCAGCGACTTCACCACGGAGAAAGCATGAGTGCTCCAGAAAGACGCAAGCAAAAGAACTGAATTGAGAACTGAAATTATTTCGAAAACTGAATTAGAAGTATAACTGAAATTTTTTGAAGAACTGGAACTGAATTAGAACTGAAATTGAGACCATCCGAACTTAAATAGAAGTAAAACGGAAATTATTTCCTGAAGTAAAATATCACTGGTTTAGTCTAAAATTTAGTCCAGTTATAGCAACAATTGTAGTGTATTGCTAAGAAGACTGGATACAGACTAAGGTCAAAACACAAGTCAGGTCAGAAGGTCGTTAAACGTAACATTTTATAATGGTGTTGATTGAAATCGGTTTCCAACTTTCCTGAACGAAGGCGCTTTCTCATATAATTTTTTTGTGCAAATTAAGCCCGCGAAAGAACATAAAACAGGGAAACTAACAATTGAAGAGAAATGGATAATATTATTGTTGGTAACATCATAATTTATTACATTTTTTTAGGTTGAACCGGATCGCTTTGTTGGAAGTCCAGGTAAATTATTCAGCTTTAAATTACATACCATTGAATACTGGCATTTTGAGTGCATCGTTTACAAATAAATAATTGATAAATTATTAGACACAATTTATCTATTTTGCTATTTTGGTTTAACAGCAACTGCTAACCAGAATGGATCAACAAACTTTGGTATTTTCTACCTCATTTGATTTAGCTCCAATGCTCCAAAGGTGAGGAATTTAGAAAATTTAGCCTACATTAGCCTACATTTAGACACAAGTGCTAACGATGACCTGTAATGATCGGTCGGTCATAACTATTATGCGCCATTGTTCAACACTTTCGTCTGTTTTAAAATAAAAGTTTCATTAAACGACAATGTGAATAAAATAATTGTCGCAGGAGGAAGTCCAGTAGTTGATGCGGTGAATTGTTCGTATCCGTTCACCCACAACGGACAGTTGTATCACAGTTGTTTTGAATCAGTCGCAGATCCAGCCAATCTATGCAACCGATTCGCCTGTCTCCTGTCTCATCAGAAATATGCCACGTGTCGACCACCTGTTGGTAAGTCGTGGACCATCGCTTCAAATCCAAACGCCAACCACCGTTTAATTTCCTGGAGTCTAACCTACAATAATATCAGTAGTTCAGTACTTAAGTTAAAAGTTAAGACTGCTCTATATAACCCTTACCTCTAAAAGGCAGCCTATTCCGATTTATTCGTCTTTCTTAACCTGATGAGCTGTTTCTTTTCTTTTACGTTAAATAAACAAAAAGATTATAATGATTGAGTTTCTTTAATACTGAAATCTAAATTGATAATCTAAATCTAAATTATATTCGTTATCCTTGTTCTCATTTATTAAAAAATAAAGCTGCTGGTGTATTAGAGGCGCGCAAGAATGAATGAAGCACTTTATAAAAATGTCTTTTTAACTTTTTAATTGTATAGGCTATACTAGGCTGACCAGATATTGGAAACTAAAAACCGGGACACTTCAATCAAGAAATAAATTTTTCATGTAGTCAATAATTAATATAATATAGCTTGCACAAATATCTTTTTTATGCGTATTATTTTGCTAAAAGTCTATAAGACTAATTAAGTCTCACTATAAGACAAGTATGAGACTAAGTCTATAAAGGCCTACTCTATAAGTATAGGCTTACTCTACATGTATAAGTATAAGCTAAGTAATTGTCTAAGTGAATAGTTTTAATCAAATCATGGTTTTAAATTTAAAATAAAATTAAATTGTAGATTTATCAAATCAGTTCCTGAAATTTGACACCTTAATGTATGCTTCTTAAAAGTTTGTCTGCTAACTCTGCTTACTCTGATCTATCATAACGAATCTTGCTTTTAAATTTAAATTTATTCTACATTATCAATTCAGTCACTCATATTTGGCGCTTGTATGTATACTTCTTAAAATTGTTTTGTCTGCCAATATTCTATAATAAAATTTAACGTTGTGGTAGGCTATGCATACGTAGGCCTATATCCTCTGCAGCTGCTAAATTATACTATTCTTTGCCTGGTTGTTTAGCTGTAAAATATTTCCCTAATGATGAAGAACTTGCTCTTGCACTAAGAGCGACCTTGTGTTTCTTAGTGGCAATGTGGTCATTGATGTCTGACCTGCAGCCGTGAGCAACAGAAATAGTTGAACTTGACGTACATAATTATACTAGGCCTATATCGCAGAATACATGCAGTAGGCCTACTTATTACCGTCAGTCGCACTGCTGCACAAGAATGAAAGTTCGACATTCTGATCGTCGTTAAAAGAACATTTTCTTTTGACATTTTATAGTGTTTTTCAGTACCGGTAATTAAGTTTAAAAGAATGTTATCAGTACGACAATAATTATGACGTTTCGATTTTAGATTTAGAACCCAAGAGGTATTATCTTGTTATGCATGGTAATGAATAAAAGTGAGATTACAAATGATTTTACTCGCCAGATGCCAGTAGTAAAATCAATGAAAGTTGATAAAGTAAGTGAGTAGGCTATAATTATAATAGTATAATAAAAATATATCCTTTATTAATTTTGATCACATGACAAAGGCACATGAAATACATCATGATCGGAAAGTCAGGTCAGGTTTTTCAAAAACCGGGACATATTTAGAGTTTGGCCTACCTTTCCCGGCAGCCGGGACAGCTGGCTGAAAACCGGGACTGTCCCGGGAAAACCGGGACGTCTGGTCACCCTAGTGCCGCTATACACATGTAGGCTAATCCTACCGCCAGTAATTGACAGCCTTGATGGCCTTTGCAGACTCGATAAAGTCCAACTCGCGATGACGTTTTCCTGACTATACCATGATTTGATTAAAACAATAGAAATTTTGGAGCACACGATTGATTTACATTGTCGTTTAGTATAATTACGATCTTGGATTATCCTGCACAGTAGGCGTTAACATTCCTCTTCACTCTGCATAGTTTCGGAGTTGTTATGTTATGTTGTATTGTATTGTATTGTATTGTATTGTATAATGACTATTATATTGTATTGTATTGTATTGTATGTAATGTATTGTATTGTATTGTATTGTATTGTATTGTATAATGACTATTATTGCATCACGTTATACCGCATTGCGCTGCATTGTATTCCATTGTGTTGTGGTGTTGCATGCATTGTACTGTTGCCTATTATACTATTATAGTAGTGCACTATCATTGATTTACATTGTTCTGAGTGTAATGTTACGATCCTTTGACGAGCGTTAATTGCTTTTAGATTATGTGGCGCCAGACACCGTCGTGACACTCACCGTCGGGATTCACCTTGACGTCCTTTCGTTGATTGCTGTCTCGCTGGTAAGTCAAACGGTTCAATTCCGAACCATAGGCGGATGGATCCTCATTCACCAGAAGCTCAACGATAACCTCTCGTTCGACAGACCCTGGAGCGACTACAGAAATGGGTTTGGCAATTTTTCCGACAACTACTGGATAGGTTTGGAGTACATGTGGGGTATTGCCACTAGTGGAGCTGCAACGTACCGGCTACGCGTTGAGTTCCAACTGGAATCGTCAAGGTCATGGTATTCCGGGGAATATGACTCGTTCTCCGTGGGAGATGAAAATTCTTATTATCCGCTGTCTGTATCGGGCTACAGCGGTGACATTGACGACCCTTTGCAGGCGCTTAATGGAATGAAGTTCTCGACATCTGACCTGGACAACTCCGGCAGCCAGCATTGCCCGTCCTCTTGCAAAGCCGGATGGTGGTTCAACAGCTGTAACGGGACCAACTTTAACGGCCCCATCAGTACGCAACCAACTCAACCAATCTGTTTTGGGGTTTCAGGTGTGACTAGCACAGACACAATCAGAGAATTGTCTGTGGCTAGAATGATGATCAAGGCCGCCTGAGTACACAAACGAGCAGATCATGCACAAGCAATTGTAAAGTAGCAAATAGATTTGCTTTACTATCGGTCGAAAAAAATTAAGTTCGAAACTGTGAGATACAACCAGCATATCAGATTAAAAATAAAATCTAAATGCAATGCTGTGTGGAAGATTAGAATCGACGGTCGACGCAGTTTTTGGTTAATGCAAAATGTGAAAAATGACTCATTAAAATAATTACTCGCTTAATTTATTCATAAAACCCAAACTGCAGGGTTGTTCGGACTATCATTTTCGATCGTTGGATTTGCTTTTGTGAGCCATATGGTTGCAAGCTCTAAAGTAGTAGGCCTAATGGTGTAAATGTATTCATACTGAGACAATGATGGCTAATGTCATGTGCGAATCATGAGAGAAAAACTCTTATACCTGACAAGACTATAATTAGTGCTTTACTAAATTTCAGAAGTCACTAACGACGTCATCAACATTATTCTACATTCTACATGACAAGCGCCTAAGAATTGTATGCGTAGTATAGGTTACATGGACATGAGCGTGAGACAGGGCCGGGGAAACGTGATAAAAAAAGCTATAGCCTATAGCACAAGGCACAATCATGCCAATACGTTTTGTGGTTTTAGCCGTGACAACTTTAGACTGACGATTCAGTATAACCATAACAAAAGTTTTTATTGCTCAAAGTGACAGTTGACAAAACATCTTTACTACATTATAGTGTAATGGAAACTAACAAAAAGTAAAAACAGAGAACCCTTAAGGGACTACTGTCCCACTGTCAGGGTTTCCCAAATAGGCCTACAAGTGCAAGTAACCAGCAACAGGTTATACGAATAATAGAAAGAATTTTCTTATATCTCAACCAGTTAACTAAACATCCTAGGAAAAACGTCTAAAGGTGATGTTGAGTGTGCCAAATTAGAATTAGTATGATGTACATGTAGGCCTACATGTATTCGCGCCTATAGGCTAGAGCAAAAGTGGCACCTGCCACTGGAAAAGTGACGCCTATTCTGACTACTACTCTTTGTGTTTCACTAAATTAATTTCTTCGCACGAAAGCACTAACGATACTAATGATGTTCGACGTGAAACAGAGAAGCCTACATTTAAAAACCTCGATGAAAAATATTCATGTCCTTAATTTTCTGCTTTACCCTTATTAAGTGCTGCCAAACATTTTGCCGTGACCATTGTGTAATATGCCTCAGGACTGCAACATTCTGAACTCAGATTTGGCCAGATTAAATTCGCATCAATTTCGTCTTCATTCGATTTTTTTGCTTCATTTAGTCAGTTTCATTTATTCTTATAAAAGTCATTCCATCTGTATGTTTGTATGTGCACTTGTTATAGCACCCCTTCAAGCTCTCTCTACTCAGAGGCGCTCTCGAGTGCAGAGCGGACACTGCATCGGAGTTTCACGCCGAAGCGCTGAACAATTGTGAGTGAAGTACTTTCCCAAGGTCCTTACGCGGCGAGGTGGATTCGAACCTCAAACCTTCGGCTCCAAGGTAACGACGCCACCACTACACCACCGCGCCCCATCTATCCATCTCTCCTATTCTTTTTTTCTTTCCTTTTCTTTAGATTGCCGTGTTCCTCTTAGTTGGGATTATGTATCTCGACTTGTATTATCTTCCTATTCTGATCAAAATCACTACATGAAAAGGATTAATTTTAATGTTTTAACACTAACTTTTAACGATTTGGTCTTGACCTTTGGAAACAAAATTCGGCACTCTGGATTCAGGACTACGTAAAGTTGTGCGTCGGGATCAACAACATCTATAAAATTTATTTAGTCAAAAGAATTATGAATCAGGAATACGTAGTAACGTAAGTTAGATCTATGCGTAATAAAGTTAAGTAAAACGTACCCATAGGTTTATTTAAACTTCTTTTAACATGTCTAGTCTATTTGGCTAGTGGAGAATAAGGTATAGGCCTGCAATAGCCCTGCAATGCCTGCATACTATATGTTTGGCTATATAATTTTACTAGAAAATTGTCAACAGTTATCCGAGTAATAAGAAATATTCTATATTTTAAATAAATATTATAGGCCTGCTCCTTTCAGGGTGCAGAAAAATGGAGTAAGCTTAGGCTATGCTTATAGCCTAAATGTCAAATTATTGCTGGGGAAATCATTTCATAAGCGAAATATAGACTATATTTAAAATTTCTTTCAACGAAGAATTTATCTAATAAGAGGCGCCCTAGCAATTCGCTTTTAACACAAAGGCCTTTTTTACCCTGCCCTATAGCTGGAACAGTGGCGGCGCCAGACACTTTTTGTAGCCAGGGCAGTCATACAAGTAGCCAGGGCAGAGGGTTACTCGCATGCTCGGTAGTACCTGGGACTAACATCGATATTAGTCCCAGGTAGTAAGGACGTATACATAGGCCTGCAATCCGGTGTACAGGTAAATTTTGGGGTGAGTATACTCGCTAGCGCCGAAAAAACTACTTTAAAGAAATTGAAGTTTTTAGTCATCGAAATTTCTGATACCCTGATTAGCCTACATGACCTTTGTAAGCGGGGTGTATATTATATGCTATAGGCCTACTGGTAAATTTCTTACGACCTTTTTGGCCCGCATATATAATTATATATATATATAAATATTATATATATACCTAATACATGCACGTTCACTCTAATTTCCGCGATTCTCGACTATTTTCTTAACGTAATTTCATGTCTCACAATTTTCCAAAAATTATTCTTTGTGAGGCGAGTAGGCCTATGCGCTGTATGCCCGCGTATAAGCTTATACCCTCGTTTACGGAACTGAGTACGTGATGCCATTATTTAAAGTGAGTAGGCCTACACATTGTAGGCCTATATCCGCTTAAATAGGTGCATATCTTCGTGTACATCCCTGCCTATAATTTGGCGCTATCGTGCTCGCCATAAATCAATATCACCCATCCTACACTGTTAGGCCTAAGATTGGCTGATCCGAGGATCATATGTAGTCTATGTATATTGCTTACGCAAATAGTTTCGCTTCATTTAAAAAAACAATAAAGCGACAGTTAGACCTATATAGGCCTAAGCTTATACTGTTGGTTGTATTTGGCAACGTGGATAAGCAGCCACAGAATTTTTCCCTGCCAAAGCTGTTGCCTTACCAGAATATTATTTTTGTCCGTGCCTGAATTTTTGTCCTGCCAGAATTTTTCTCTCCCAGAACTTTTTTCCCTAACGGAATTTTTGCCATTGCAAACGAACGGACGTGAACAGTATTCAACAATATGCCCGAACAAATTTTGTCAGAGAAAAATTACTGGCAGGGCAACGACCAGGGCAACAACCAGGGCAAAGGCTTTTTTACATTTGCCCTGCCATGCCCTGGCGTAGCGCCGCTGTCACGAAATAGAGTATCCCCCGTATTAATAGTATCCCCAAAATGAGGAAAAGTCGAAAAAAAACACTTCCGCGTGCATTTAATTTTGCAAATTAATTTTCATCTGCTTTGTTTTGAACAATGACACTAACAGGTGTGTTTATTCCTACTAGATAATTTGTTTTGCTTTGGTTTTAAAGCGCTTAAAACATTTAAAACACTTCAAAACACTCGGAGACACTAAATAAATTCGAGTTGCCTTTCTCTGAGCATTGCTTAGGTCACTTAAAACAATAATTAGAGTCACTTTAAACTTTGATTAGAGTATAATTTTTTTAATTATACACATTTTTCAAAAAATGGGATAGAACGGTTTATACCCTCCCGGATAGTCTAGACCGGTTAATTCCATCCGGGAAGATTAATTCATCCACTCGCATAGCTTTCAGGGGGGATAATCCTTTTCGTGTCACCGCCACTGAGCATACATACATACATACATGCATACATACATACATACATACAAACATACATACATACATACATACATATTACATACATACATACATACATGTACATACATACATACATACATACATACATACATACATACATACATACATACATACATACATACATACATACATACATACATACACACATACATACATACATACATACATACATACATACATACATACATACATACATACATACATACATACATACATACATACATACATACATACATACATACATACATACATACATACATACATACATACATACATACATACATACATACATACATACATACATACATACATACATACATACATACATACATACATACATACATACATACATACATACATACATACATACATACATACATACATACATACATACATACATACATACATACATACATACATACATACATACATGTTTTAGCACAAAAAATTATTCGATCAACGACCTGCTGCCGTTGATATAATCAGCGTTGATGCGCGGTGTGGGTGGACAAAGGAACGAGACGTGCCACCGGTGTCGCGAGATCTATTTGCTGTCTTTTTAAGACAATGGCCAGTGTGTTCAATCAGTCATGGCAACAGTGGATTAATTGAATAAGCTTTTCTTTTCCTTCACTATAGGCAACATTTGTTGAATGGTCCACGGTGAATAATTGTGCATTATAATGACAACTACAGTTGCTGATATATTCTTATTTCAATAAGACCAAATCAGATGAGCAGGAAGCGACGGTCGAATCTGACTTTGCCCCGATGACCAATGCTTTCAGAAGCCATGGTAACAATGGATCAATGATAGCGCTCACCTTTAAACGAGCTCCAATTCATTTATTGCTACCAGTTCGTTGTTAGGACTACTAATTTCGAGTCATTGTCTCAGATTCGGCTAATAACACATGTATTGAGCTGAATTATACATCAAGCTTACACAAGCTTTTGACGGCGAGATAAAAGCTTGTGAAAATACGTCTGCAACGAATTCGCTGCGAGTTGAAGACGAAGCGATTCGTGATTTTGCATCGTTTATACATTACTTAAGAGACTTGATTTTCGTTACACTCATTACACAATGGTTATCATAGCGATGTTCCTCCGCACGTCTTTCCTTGTTGCAACGATGCTGAGCTTAGCATGTGCGAATGTGGTTTTGTTCTGTCGAATAACGTCTCCACTCGGGGAGAATCTGTTCGCTTCTGGAGATTCATCCACTGCCATTACAGTTGGGATGGTCAGTGAATGCGCCTTAAATTGCCTCAGACATGACTGCAACAACTTCAACTACAACGAATCATCTAGACTCTGCTCGATCTTCACCAGTCAACCGAGTTTCGCATTGGCCGAGAACTGCACCTATAGTTATCAGGCAAGAATTTTAATTAACAGGATACAACAAGGAAAGATGAGATAAGACTATAAACATAGAAGTCAAGCGTTTAATCAGGTAAATGTGAATAGTTAATAAAGTCTAAAATTACTATATTTAGCCTAATATTCGATCTCTAGTCACTCTAGTGTCTATTGTTTGAAATAGAGATAATCGAAGAAACCAAAAATCATTCAAACACTGGCATTAGCTACATCGATCAATAAAAAATTGAGCAATGAAAATTGAACTAATCACAAAATGAAAATTAAATTAATCAGAAAATGAAAATTAAATTAAACAGAAAATGAAAATTAAATAAATCAGAAATCAAATTTAAATTGATCAGAAAATGAAAATTGAATTAATCAGAAAATGAAAATTGAATTAATCAGAAAATGAAAATTAAATTAATCAGAAAATGAAAATTGAACTGCAAGATGAAAGAGAATCGGATCGGCTAATCTAAACTGATCAATCGTTTTGCATTCATTTCAGATGGAGCGCGATCGTTTTGTAGGAGAGTCAACAGGTGAGTTTCTATGGTAACATTCCAGGCATTCTAAATCATTAAGTGCAACTGTACAAGGTCGTTGCCAAGGTGTGGTTGCGTCTGCTGGATCATGCCCCAGACTACCAATGGTATCCAAAGTCGTCACCCCTCCGCGCAGCAGAGAAGGTCCTTTAGTTCCCATCCGTACGAACAGCAGCTGTGCGTAATATAACATTTTCTGTGGTGGGAACTTCCTATGCTTCCTGCCTCCCTTGGACTCTTCCTCGAGCGTATTTTGTTATATTAAACGCAAAACGGACCTTTCTCGCTGTTCTGGAGACGGAATAGCCACTTTTAGAGGCGCCAAATGAATACATGAATGAGTGAGTGAATGGATGAATTATTGAGTATTTGAATCACAATTCATCGTTTGCATTCCTAGGTCTGAATAGTTCGTAGAAAATTGCACTCACCAACGGATGCAGTATTTAAGTTATTTAACAAGAAAATTAAACTGACTTTTAATATTGAAAAGATAACTGGAAAAGTGGTAGACCCTTGCACGCACAGTTGTGCCCATCGAAACAAGCGATTCAAGTAGCAGTTTTCAGTTGACACCGTGTGCTGAGTTCCCTGTCCGCGCTGGTTCTGCAGATGATGATGATGGTGGTGATGATGATGGTGGTGGTGGTGATGGTGATGATGATGATGATGATGATGATGATGGTGGTGGTGGTGGTGATGATAATGATGATGATGATGATGATGATGATGACGATGACGACGACGACGACGATGGAGATTTTGCGAGTGAGCGATTTGTCGCAAGAGTTTGTGTTTAATATCAGCAAGTAAATGGCAATCTATCTAGCAATTGGGTTGTATTGAGTTTCATGAACTGTACCGTATAGTATCGTTAGTATACCTTGCTAACACTTTATACTAGCCAGTACAATCTGTGAGACTGCGCCTATATTATGCAAAGCAATGTAGAAGATACAATATAAACGAGTAGACCTACAGGTATCAATACTTTCGACTGTGCATGTAGCCTATGTGCACTTGTTATAGCGCCCCTTCAAGATCCTACTCAGAAGCGCTGCCGACTGCAGCGCGGACACTGAATCAGAGTTTCACGCAGAAGCGCTTAGCAACTGCGAGTGAAGGACTTGCCCAAGGTCCTTACGCGGCGACTTGAGGTGGATTCAAACCTTCAACCCTCCGGCTGCAAGAAAACGAACATATCCACTACACCACCACGCCCCATAGACTGTATGCTGTGATGAAAGTCTTTGTATATTAATGGTTCAACAGGAATAGCTGAACTTGTAGGTGGATACCCAGTAGTCAACGCCAATGATTGTTCATTTCCGTTCACTCACAACGGTCAGTTGTATCACAGTTGCTTCCAATCAGTCTCAGATCCAGTTAATCTGTGTGACCGATTCGCCTGTCTTCTGCCACACCGACAATATGCCACTTGCCGACCACCTGTTGGTAAGTCATGGCAACATTCGATTCTATTGTGATGGTTTTTCTCTGACGTTAATAAGCAAGCAAGCTTCAGCGATGCAGTCCGAATGTATACCACCCAAAACACCCGGAGTCCTTGAATAAAACAAAGAACACTTCAGAGTGACGGCGAAAATGAAACTTTTGGAGCAAAATCCGCACCGGATGCAGGACAGAACTTAACGAGTTAGCGGATAGCTTATAATAAGGCTAAACAAGAATGCTTTCTTATGCGTATATAGTCCTAGTTGCACTAATTTCATGTAAAACAAAGTGCGGTTATGTAATTGGATTATAATTCATTCATTCATTCGGACATTTATATACCGCTTCTTCGAGTAAAAACAACTACTCAGAGGCGGTCCCGACTCCAGCACGCCTAAAACTAAAAAGAACAGTTTTAAGTTTAGTAAGGAATGATCCTGGTATAGAGTCCCAGGGTGTAGGCGCAGCTCAAAAGGAAAGCCATTCCAGACCACCGGACCAACCAAAGAAAAGGCTCGATTCTTCATGGTAGCAGTACGAGCAATAGGAACCAAGAGGACTTCCTTATCAGCAGAGCGTAGCTGACGACGTCCTTGGATACCCAATGTAAGGCTGCATAGCTCTCGGAGGTAAATTGGGGCGAATATACTTACGAATATACTTACGAATATACTTACGAATATACTTACTTATTAACTTACTTTGTACTTACAGTAATCTCTTCTAGATCTCACAGGCTTTTGAGTTGCATTGTGTTCAATTGAATGTAGTTTATTGCGTTTCACCACATACCACTTTCCTATTTCGCACATTTTATGGTACTGTATCGTATCGTACTACGTCTGCATGTATATTCTATGTGGTTTGTGTATTTTTATTTTTATTTTTTAATACTGTTTTATATTCTACCGCAAGACAATTTCCAATGTGCTACACATAGCAGCTACAGTGTAGACACTGTAGGCCTACAACACTGTGTACGATCGCTTAACATCTATAAACAAAGCCATTGCTTGTAGATTTTGTGGCACTGGAATTCGGAGTGAATGTTACCGCGCACAACAGCACAATTGTCATGATCTCACTGCTGATGGAAACGTTTCTAACGAGCTCCATAGGTGGATGGATTCTAATCCATCAGAGACTGGACGACAGCCTTTCATTCAACGCCACCTGGAATGACTACAGGAATGGAATCGGCAGTTCATCTGGCAATTACTGGATGGGTTTGGAGAACGTACGTGGAGTGATCGCTGGAGCAGCAACGTGTCGGCTACGCGTCGAGTTCCAACTGGAATCGTCAAGGTCATGGTATTCCGGGGAATATGACTCGTTCTCGTTGGGAAGCGAAAGCGTCTATTACCCGCTGTCAATATCGGACTACAGCGGTGATATCGACGACCCTTTCCAGGCGCTTAATGGAAATAAATTCTCTACGTTCGACCAAGACAACACCGGTAGTAACATGCATTGTCCATCCTTGTGCGCAGCCGGGTGGTGGTATAACGCCTGTGTCGGGACCAACCTCAACGGTCCAATTAATATCGAATTACCATCTCAACCAAGCTGTTTTGGGGTTGCAGATGGAACTAGCTCAGGTTCTGGAACTGGAGGTTCTGGAACTGGAGGTTCTGGAACTGGAGGTTCTGGAACTGGAGGTTCTGGAACTGGAGGTTCTGGAACTGGAGGTTCTGGAACTGGAGGTTCTGGAACTGGAGGTTCTGGAACTGGAGGTTCTGGAACTGGAGGTTCTGGAACTGGAGGTTCTGGAACTGGAGGTCCTGGAGCTATACCGGTAAATATCAAAACTCGAAAATTGTCCGTGGCTCGCATGATGATTAAGGTCACTTAAAAACCAAGGACGTGTGGGCCAACTCAGAGGACACTAATGCAAAGACTCTGGAAATACTCCACGACTAACGCTTCAGTGAGCCGAAGACATACGAATAAAGTAGGCCTAAACATGGAAAATGAAACCATTTTGTTATAGTCACATAGAACCATTGTTGCTTTAGAATGTTTTGTTTAGAGAAAACTGATTAAAATGTAGAAGTATGGATACGACTCTCAACTCAGCACACATTTGATTAAGGTGTTAGTAATGTTAGCCTCAATTATAGTTAGAGGTATTGATGCTGGGGGAAGAGTATACAACAGACCTATTATGATTTTGAAGCTAGATATTTAACTGTATAAAGATATTATGTTCATCTGATACAACTGATGTCTAACGTTAAAATATAAACATAACATACACCTCTATTTAACTATTAATTTCGAAAGAATTTAATGACTAGTATCATTATGTATATGCCTATATGGCGAAAGTGCTGTAGATGCTATAGATAAGTGCTGATGCTTTTCAGATGATTAAATGTGACAAACTAAAGGTTGCATACATTGCAAAGACGTGGACTAAAACTGACAATAAAGTCACTGATCGTGCAGCAATATTAATTTATATCTCATCAATACGTCTTGTACATTTCGAACCGCACAATAAATTGTTTGGTGCAGTGACGGTTCATTTAATGCATCCAGAATTTCTCAGCAACGCTCCAGAAAAAGACAAGATTAGAGGGAGAGACATAGAAAATTGAAATTTAGTCTACATATTGTAACGGCCTGTTGCCCCTCGTAAGAAAACCACGTGACTGGGGGTCCCACCCCTGGTAATGCTCTTCAGCCTCCCAAGTGGTAGGAGCCTGCCTCGGGGTTCCAAACGAGGCGCCGCCCTGTTGAAGGGGTTCGTTGTCGTCAGGTACTTCTACAGGTTCATCCAAGTAAGTAAGATCGATGGGACCAATCTCATTCCCTGTGGCATAGTTATAGATTATGGTTGGGTCTTCCACCTCAGGACGGGGATGTCTCTCACGGGTACCAAGGATAGCTTCGGTCGAGTGGCCACATATGTCGGCGGTTCTCGGTCTGAGAACGACGGCTTCCGCTAACTGAAGCCCATCAGGGTTCAAATGGCTTCAACAGATTGTTTGAATTCCCAGTCCTTAGGTGCGGTCAACCCTTCCCTTCTCTTCTCCTCAACTAGGTATTCCTCTAACTCCTCATCAGAGTGATCCTCAGACCTTATAGAAGTTTCCATCATTTAATTATTTATTAACATCTGATTTGAAATGTTTAATTAACAATAATCAACTAATTATAACGGACAAACGTTGCTGACAATTAACATTCATGATTAGGCCTAAATATTGTTCTTCACTAAGAGTTCAGTGTCTTTTCACTTCAGTAGAATCTAATATATAATCAACAAGCGTGCATAACCCTGTTTCTAATTATTATGGTCCATTATTAGCACACAGGTATAATTAATTACATTTCGGTTCGAAGATATCGACCGCTATCATCAATCAACATCAGCTTCAATTCTTATCATCAATCACATCAGTTTCAATTAATTAACTTTAATTGGTTTCGGATCCAATTATGGAGCAATTAAGTAAGGTGATACTTCCCTGACTTTCCGTGCAATTTTGAGTCACTCTCGAATTCGAATATGAAAAGAAGATCGGATAATTTCTTGCCCCGGTATTATTATTTGTCATCAAGATATTCACAAAGAATATTGCATCGGCAATGACAATCGTGTAACTTCAATCACCTCAGAAAGAAAACCACACTCGTCCGAATCAGCACACGATTCGACGGACGTAGAAGCAATAATACCGATCGCAAACGGTGCCAAAACCCGTTGCTTAGTCAACAATATCTTCTTACTCATGCAGTTAGGCAATCAGCCACGCAAACTTATCAATTTCAGACCAAAAACCCACACAACTTCTTGTCTTCACGAGACGAGCTCTTACCCTGATGGAATCCTAAACTCGACTGCGCTTTTCGGCGGTTGCAACGGTCACGTGGGCCGCATCAACCAATCAACGGCTACCACGCAAAAGCGACCGTCGGACGCAAACCTCGGCCCCTGATAGGACGGACAATCTACTGTGATTGGCTACCACAAGAGGACTCAGAAGCCTCGACAGCAGCCTCGTACAGTAGTTTCCTACCGAACACGACTATGGCCTTCGTGAAAATATTACCTCTATGTGATGATCTATAAATAGCACCACGATACCTAATAAAATCGATTAGTGAGTAAGCACTTGAAGCGGCCTTGTAGGACGTTAAATTGTAGCGGCCTTATAGGACGTTACAATATACAAGCAACACACATATCGCCGCCTGAGAGTTATAATGCTCTATCATGAATTTTTGAAAAAATCGAGTTTGGTATCAATCTCTTCAGTGGAGCATTTGCTCTATCATTAGACAAAAAGGCTAGCTGATTGAAGCGGCCGTTTCTTAGTTATAAGTCAGTATTTAAATGCTCTATCTTGTGAAACTGTTTCCAATCTAGACTTTCTTAGTGTTATAAAGCTCTATCATTGGCATCCAATCACAAGGCTGGATTCGCCATGTTACAGCAAAACGTTTCTGAATAGTGTTTTCAGTGGCAAAATGCTCTATCATTGACATCCAGTCACAAGACTGGGTTCGTCATGTTACAGCAAAACGTTACTGAATAGTTGTCAGTGGCAGAATGCTTTATCATTGAACTTTGCACTGCATGTGCTGAGTTAAAGCAAAGATAATACTGAACTGTGAAGATTATAATTATAACGCAGACTTATCATGAATGCGCTTGTCACATGTCTTTTCCCTCTTCTTCTCTACGTGTGACCTTCAGTCTCTTCGGAAGCTTCTTCGTATAAGTTCGTGGTAGCGTAGGCCTATCCCTAGATAACTGTTTCATTAGCTAAATGGCTAGGTTAAAGAATCTACAGTCTTTCACTGTTTTGTTAACCAACAACGACGACGTGTTTAACTCTTCTTATTATACTCCAAAATCCGATATAAAGTAAAACGATCAGCAACAACACAACAATGACTACACTTGCGTTATCATAACAACTACACGACTACTATCTTCATCAGTCTACTCTATCGCAACTCAACAACAACTCTTACAGCCTATCTCAACGGCTCTCAACACGCAACTCTCCTTCTTCTCTTCCACTCCCTTCTTGTACAATTAACGTACGCTCGTCTAGACGTCACGTGCTGTCCAGACAATCACCTGTGCAGACGCCGCGCGGCAATTTGCACCTGGCCTACTTACGTCGCTGTACGACAATCGGCGTGCACTGATTAAATTAGCTGACATTACCTCCTTCCTTTCTTTTGAAGAGAGCTAATTAATCTCAAAAATTAGCGAACGTATAATGCTTAAACTAAATACAAACAATTCTTATACTAAATGCAATCACAAAATACCTTATACTACAATCTCGATAAGCAGTCTGCTACTACATTCAACTTTCCTTTCTTATAGTTCAACAGAATGTCAAAATTTTGCAATGATAAAGACCATCTGACTAACTTAGCAGACTTCGACATTGACTCAGTCAAATAAACTAAAGGATTATGATCAGTGAACACATTAATCTTGGAACCAATAATGATTTCTTTCAATTTGTTTAAAGCCCATATGATTGCATAGGCTTCCTTCTCAATCGTCGCCCATCTCCTCTGGGTATCTGTCAGCTTCTGGCTGATAAATGAAACGGGACGTTCTATCCCCTCATCGTCCACTTGTGACAGCACAGCCCCCACAGCAAAATCACTGCTATCACAGTACAAATTAAATGGTTTGCCAACCTCGAACATGTATAAAATCACATTTGATAAAACAATTTCTTTAAGAGAATCAAAAGATTTCTGGTGGTCCTCAGTCCAAACAATGTTCTCAGGTGTCTGCTTGCTAGTTAAATCTGTTAATGGTTTAGCAATTTCAGCAAAATTACAAATAAATTGTCTGTAGAAACCAAAAAATATCAATCAATTAGTTAGCAAGTGTTAGGATTTTTTGGGTTCAGCACCACTTCCTGTTCTACCAATGTACATAATCCAGGTTTGTCCGAAAATCTGTCTGCATAACAGTTCAGTACATCCAGTAGCTGTTTCTGTTGCTCGCTCGTAAGATGTCCGATCTGTTCATAGTCCAATTGCAGCGATTTCTGTGTCGTCTCTGCATGGTCTTCTTTCAATGGTAGCTCTACCACTGATCCGAATTCGTCGTCCTCTTCCACGATGAGACCACACGATAATGTTCTTGCGATGAACTTCCTCATTTTGTTGGCATGGACGATTCGTCGGCCGTTTTCATTCATATCTACCAGATACGAATACTTGGATCTTCTTTGTAGCACTGTACATGGACCATGCCATCGTGAGATCAATTTATTGGTTGACGTTGGATACAGGACGATGACGTTTTCTCCTGGTTCGGATTCTTTATCCTTGGTCCTCTTGTTGTATTGACTGGCGTATTGTTTTTGCTTTTCCTCTGCACAATTCTCAGCAAATATCAAAGCTTTCTCCATGTCTGCTCTTAAGTTCTTCAGGTACTTTGCTGGTTGTACTCCAATGTTTGGCGGTAGATTTATTTCTTTGGTCCAGCTTTCCTTTAAGATAGTTAATGGTCCTCTTGGCATTTTTCCATACACCAGCAGATATGGTGCCACTCCTGTCGTTGCGTTAGGAACTTCTCTCAATGCCCATACGGTAAACGGAATGATTTTATGCCACTGTCTTGGATTTTCCACAATGACATGATGTACTATCTTCTTGAACGTCTGGTTCCATCTCTCGACTAATCCGGCTGCCTCTGGATGCCCCGGTGAATCGAATCGTGGACAGCATCCCATCAATTTCAAAAATTCTCTTGTAAGACTGGCTGTAAAATTCATGCCTCTGTCGCTGGTGATCACAGACGGCACCCCCACGTCAATGAAAAGCTTCATCAAAGCTTCGCACACAGCCTTAGCAGTCAATGACTTCAGCAAGAAGATTGTCGGCCATCTTGTACATGAATCCACTATGCACAAGCAATACTTATGCCCAGCTGCTGACTTCGGTTCTATTGGGCCTACCACGTCCATAGTCATCCGTCGGAATGGAACATCTTCCCTTGGAATTGGTGTAATCGGCACTCGATCCATCACCAAACTTCGTGCCTTCAGCTGACACTTCTCACAGGACTTACAAAATTTCACCACGTCTCGACGCATCTTTGGCCAGACAAAGGACAACTTGGTTCTCTCTCGTGTCTTCTCTTCTCCCAAGTGTCCGCCAAATACTGACTCGTGAGCTAATTCCATTACTTGAATTCTTCTCTCTTTCGGTAACACCAACTGATACACAAGCTGATCCAGCATTTGATGCTTCTTATACAGCAATCCATTCACCACGATAAACTCTGATCTTTGGTCTTCAGCGATCCTCCACCACGATTTCAGTGACTCGTCATTTCTCTGCTGCTCCTCGAATTTCTTCGCATCTTCCAGCTGTCTTTCATCGTTCGAATTCTCTGTGAACAAGTCCCTCATACTTGTCTCCAGTTCAGCGTCGCTTCCGGAATCTTCACTATCATTTCGTTCACATGCAGCCATCTCTTCTTCAGTTTCATTGTTCTCAGATGTTGTTCTTTCGTCATCTTGGATGCTGAGTTCATCTTCGCTTTCCGTGTCATCTTCTTGCGAACTTTCGTTTATCGTTTCATCTTCTCCGTCTTCGACTTCTGCTCTCCGACTTTGTGCTCTTGTAGTCACATTCGCTTGTAGCTCTCCTTGCAATATACTGATTGGTGGAACCTCTTTCAGTTCTGCAATTATCTCTGGATGTAGCAGGAACTTTTCTGGATTTTCTTTACACAGTTCTGCTGAAATGCTGGCACACACTAAAGTTAAATATGGCGCGATATTTATTGTCCTGTCCTCTGTAGCTGCTCCTTCGTTACGACCGCTCATCCGCACTTCGATTTTCACCAACTTAGCTGGAATCGGCTCTCCAGCTACACATTGCAAATGAACTCTGCCGATTTCTTCTACTGTCGTTCCTTTCAGTAGTTCCTCGTTGATTACTGGTATCTCGGTCCCCGAGTCAATCAACGCCTCGACTTGCACAGGCTGCCCATCAGTCCCACGTATCTCCACATTTACATGCTGCAACGATATCTTCTTTATGCGTTGACACTCCTCTTTACTTTTTGTTTCTCGACAACTTTCTGCAATGGAAGTAGTCTTTATCGCTTCTTTCAGTATGGTGAACTGCGGCGTACACTTCATCACTGACTTTACTTCTGTTTCTTGGTTGCATTGTTCTTCCCAACCAGGAGGTGCATTTATCACTTGTATCTGGTTTACTCGAAGATTTTCTGCACTTCTGCTAAAGTTCTTCCTCAGATTTGCCGCTCCTGGTGCTTGGCAATGTTTTATTAGGTGTTTATCAGAATTGCAATTGTGGCAACGCTTCTTGATAAAACTTCTTTGCTCCTTGTTCTCCCACTTGTTGTACGGCGTGTAAGATGCATTACTTTCTGTTGGGCGTCCCAGCGGCGGAGTTCGATTGTAGGCTTGTCTGTCCCACGTTGACTGTTGTTTATCTTGCGACCACTGCTTTCCAGAATAATCATCTTTCTTTGCATCATTACTCTTGGCTTGGCTTCCGGTGTCTTTGCTATCCTTGTTCCACTTGGGTTGCTTTGGACTATTGTCCCATGCTTCAAATTTCGGTTTGTCTTGGAACATCACACCAATCCGATTGTTTACATGTATATCTGCGAGATCTGCAACATTACTAGCTTCCAAGCATTCTGTGCCCTCTTTTGCTAAGACAAACTGCAGTGGACCTGGTGGTAAACATTCTTTCAGCTTATCCGCCACTAACAAATCAAACAGCTTCTCGTAGTCTTTGTCCACTCGTCTACTTCGGACATAATAATTCAACAGGTTCTTCAGCCTAGCCGTGAACATCGTATACGTTTCTTCGGCTGTCTTCTTGGCATCTGCAAACCTTGACCTGTACTCACGAGCTGTTAACTTGAATTCCTTCAACAAATGCTCTTTCACTGCATCGTATTTATCTAAATTCTCAAATGACAATCGATTCAATACCGTTCGCGCTCTCGGGGTCATCAATGGCAACAACAATTTCACCCAATATTGCTTTTCCACAGCGAAGCTATTGAATGCATTTTCAACTGTTTCAAAATATAATGGCACTTCCATCATATCATACGGCATCTTCGGTAACACATGCTTCATTGCGTCACCTATCTTCTTAATCTTGGACACCATTGTCTCACTTTCTTTGAGCCTAATCTGTTCTGATACTTCCCGGCTCTTACGATCATCTTCGTCCCTCTTCTTCAGTCGATCTTGATCTTCGATTCTCCGCAGTTCTTCTTGTTCAATCTTCTGCTGCAACAGTTCTAACTGCTTTCTGCGTTCTTCTTTTTCAATGGCCATTTCTTTAAGTTGAGCCTCCTTGATAGCAAGTTTCTTTTGTTCTAACTGCATCTGCTCTTCTCTTTCTCTTTCTGCTTTTTCCAAATTGTCTTTTCCGGCTTGAAATTCTTCCTGACGAATTTCTTCTGCTCTCTCCAGTTCTTGTAAACGCATCTTTTCTTTTTCTTCCTCGCGAGCCTTTTTGTCCTCAATCTGCTGCTTTCGTATTTCTTCATCGCTTTTTCTTGCTTTTTCGTACTCTATCATTAACTCCATCCTTCTTCGTTCTGATTCGTCACGATCTATTTTCATTTGTTCTAACTGAAGCTGGAACTGTTGCTTCTGCATGTCTATCTCTTGTTGTCTTATCCTTTCTAATTTTTCTGCTCTTTCCGCTCGTTGCTCCTCTTTCTCTTTCTCCTCTTGTTTACGCTCTTTCTCCTCTTGTTTACGCTCTTTCTCCTCTTGTCTGCGCTGCTCTTCTTTCTCTTTTTCTTCTTGTTTACGCTCTTTCTCCTCTTGTTTACGCTGCTCCTCTTTCATTATCATGAATTGCAGCAACGCCTCCATAGACATCGGTGCCTCAGGCTTCTCCACTGGCTTCTCCGCAGCGCCTCCGACAGCACCTTCTTCTTCTTTCTTAGCCCAAACCTCGGCTAAATTTCTCATCAATTCTTCCCTCGACATTTGTTCAACTTCTTCTGCGTCTAGATCTGCTTCAATTAGCAGTTTTATCAGTCTATCAGTAGACATCTTCTTAATATTTGCTTGCTTTTTCTCCGTAAGTTTCTCCATCTTACTTCTTTACTTTACTGATGCTAGTCGATAAATAGTAGGCTACTCTTCAAATGTTTTCAATTGACTGACTTCAATTCTTTAAGCAAACTTCAAAAGACAAGCAAGTTTTTTCTACCTCGTAGTCGTTGTGTTGTCGTTTCTCACTGACGTACGGATGCTCGATGTATCGTTGCTTCTCCCGTGTGCTCGGCTCCTCGATAAATTCGCAGCGTCCGTTCCTCCACAACGTCTGTTGATTGAATAGAATCCCTCCGTTCGTAACTACGATCGTTCTCCTGCAACTTGGATCGTTATCCTGCAACTTGGATCGTTATCCTGCAACTTGGATCGTTATCCCACCGCTGCCACCAAATGTCACATGTCTTTTCCCTCTTCTTCTCTACGTGTGACCTTCAGTCTCTTCGGAAGCTTCTTCGTATAAGTTCGTGGTAGCGTAGGCCTATCCCTAGATAACTGTTTCATTAGCTAAATGGCTAGGTTAAAGAATCTACAGTCTTTCACTGTTTTGTTAACCAACAACGACGACGTGTTTAACTCTTCTTATTATACTCCAAAATCCGATATAAAGTAAAACGATCAGCAACAACACAACAATGACTACACTTGCGTTATCATAACAACTACACGACTACTATCTTCATCAGTCTACTCTATCGCAACTCAACAACAACTCTTACAGCCTATCTCAACGGCTCTCAACACGCAACTCTCCTTCTTCTCTTCCACTCCCTTCTTGTACAATTAACGTACGCTCGTCTAGACGTCACGTGCTGTCCAGACAATCACCTGTGCAGACGCCGCGCGGCAATTTGCACCTGGCCTACTTACGTCGCTGTACGACAATCGGCGTGCACTGATTAAATTAGCTGACAGCGCTTGTATCATATTATCCTAGATGAAGCGATATAATTCTGTATTAATGTATTGTAAACAGGCCTAAACAAATTGCGCATGAAATGTTTCCATTAAAACCTTGCATGCTACATAGCCTACTCATTTATACGCTTAATAAATCAAAATCGCGGTTCTATGACAAAATGGTGTTAGGCCTAGAGTCCTGGACAAAATGGTACGGACAAAATGATACGGATGAAATCGAAACTTTCATGTTCTTGACTGATTATGAAGATAGAAATTAAGATGTTATAACTAAAATTTCATGACTGTGCGCAAAAACTATGATAGAGCAATATAATTATATTCAGGACGTAATTTAATAAGCGCTGCTGTAGATCTATGTCTAACTTAGAGCATTATTACAACTACGTGTATACTTAGTCGTTTGGGGTTATATTGCTCTAACATGCATTTTTGCATATTTTTGTTATTTTCTATGCTTTTTCACTTGTTTTTATCAAAATAAACCTTATTTTTGAAAATAAGTCACCAGCAGGCACCTAGAAAAGATGGTATTATCCTCCAAAAGAATGTAGTTTAGTATTCTTGGCTTAAAACAGTGCCCAAACTTTGAAGTCGTTTTTCTCGGTTTCGCAAAAACCTATGATAGAGCATTATAACTCTAAGGCGGCGATATATTGATCTATAGACCTATGTATGCGCCGAACCTTTACTATTGTGGGTCACGCTATCTGGAATGGCCTCCCACTAACCTTGCGACTTATGCCTATAGGCTAAAGTCGCTAAACTCACCTACTTTTTATAGGCTAAGTTGCTCAAATCCTACTTGTTAGCTGTGGCTAGGAGCGCGTCTGAGTAAGTTTCTGGAAAAGGCGCTATATAAATTCTCGAAATGAATGAATGAAGTATGCATATAATAGGCTATATACAGTAATACAGTAATTGGGGGTGCTCGATAGTACAGCGGTTAGCGCGCTGGACTGTCGACCGAAAGGTCGGGGGTTCAAATCCCCGCCGGGGCAGAAATTTGCAACGAGATTTCTGTTCCACAAGCACCCCCTAGCCGACTCAGCTATGATGAGTACACTGACCTCACGGTCAGTGGATGATGAGACGGCGAGGGAGAGGATTGGCCACCGCCCTCATATGCCGAGGCCTTGAAAATGAAGGCGCTAACACTTCATCCCCATTGGCTAGCCCTCCGGGCTAGCTAGACGGGATATCATCATCATCATCATACAGTAATACAAACATTATTTGTGTATAAAAAGAGCAAGTAGAGCAGGATAGCATCAATTCAACAAAGTAGAAAAGTTTTAAGAAAGTTGTAGGCAAGGGATGGAAGCTGGGAGCGAATGCAATGTTGCAAGAGAATGGGTGTGACCGCTGAATGGGGTCATTAATGTAGTTATGAAAGACGATTAAACACTTGTGATATCTTCTGCGTGATTATTTATACTCTTTGTGAGTGTTTCGTTGCATGGCAGTCATCATTTGCCATTTTCCAGACACGATACAAGGTTGCTGCATTTAATGTTGATCTCCTCTATTATTCAGAAACATACACACGACCATATACAATGCAATTATACAACAGAGCATTCATTGATAGTGCTGAGCAACGGTCCTTTATGTATGTACACTAGTCTTGTTAGAGCGCCCCTTCAATAATTCTACTCAAAAGCGCTCCCGGCAACAGCGCGGACACTGAATCGGAGTTTCACGTCAAAGCGCTGTTGCCCAAGGTCCCTAGAGTATAATATTTTTATGAGGCGGCTTTGAGGTGGATTCGAATCTGCAACCCTATGGCTGCAAGGTAACGAACATACCCACTACACCACCGCGCCCCACTTTAATTAAGGATCTGCTTATGACCAGCTTGAGTGGGCAGGGTTCGAACCTACATCACCTTATTACAGATCAATTATTGCTCTCTCCACTCAGCAACCTCACACATGTCCAACAGCTGCACGCGGTGCTATTATAATAAATGAAAAAATACTGAGAACATGGAGCGCGCCGAGGTCAAAAATAAACGCGTGATTATTATTCATGCGCTATGATGTCATTGTTATAATAAATATCTGTGTACTGTATATATTATATGTCGACACGTATATAAATTATATAGTTTATATTATATATCATGCCGATATAGATATAGGCAAAAAGTTACAGAAGCTGAAGCTGCAGGCTTTTCAAGGAAGCAGATTAAATTTATGTGTAATGCGACTCCGTATGATGCTGTCTCATGCTGGCTGTTAGTCTGCATGTTTCTTTCTCAGTATCTGCATGTGCATGTAGGTGCTTGTGTTTATGTAGGCCTATGTATGTAGCCTACATGTATGGGTTCAAAATGATAGGCCTACGCATGCACTGGTTGATTAATTAATTATATGGTACCAGCATACACGCCTCGTGTATCTACTAGGCCTGTATCTACATGTGGGCGCATGCGTTACTGAGAGTCTGAGCACTGTGCGATGAATGCCTGCTGAAACTAAGACGATAAACACTTGTGATATCTTCTGTGCAGGCAGACACACACACACACACAAGTCACACACACACGCAGACGCACCACATACCGACACACAGACGTACCCCACACAGATTCACAGACACACTGACGCACCACATATACACATTACACACACGCGTGCAGCCACTTAACAGCATTTATACACACGGCGCAGTACATCATTTTGTATACTGCGTTGCCTGCAGTGTATGACCCATAAAACAAAGACAGAGTTTCCTGTGCCAACATACACACACACACGCACACACACAGGCAGGCGCATATAGGCTGATGCTTCTTAAGCTGACGGTGGACCACGTGTATACTCATCATCAACCGCATCATCAGCATCAGCAGCAGCATCAGCAGCAGCAGATGGAGAGTTGTTGTATAGCATCATCGGACGTTCACGGTAGCTGGCAACGTAGGCCTATATAATATATGAGAAAAATCTTTATTTAGTATACATGCTGTTCTCTGTCGTCGCTCGCTCTTCTTGTGTTTGAATGAATCATCGAGGAAGACTAAGACTGGTCTATGTGAGTAAAATTAATAGACTCTACAATTGGCTACATTAACTATCAGCTTAAATAAAGTGTTGTACGTCCACATGCATCTCTGCAGTGTTGTAAGAAGGCGTGCGGTTCGCGGAACGCCTTCCGAAGCTGGTTTAGGTCACTTCATGCATGGCTTATTTCAGGGATTTAAATCTTGGGCTAACACGGTTCGGACACGGGGTTCTTAACTGGGGTGGCGCACTTTCAACAGGGTAGCGGTGACAAAGAATCTCACCCGATTAAATCATTCGGGTGAATAGGTCCTATAATAATTATTATGCTCGTTATATAAAGGGGAAGTGCTAACTAGGGTCGGAATCTGTGAGCGGCGCTATATAAATGTTCAATTTTCAATTACAATTACAATTACAATTACGTGTAGGCGGTACATGTATGATGTAGGCTACATGTCTTACACAGTATATGCTATACCATAGAATTAGTTGTTTAAACACCATAGTTAAATTTGAAGAAGTTTGTCGGGATGAAGCAATGTTCTAATTCCTCTGATGATGATGCGATACATAAAATTGCGTGTAGCGTTAATTCCTTGTTGATAGGAGAAGAACAATTTACAGCAGTGAGCGAGAGGAGGAAAGCAGAACGCAGTAGAGAAGACAGTATAAGAAGAAAAATGGAAGAATAAACGGAGAAGAAATAATAAAAGCAATTAGAAGAAATAGAAAAGCGCAGCAGACAAAGAAAAGTATCGGACAACAAAGAGAAAAGAAAGAGATTGCAAAGTCATGCGTAACAAGCCCTTAAGGTAAGTCATGTGCATGCATTTAGGTATAATTGTTGTTAATGACTTCTTAACCTTGGAATGTCAGAGCTGGCGGCCAATTTTCTCACTCACCGTCCGAGCTTCCCATCGACAATGTTCTTCCGGTGTAGACTAATTATTTTGTTAATGAATTAGCTACGGATCCATTAGCCTAAGTGGAGCAGATTTCTCGATGCATCTTTCTTTCCTGGTGAGCAGCATAAGTATAAACAATTTAGGCCTACGTCTTGTTAATAGTACTTTTTACAGTTTCGGAAGTACCGCCGGTAGTTAACGCTATTTGTAGGAACTTACTAATCGTTCATTTGAAATATGTTTCGTGTTAACTTTTATGTTGTTGTGTACATTTATTCCAGGTAGCAATAGAGCACAAACATGGCGACAAACTATCGTCTTTCAAACTCTGGAATTCTGGGAATTCTGGTCTTCATGTATCTAGTGAGTGATTTTATAAATGAACACGCTTAATTGCTTCTTCTGTTAATAGGCTTTTTAACTGCTCAGAAACTGCAGTTTATTGGCCTTGCCCAATGAGAAGTAAAAATAGGTCTAATACTTTTAACCTCTAATAATTAATATTAGGCTGCAAAGGAAAGCTTAACAGCTTAAACATTAACAGAGCATGTTTGCGCTATTTTGTAGGCTATTATAAGCCCGCAAGACTTAAGTCAAGCCTTTTATTTGAAATAAAGCAGTTCCAATTGCAATTGTGGTGTACGCAGGAAATGTCTTATTATCTGGAGTCTGACAATTGTCTGGATATTCTAATATATCCGTTGAAAACTCAGCATAGGCTGGTTATCTGATAAAACAGAGCACATGCCTTCTGTGCTTGTCAAGGGCGCAGTTTTTGCTGGCACTGAACCAACTCTCCTCAGTAACTCTATTGATTTGCTAACTACAGTTTCAAAATAAATGTCTGGAAACTTCAATTACTGTTGCGGTTTGATGTTTACAATTACAATCTCTTAGCTTGGTACTGTAAACAGTGTAAAATGTGAACACCAAAGATTAATTTGTGCTATAACAACACTAGAAACATATTCTACACTCTACAGTATTAGACTTTAATAGTACAATGAGAAACTTTTATTCTAATGAGAGTCACTTTAGCTTTAATTAGATAGTCGTGCCTGCAGTCCAAGAGGTTGATTACTGTGTGTTCAAATAAAGTAAAGTTTATTGGAATCGATTCGGTGGTGAATACATTCGAAATGCACATTTTGTAATTCAAGACTTAGTGTCAAATATAGCAGATGATAATCTTCACAAGACATAGTCAGGTAGGTTCGAGTATAATATGTTGTAACAGCCGAGGATAGCCTAATGTGGATCGACTCATGAGGAGAAGAAGCTCAAAGGCCAATCTAATCATACTAACTATGGTAAGACTGCAGAGTAAAGATGCAAGGGGAAGAAAAGTTAACCAGCTTCATAGTCCGACCTAAAGGCCTGTAGTCGAAGTGTTAATATAGATGTTACTATACGAATGCTCCGCCCGACGTCTCAATAACGTATGTACATGTATAATAGCTAGTCGATGCATACATACAGGCTACAGCTATGCATAATGCACAGGTAAGTAACTCCTGGTGTTTTATTCATGAAGATGTATGCCTCCATCGGAGCACAAAAACCCTTGGGCAACACAAAACGGCTGAATTGCTGGCTACATATAATTTTGCCGCCGACAGCGATAGACTACAGAAGTGATAAATGGTGTTGCGCCGTACAGTATCAGTGTGCAGCATAAATAATTATATTCTGTTCCTGCCACCAGAAATAATAACCATGTCGAGTGCCTGGCAAAGATAATATGCTTCTCGAAACACGCACACACGCACACACACACAAACACACGCAAGCACACACACAGGCACACACACACAAACGCGAGCACAAACGCGAGCACACACAGGCAGAGTCACATGCAGGCGGAGATCATATTCGAGTCAATTTATTCTGAGGAAAGCCAGACACAAGGTTACTCGGAGATTCTAGTGCAGGGCAGTAAGTGTGCAAGTGTTACAATAAAAATTACACCAACTACCTCGATTCTCGTTGGGTAGTAGGCCTACTGTTATTTCCTAGGGACCTTGAAACGTCACGCACAGTCACATGCAAACATGATAATATCATATTCACGAAATGGTGTTTAATTGTTTATAGAATATATAGCGCTAGTAAAAATAAATAAATGCAATAAATCTGCTTCATATGCTGAGGCTAAGAAAATAAAGTCGCTGACACTTCGTATATTTGCCCATGGTTGCCTCAGGACTAGCTCAAGGGACTAGTCGGACTACTACTCCTCTTCTTATTTTTCTTTTCTTCTTCTTTTTAAAATTTTTTTTCTTCTTTTTCTTATTTTTCTTCTTCTTTTTTCTCTTCTTCCTCCTTCTTCTTCTTTTTCTTCTTCTTCTTCTTCCGCTTCTTCTTCTTCTGCTTTTTCTTCTTTTCCACCTCTTCCCTCCGCCTCCTCTTCCTTCTTCTTCTTCTTCTTCTTCTTCTTCTTCTTCTTCTTCTGCTTCTTTCTCATCTTCTTCTTTCCATTTTTTCCATCTTCTTCCTCCTCTTCTTCTTTCTCATCTTTTTCTTTTCCTTCTTTCTCATCTTCTTCCTCCTCTTTTTCTTTCTCTTCATCTTCTTCTTCCGCTTCTTCTCCTTATCCTTTTCCTCCTCCTTCTCCTTCTCCTTATCCTTGTCCTTCTCCTTTTCGTTATCCTTCGCCTTCTCCTCCTTCTTCCTCTTATTATCCTCATTATTCCTTCTCCTCCTTCTCCTCCTCCTCTTTTTCTTCCTCTTTTCCCTATATCCTTTGTAAGCTTATTAGAATGCAATTTCGTTCCATTGAACTAATCTCTAAAGAATAATTCACCAGGGAAATCAACCGCACACCCGACAGTGTCAGCTGTTACATGTCTAATATGTCTATGTCAGAATCAAACAGGTTGGTCTAAGGTGCTCATTGTGAGTGCAATCTAATAGTCAAGATTGCTATGCATTTTAATGCTTATTATCTAAACATCGTCAGCCATCTGTTGTGCTTCTAAATAGTCTGAGAACCGCTAGAACCAGTTATCCAATCCCAATGTTGAGAGATAAGACGGTGTTTTTATGTTCATGTAGACTAAAGTCAGAGTTAGTTGTTTGTATTTTTATGTTCATGTAGGACAAAGTCGAAGTTTGATAGCGTGTTTACGTCTATGTCGAGCGCAGAGTCAACGTTTCATAGCGTTTTTGTGTGACATGTTGACCAAGTTCAAAGTTTTATGAAGTTTTTTCTGCTCGTGTGTATACAGACCAAAGTAAGCATTGGCGACAGATGTCCATCCGACGAACTGCAAGTCTTTCCAACTCCGCCTCAATTTCCAGACTTCATGACCGCCTTCGAGGGAACGATCTTCCGGATAGGACTCGCCCAACTCCTACCACCATCGATCAATGAAGCTCCAACGCTGCAGCTGTCGAAGGCTTGCCCAGAATCCATGAACTGGACGGAGTTCAACTCTCGATTGTGCGGGAACGATCCGTTCGATCTCAACGCATTCTGTAATCCAAACACGACGACCTCTGAACAACCGACGATGGTTGCCTTGACGACCAATTCTCAACCAATCACAGACGGATCGATATTGACTGTTGCTATGACGACAGCGTCACGTGATCTCGATGACAATGCCGCAACATCGTCATCATCGAGGGTCGATCTAACCACGTTTTATCCCGGTTCAAACCTCACAAACGATACGTACCCCATCTCGACATCTCAGACGTCACCGCCGCCGCCACCTCCA